>PVLA01003943.1:81360-193171 GCA_004027455.1 Hydrochoerus hydrochaeris | reverse complement strand
AGAGGAGAGGAGAGGAGAGGAGAGGAGAAAGAGAAAGAGAAAGGGAAGGAAGGGAACTGTCCTCAAGGGTCATTCCTCTACCAGTCCTCAGTGGCCGGTTCAGGTTAAATACCATCTTGATCTGAAATGCTCAGGGCCAGAAGCATTTCAGATTCAGACTTTTTCAAATTATGCAAATCCATATACTGTACCAGCTCAGCCTTCCTAATGCTAGAATCTGAGGTTGGATTTTCAGCCTGGGCCAGGATTACGGGAGTGTGAAAGTCAGAGACCCCAGGGTGATGCTTGAGTGCCTTCTTGAGGTTGGGAGCAGCAAATCGGACCCCATCCTGGCTGCCCCCGGCTGGCCCTGGGCCCCAGGTAGGGCCGGCACACAGCAGGGCCAGGCAGCAGCCCCCGGGGTAGCCCTGGGTGACGAGGTTATGCTCACAGGTACACCCAGTTCGTGCAGCACTTCCTGGAGTCGGCGGAGCAGTTCTTCATGCACGGCTTCCAGGTGCACTACTACATCTTCACCCAAGACCCCGCGGCCATTCCCAGGGTCCCACTGGGCCCCCAGCGGCTCCTGGACATCATCCCCATCCACGGCTACACCCACTGGGAGGAGATCAGCATGCGCCGGATGGAGGCCATCAGCCGGCACATCGCCGAGAGGGCACACTGGGAGGTGGACTATCTCTTCTGCCTCGACGTGGACATGGTGTTCCACAATCCGTGGGGCCCCGAGACCTTGGGGGACCTGGTGGCTGCCATTCACCCAGGCTACTTCACTGCCTCCCGCCAGCAGTTCCCCTATGAGCGCAGGCAGATTTCCACGGCCTTTGTAGCTGAAAACGAGGGGGACTTCTACTATGGTGGGGCAGTCTTTGGGGGGCGAGTGGCCAACGTGTATGAGTTTACCAGGGGCTGCCACATGGCCATCCTGGCAGACAAGGCCAACGGCATCATGGCGGCCTGGCAGGAGGAGAGCCACCTGAACCGCCGCCTCATCACACACAAGCCGTCCAAGGTGCTGTCTCCCGAGTACATCTGGGATGACAGGAAGCCCGTGCCACCCAGCCTGAAGCTGATCCGCTTTTCTACGACACTCAAGGACACCAGCTGGCTGAGGAGCTGACACAGAGCCTGGGCCACCCAGCCCCCTGCCCCAGTCTAAGCCTCAGGCAGAGACCAGCCCCATCCTGCCCACCTCTGTCCCAGGAGTCCAGCAGGAGAAAGGGCACGGAGAGGTGGCTGTCACACACCCACGACCACATGGCCATCCAGCAGAAGGACGACTGGCCAGGAGGAAGAGACGAGCGGTTATAAAAGGCGGGGCCTGGCAGGCTCCCCCAGGCCAGGACTCTTGCCTTCAGGCGTAGGCATTGGAGGCCCAGCCCTACTCAAAGTGCCTGAAATCCTGCTGCTGTCCCCTTCGGTGGCACGGTGCCCTTGGAGCTGCACTCGGACCCCTGTATGGACAGCAGCCAGGACCCCTTGTCTCTGGCTGGAGTGGTCCTGGGTGCTGTGGTGTGGCCCAGTCACAGACCTGCAGGACAGCCAGTCCCACCCTCAGGACCCAGGGCCGGCCCGCACAGGAGCCCAGCTGCCTCCTTCTTGTTTCACAGTGCCTGAGGAGGCTTTCAATAAAAGCAGTGTAGGCACAGTTCTGCTGGCTTCTGGGGACACAGGCGGGCTGGATCACCCCCCAAATCACCCTGGGGGTGGGAGGGGTACAGTTATCCCACAAAGCCTTGTGCCCAGCTCCTTGCCATGGAAAGGCATCCAGGCTCTGCAGGGGCTTGGGTAAGTGGGAGCCTGCAGCTCCGCCTGGGCACAGGGTAGCACAGCCCGCGCAGAGCACCTCCCGGCTCCGTCCCGGGTGCACAGGGAATGCATCTGTATCTGGGGGTCACCTCAGCCCCAGGAAGCCATGGAGAGCCTGGGAGAGACGGGGGTGGCGCGGGTGGAGGACCTGGTGGCCTGGTGTCCAGCAACAGCATCTCTCCCACGGGAGGGGGTGATGGGGTAGGTTGGGGGAGACCCTGTGGTCACGCAGTCACCCCTCAGCCCAGGCTCTGAGCAAAGCTGGGAGGCAGCCTGAGCCCACTCTTTTCACAGCTTCCAGCTTAGCAGAGAAGCGGGGAGACACCCCCAAAATGTGAGCCCTTGGGAGTCAACAGGGCGAGGACACAGCATGAGCTGGAGAGGACTGGAGTCCCAGAGAAGCAAAAATGGCGCCACGGCCTCTGTGTCCCCCAGATGCAGCACCTGCCCAGGGCTGTCTGGGCCACCGCTCGGGGTGGGGGGGGCTGTGACACAGGGCTGGGTTGGAGAGGCAGCCCCGCCTGCAGGGAGCTCCTGCTCGGGCACAAGGAGGCTCCTGGACATGGAGACCAGGGAAGACCCAGGGGCCTGGGCAGCGCCAGTCTGCAGGGCAGCTGCCAGGTTCCTACTCCCTGCCTGGCTCTGGGGCTTTGCCCAGCGTGGTGGGTCTCAGCCCCTGGACACAGTGGCTAATTGGAGACCCCATACCAGGGCATGGTCCTCGGACACCAGACGAGTGAGCCATGGGTGGAACCCAGCTGCTGAAACCAAACCACCCACCACCTGCGTTGCCCTCCCTCCCGACAGGCACACGCGGGCCTGAGCCAGAGACGCTCCTTGGGGAAAGAAGCCCTCAAGGCGTCTCAGCTCTAAGCCAGACCCTGTCTCTCCTGGGGCCTGGCCCAGGAGAGGAAGGCAGGCGACACAGGGACAGGGCCCAGTGGGGAGCCCAGGGCAAGGTACGGGATGGCAGGATCCCGTTTAAGCCTCGTGTAAACACAGCCAAGCTTGCCTGAGCAGATCAAAGTTTCATGGCACTGAAGTTTCTTAAATTGCAGGGCTGCCCTACAAGAAACAGGTGTAATTACAAATCCTTGCAGTACCCCCTGCCACGGAGCGCCCAAAGCTTGAACTTCCTGTCTCTGCCAGGCCAACACCCTCTCTCATCAGGCACTAGAGTCTGGCACCACTGTGTGGCCCGGAGAACCAGGCCCAGCACACCTCTGTTCACGCCGCCTCCAGCCCAGGCCTGCCTCTCTTTTTTACCACCAGGCCAGTTCTCTGGGAACCCTTCTGGCCGCACCTCCTCCGGGAAGCCTTCCAGGCAGGTGCCCCCGTGCCTCCCCATGGGTCTCCCCAAGGACGACCCACCTCATCCATGCCACCTTGTCTGCCCTCTCCATTCTGCCCCAGGTAGCCAGCTCCAGGACCGCACTGATTGCCCGCAGCTAGCTGAGCGCATCTGCTCCCCGGCACCCTGATACTGTCTGAGTTCGCTGAATGGCTGGGTGGGAGGCAGCTGAAAGAACACAGGTTGGGGAGCCTGTCCTGGTGCACTGGGATGCCAGGTGGGTCACGCCACATCCCTGCCCCCACAGGTGAGGGTTAAACGTGATTACACCTGGGGGAGCTCTGGGCACTGCTGAGCAGCTATTCCAACTCTGACATGCTGAAGCCCTGGGCAGCAGGCTTTGCCCGACAAAAGGCAGAGGGCACGTGTGCCAAGGCCCCCACGGTACACGGGACACGGGAGGACACTGGAGCAGGAGCCTGGGGTCCATGCCTGGAGAGGCAAAATGTCCACTCAACCGCCCCAGCTCTGAGAAGGCCGCTTGGATGGGGCACCCTGTCTGCCTACCCCGGTGACCACAGCCCTTTAGGGCATGCTGGAGACCTAAGTTGGGACAGAAGGGACCCAGGAGGAGGCAGTGGGGATGAGTGAGGAGGACAGGGACAATTCTAAGTCTTCGTGCAGAGCTAGGCGTGGTCGCTTAGAGCTGAGACACCTTGAGGGCTGGCACTGACCCTCAGGTATAAGATGAGCTTTGAAGCCGGGCGTGGCGGGGCACGCTTGTAATCCCAGCCCTTGGGAGGCTGTGGCAGGAGGATCCCCATGAGTTTGAGACCAACCTGGGTCACAAAGGGAGCTCAAGGCCAGCCTGAACTGCACAGTGAGACCCTGTCTCAAAAAGACAACAGGAAATGAGCTTTGATCCCTGACCACTGGAGGGCTCCCTAATAACGCTGACCCCCAACACCTGATCAGCCTGGGCTGCAAGGCCCCCTCTTCCACGCTTCCAATTGTCGTACGCCGGCCAGAAAGGGACAGGCAGACCTGTGGTGACACAGAAGAGAGGAATGAGGGGGCAGATGGAAGGGAGGGACTGCCTGACCCCAGTCACCCACCGAGCAGTCTTGCAGATGAATTGGGCCACCTGCCGGCGACAGGCTGAAGGTGTGTATTTGGTGGCTGTCTCCGGGCTCTCCCCATGTCCACCCATTCTGGCGGTCCCCACCTGGCAAAGGTGACGAGGACTCTAGGCGCTGCAGTGGCGGAGTACACAGCACGAGCATCCAGAGCGGAAGGACAAACGAGACCAGCCTTGCAGGACCGTGGCGCGTAACGCGCGCGCACCCCTCCAGCAGTGCGGGGTCACGTGAGCGCGCCGCCGGAGCTCCCGCGCAGGCTCCGCGCGCGCGCCGGGCCGGGCACACGAGGTCGACCCCCGCGAGCGGTCGGCGCGCGAGCGCCCGGGGTGGGAGGCCGAGCGCGCCCCCGAGCTCCCCGACGGGGCCGCGCCTCGCACCTGCGGGCGGCCGGGGCGGAGCCGGGGCGGGGCGCGCTGTCCCCGCCCACCCGGCCCGAGAGCCCGGAGCCCGCGGAACCCAGCGCCGGGCCGAGCGGCCCGCACCGCACCGCACCGCACCTCACCGAGGCGGGCGCAGACAATGGGAGCGGCGCCGGCCGCGGCGGAGACCCGGGCCCCAGGCGGACGCGAGGCCGCGCCATGAGCCCCGCCGCCGGGCGCCCCCCTGCGCCGCGCGCGGGCCGAGGCGAGCGGCCTCTGCGACCCCGGGCCCCGCCCTGGGGCCGGCGATGAACAGCCGAGGCCGAGGATGATGGTAGATTGCCAGGTAGGTCCGCGGCCGGCCACGGCGGGCCCACGCGCTCCCGCCCACGCCCCACCCCCGCGGAGGAGCCGGCGCCGCGTCCACGCAGAGCGCGCGCTTACGCAGTTCGCGTCCATCACCAACGCCACCACCCTCTTCGTACAGTCGGGAAACTGAGGTCAGCAAAGAGACTGGCCCGGGGGTATGCCAGGTAGGCAGGACCCAGCGGAGGAGCACGGGATCTGGCCTTCTGGGCCCAGGCTCCACCCTCCCGTGGGATTTGCTTTGAAATCCTGGGGGACTCCTGCCCACCCACTCCGTGCAGGGCCCTCTCCTCTGGCCACCTCCACGTAGGCACAGGCGCGCGCGCACACAGCTGTTCTTCGCGCACACAGCTATTCTTCACCCACACGGGCTTCCTAGGTATCAGAGGAGGGCGTGACACGAGGGAGGTAGCAAGGAGAAAGAAGGAAGAGGTTGGAGCCTGCTCTGTCCTGGGGCTGGGGCGTCCGGTGTCCTAGCAACACGCCTTACCCCTTTGAGGGGGGATACGCTAAGCAGATGAGCAGAAGGGTGCCCGAGATTCCCAGGGCCTGGCAGGCCCCGACCTCAGGGCAGCCTGGAAAGGACACGGCCTTGGTCCACCACTCCGGGAGTCTAGAACAAGGACAAGTGTGTCTTCCCGGTGCAGAGGCGGGTACAGGAGAGAAAGCCTCAGTTACCTCTGTGAGGCGAGAGTGCTTGGCCTTGTGACCCCAAGAGTCCCACAGGCTTGCAGAGTGTTTTCCATTGGTGATCGGCCACCCACCAGGGGCCTCTGAAGATGCTCTCTGCTCCCTGAGCAGAGAGCGGCCTGGGGGACTGGGGACCCGGGTTGAGTGGAGCACAGACAGCCTTAACCACTTGTCTTCGTTGGCGCCCTGTGTTCCTCATTTGGAAGTGGGTCCGGGGTCATTGTCTTGGCTGGGTTAACGAGATCTCCGAGTAAACCGGATACCCCAGGGCCAGCGGATGGAAGGAGGGAAACAACTGAGGTTTCTGGGGTCCCTTCAGGACTCAGAGAACCTGTAGATCCTGCTCCTTTTCCTCCCCAAGGCCTGGGCAAGTAGCTTCCTTGACAACAGCCAAACAAAGGTGTGTGTTTTGTTTTGTGGATTTCTTGCTTCGGGCTGCAGTGCTGGCACTGGCCACCGGGGGGCAACAGTGCCACCGTGCCTGGAGTCAGGCCAGAGCCCCAGGGTCAGGCTGAGTGCACCCTGCCTGTCACGCAGCTGGACCTCCCATCGGGAACATCTCTGTCCAGAGTACTGCTTAGAGCTGGGTACATCTCTACATCCGCTCATCTGGTCTCCCTGAGGGCAGGGGCCGCTTTGGACCTGAACCGGTCCGGCCACCACTGTGTGACTCTCTGGCTCCCCTCTGACAGCCAGACATGGGTGAGGTCAATTTCTGTGTACCTGCGCCTGGGCCAGCTCGGCCTGGGGCCTCTGCCTGGGGCTCTGGAAGGCAGGGCTTGCCGCTGCAGGGTGCGGCTCATTCCTGTGTCACTGGCAGGAAAGTAGGCCACGGATCCCCTGTGTCTGTTGCCCGGGGCGCTCTGGAGGCTCCTTGCCACGTGGGTCCCTCAGAGGGACCCAACATCGGCACAGGCTCCCTCCAAGGAGGGCCAGGTGGGCAGCATGCAGGAGAAAAGCAGCCAGACCCAGGGCACACAGTGTGTTCCTCCAGTCTCGGCAGTGACCTCCCCTCACAGCGCTCTGTCCCGCTGGTTAGAAGCCAGTCCCAAAATCCCGGGGGAACAGATTACTCAAGGACCATGTACAGGAGGTGGGGATCCCCAGGAACCAAGCCAGGGGTGGCTGGGATGGAGCCTAGGGTTTGATTCCGAACTTCATGGGAAGCGCCGCCCCGCCAGGAGGTTTGTAACAGCGAGTGACAATCCTTGTCTTTTGCTCACTTTCCAGCCCTCTCATGGCGCAGACTAGGAACCCGACCAAGAGAGGGAGAACTTTCCCCGAAGCCTGGCACCGAGCCTGGTTCGAGTTGTATTGCTGGCCGGGCCCCACTGCTTCTTGGAATCCTCCTCCTATGCTAGATCTGCGCGGTAGCCCGAGGGCCTCGAGCCGCTGGTTTTATAGGTGATTTCTCACACTCCCATTTGCGTGAGCAGCCCAGGGACGCAGACGGGAGGACACACGGTGCACACGGTGGCAGGAGGGGGCCCTGAAAGTCGTAGTGACTGGTGCAGATCCCAGAACTGGCTGGAGAGGAGCTAGGCGGCCCGATGGGTGACTCTGCCTCTGGAGCCTCAGCGGCTGGACATGCGCAGTGGTCATCAGTGTCCCAGCACCCAGGGGAGCTCTTGCCTCTGCTCGCTGTGATCTCTTCCGTTTCCTGCCACCCCCACCCCCACGCTGCTGTCCCTGGATGGTCGCTATCTAGCGAAGGGGGACTCTCGTCTGGGTGGTTCGTCGCCGGGGCCAGGCCGCGCCAGAGGAGGCAGAGCAGGTGGTGGTCCCGGAGGCTGTTGCAGCAGTGTTCATCCTGGAGTGGCACCAGGAGGCGGTGTCCTGGGGTCAGGTTCATGCAGGGAGAGGGGGTGTGAGAATGGCCACTGAGGGATGACGGGGTGACCCTGGCCTGGCGTCTGTTATGTGACCCCGTGTTAGTGTCCTCGGGTTCTGAACTCAGGTGCTGTCTTCTTTTGCTGCTGCCGGAGTCTAAAATCCAGGGGTCCCAGGGCCGAGCCTGCAAACACATGGCTCCAGACTCTGCCCCTGGGTGTCTGTGTCCACCTGTGCCCGTTAACACGAGGACACCAGTTGTCGCCCTAGGGCCTGGTGCTGATCCAGTAGAGTCCACACTGATTCTGTCGGCAAAGGCCTTCTAAGGTGCAGGGTGCAGGGATCTTTCCAGGGGACGTGATTTAACCCATAACGGGGTGTCAAGAAAGATTCGCTCTCCGAAAGCCAGGTGGCTGTGGGATGCTGGGGAACAGTGGGAGGAGGACAAGGCTGGAACTTAGCCCCGGTTAGGCAGCGGGGGCCTTAAATGTGGCCTGCTCCCCTGGCTTGGCAATTCTAGCACCAGCAGGTGGCGCTGTGATGTGTGGTTTGGAGGCTGTGGTGACCATGTCACCCCCCAGTTGCTAGGAGATGATGCCCGCCTAACTGTAAACAGCCCAGGAGCAGAGTCACTTCACAGGTGACACACACCAAGGAAATCAAACCAGACCCGGCCACGTGGGTGGTGATGGTGGGCGGCACTGGGGAGGCTGGCCGGAGCCAGGCCCCCTTCATGCCTCCCCCAGGCAGAGCTGGCCCTTCTCAGCCTTCCAGAGGCCTGCAGTGAGAGTCCACCTCGGTCTCCAGGCAGCCCTGCCATTAGTGCAGGACAGAGAGAGCCCAGGAGCGGAGGCCGTTTGTCCCTGCCACTCCCCTCCTGCCGCTGCACTACTGAGCCCCACACAGCCCCTTCCACCAGCTCAGCCTGGGCCCCAGCCACCGGGGCTTGACCACAGCTCACTGATGACCCACATGGCCTTGGTGCATGGGCTCTGTCGAGTGCCCGCTGGGGCCCCTGTCCCAGGGACAAGGCAGAGGGACAGTGCAGGCCCAGGGCTGCAGTTTGAGACTGACAGTGCAAGCTAGGGGAGCTGCCTCCTGCAGGGCCTCCTCGGGCCATGCTTGCGCCCCTTCTTGGCTGTGGAACGTTCCAGTCATCCCTGCCCTATCCCTGTGCCTGGTCCTGACCCAAGGCACCCCCTTGTGCCTGCCCTGCACTCTGCCACGGAGACTCCCACAGGCAGGTGGTGGCAAGTCTTGGGGGACACATCCCACATCCCCGTTTGCAGACGAGCCCAGGAGGGGCCAGGCGCCGCCAGGGCTGGGACCAAACTCCTGCCAATTACAGTGGGCAGCGGGGGCTGAAGGCCCCCCACATCGAGGTTACCAGCCAGCCAGCAGCGGAGATGCGCACAAAGCGGGAACCCTCTCATCTTCTCCCGCCCTAATGAAGGTCTTGGGCTGTGTGCTCTGCATTTTCTGGGGTTCTGGAGTTGCGCGCCTTGGAGTTTTCACCCTCCCCTCTCTGGGGTTGGAGGGGTCCCAGGGCAGGCAGCAGGCAGCTGAGCCAGGGTGGGGAAGTGAAAAGGAAAGGGACCTGGCAGCCCTGTGGCATTCCCCTAAAAATGACAAGCCCGAGAGGAAGGGTGCGTTCCCATGGCAGCCTAGACCCGTTGCTTGGCAACTGCAGGCCCCCAAAATACAGGCAAGAAGGTTAGGGGCTTTCCCTCAACCTGGGCTGGCTGTGTCTGGACTTCTCACAATTGCTTCACCCCATCCCCACCCCAGCAGGACCAGGCAGGCCCCACCCCCGGGATCCTTCCTGAGGGAAACCCCAGTGTGCACCCCTTCCCCATCACCCCGCCCTGCCAGCTGCCTGGCATCGGGCCAGTCCCCTAGCAACGGAGGCCGTTTCCTGGATACCTGAGTGACGGTTGACAGTGGCAGTGTGGTAGGATTCGGTCAGAGGCCTGGGGAGTGGGACGGGCAGGCATGGTGCTTGGCCCCGCACACGTGCAGCAGCCATGGGCTCCCTGGGCCTGTGTGGGTACGGCTAGAGAGCAGAGCCCCTGGGACAGGGTCCTGGGTTACGGGACAGCTTGAGACTACGTGACCTTACGGTCCAGCTCACTGGCCTCACTTTCCCCATCTGTGGCCCATCCCCCTGTGTGTCCACCCTTCAGTGCATGAACATTGCCCTGTTAACTGTGCCACCTCCGGGAGCCGCGGGGCAGCAGGTGAGGAGAGGCCAGGACCAGCCCAAGCCCCGTTCTGTGCCCTGCCGTGCCTCCAGTGAGACTCGGGGAGTGTGCTTGGGTTTGGAGCCCTCCTTCTTCTCAGGTGTCCCAAAAAGACCACTGGGCTGGGAGTGTGGCTCAGTGGCAGAGCCTTGCCTGGCACACAAGAGGCCCGGGATTCCGTCCCAGCCCTGGGAGAAAAGGAAAACCACGCCCAGCCCCTCCCCCCACCAGGAAGACGCCGGCTCCCTTGGGGGCTGCCTAGGTCTGTGGGCTCTGAGCTTGTGCAGTGCGGAGAGCTTCCCAGGACACAGGAGGGGTGTCTAGAGGAGAGGGAGTGAGGTCATGGGACCCCTGGCCACCAGGCAGAGAGGAGAGAGGGCAGGCAGGTGAGGCCAGGCGGGTTGGTCCCCAGAGCCATGAAGAGCCAGCCCAGGAGGGACGCCCTGGTACCCAGGGAACCAGGATGGTGTCTGACCTCAGTCACTCTCACCGTGACCTAGGGCCATCGCCTCTCCTCTGACCCACTCTTACCCCTGCGGCGGAGCAGAGAAGAGTGTGTCCACCTCCAGAGTGGAGAGGCATCAGTGGCCAGTCTGATACATGTGTGTGGCCTGCAACTGGCTGCGTGTATGCTGGACACCCCTCGGAGAGTAGGCCCCTTAGCCATGGGCGGGAGGCCACAGCCAAGGAGGGAGCAGAGATGTCACCCTGGCCTCCTCCCCCTGCGCAGGCAGTGGGTGTGTGATTGACAGACAAGCTCAGAGAGATAAGAGGGGCCTGCGGGCTCGCTCTTTCTTTCTTTCTTTCTTTCTTTCTTTCTTTCTTTCTTTCTTTCTTTCTTTTTTTTCTTTTCTAGTTTGCGGCCCTGGGGCCAGAACCCAGGACCTCACACAAGCTAGGCAAGCACCCTGTCACTGCACGGGGGCCTTGGCCCTTTTTTTTTTTTTTATTTCGAGTCTCACTAAATTGCTCAGACTGGCTTTGAACTCATGGTTGTCCTGCCTCAGCCTCCTGAGTAGCTGGGATCACAAGGCGTACAACAGCTGAGGGCATTTCCTTTCCCCTGCCCTCCTGGCCTCTTTCTGGTTAGGATCCAGAAGCTGTTCCCCAGGGGAACGCAGGGCCTTTTCTCTGGACACCACTTGAGTTCCAGGTTTTAAGTGTTTTGAGTCAGGGTCTCACTGAATCCAGGCTGGCCTCGGACTCAGGACAGTCCTCCCGTGCTGGGATGACAGGCTGTGCACCACAGCCAGCCTGGTGGGAGGGCATCAGGGCTTTGTCCTGCAAATGCAGGACTCAGACCAGGAGGCTGAGGTGTGGGGTGGGGCAGGGCTGAGCCCATCCCCCCTGGGATTCCTGATTCCTGTGTCCCTCCCAGGCCAAGGGATGGCCCGGCCCTGATTATCTATCTCCCTGGCTGTCAGCTATTCCCCCAGGGAACAGCAGCCTAGTCTAGATGGAGGTCCAGATGGTCTGAGGTCAACAGGGGAGGACAAAGTCCCGGACCAGTGGGACCCCGGCTGGACCCGCAGCCTGGGTGTGCCCCTTCCCTGCGCCTTCTGGGTGTGCCAGGTGTGTGAGTGTCCTAAGGCACCTGTCACCTGCACTGAAGGCAGGTGGCCCTTTGCCCTCAGCAGCGACTGCCCTTGGGGCTGGGGTGCAGGCAGAAGCCAGAGACACTTGTAGGCCCACGTGGAGTCCACTGGTTTTCCGTATCCACCCAGAGAGGTCCACTGCCCTGGCCCTCTGGGCAGCTCCCAGAGGGTCCCCTGGGTCCCCTGCATTTCTGAGGCCAGGCTCAGGCTCCTAACCCTCTAGGTGCTTAGGGTGAGGCTGTCCCACCTGGCCTGAGGCTCTGGGTAACCGGGCACTGGGTCACACAGGCAGTGTCTGATGGGGAAGGGTCAGGGGAGCACCCCTGCCTGCCCGGCCCCCTGCCCTCCCTGGAACAGCTGAAGTTTCTCAGGATTCCAAGAGGAGTGTACTTCCCAGGCGCAAACTCCCTGCTCAGACTGGAGCCTGCTCCCCTGCCCTGCCCTGCCATGCCGGGCGCGGCTACAGGCTGCACAGAAGCCAGCGCTCAGGAGTAGTGGGCGCTCCATGTCCTTGCTCTCTGGCGGATGTGTACTCTGGGGACAGAAAGGAAGGTCCCTGTCTGTTGTCCCGCGACAGGCTGCAGTGGTCTCTGGCCGAAGACCGTGCCTGCATTTGAGGGACTGTGTGACCCTGTGGGTCATCGTGCATGTGCCCGGCTGTGATAAGCCTGGATGAGGTGGCTAAGCGGGCACAGATGTGAAGGGTTGAGTGTGACCGCAGGTGGAGGAAGAGCACCTGACCACCAGATGGGCTTGCAGAGCCTCAGACCGGAACCTGGGCCCCAAGGAATCCTCGGCTCTGATTTGCATCTTCTGTTTTGTTTTGCCGTTCTGGGGAGTGGACCCAGGGCCTCCCCAGTCATTCTTTTACATTTTGGGAGAGGGGCGCACAGTCACCACATTGCTTAGGCTGGGCTTAAGCTTGTGGTCCCCCCAACCTTCCAGAGTGCCGGGGTGACGGATGGGCACTGCTGAGATGCCCAGCTTTTAGTCTTCGCAGGGAGACCCTAAGAGCCCCTGGAGGGCACTGGAGACGAGGGCCCCGCATCTGTTGGGCTTCCCGGGTGGGAGCAGATGGAGGCAGAGGGGGAGGGCCTGCCTCTTAGGAGAAACCACGGAGGACCAAAGTCCAGGGGCTGGCAGAGGGCGGGAAAGTGGGACACAGCCCTGTCACTCAGCTCCAGGGCCTTGCCAACTCCCAGCCCCGGGAAAGTCCTTGCTGGGGAAGGACGGTGGGGAAAAAGAGGGCAGTGGACACGAGCCCTGCCATTTCCCGGCAGCCAGCTGGCACCCCAGCCCACTGTAGGCCAGGGCAGCTCAGATGGGCCCTGCAGAAGGCAGCCCAGGCCTGGGCCAACAGCAGCCCGCGGCACTCAGTGTCCTTGGCACAGCAGCCTGCCTCCCCCACCACAAGGGCCTGTTTGTCCCCACTGCCCTGGCCCTGGAGCACTGGGTGACCAGGGCCTGCTGGCCCGGGGTCTGGCTGGGGCTCAGCACCCAGCCCTCCAGGCCCAGCCTGGTTGCCGCGTCCTCCTGCCTGGGCTCACTGCCCGCCTTTGCATGGCCAGCTCTCAGGGGGGCCTTCCAGCGGGAGCCAGGTGGGCAGAGAGGCCTGTGCCCTGCCGGTGCCCACCGCTCTCCAGCCTCACCCCTGCCCCGGGAGCGCATCCCTGCGGGATTCAGTCTGGAACTATAAAGCTGCCTGACCCATCGAGGGCCCTTCTGGGCCTGAGGAGGAGGGAAGGTCTGGGTCCTTCCACAGCTGCAGGACACCTGTGTCACGTGAACAGCTTCACCTGTCAGTAGTGACAGGAACTCACTTTGGGCCTGAATCACTGCAGGCACTTGGGTGCAGACAGGTGAGCTCGGCTGCCCCCAGGGAGCTCAGAGCCTGAGGTGGACGGGGCAGGAAATGGTCCCACTTCCTCCCTGTCACACTTCCTCCCTGGAGTCCTCACTTGCCTTTCTCCCTTAGGCCCCCCCAGCCTGTTTTGCTTTTTCCTTTAGCATTCTCACCTTTAAGCATATATTTCACATGTTTTTGTTTGTTTTGTTTTTGTTTTTGAGACAGTGTCTCACTATGTAGCACAAATTGGTTTTGGAATCACTGTGTAGCCCAGGCTGGTCTCAAAGTCCACTGAGATCCTCCTGCCTCAGCCTCCCAAGTGCCGGGATTGTAGGCACACCCAACCTCAGGGGTGGTTTTATCTGTGTGGTTTCCTGCCATGTCACAGCCGCGGTGCCGGCTCCTGGCTAGCCCGCGCTGGCTGCCGTGGGGTGCCCTCATTGCGTCGCAGGGCCCCTATCAGTCTGTCGATGGTGCCAGAGGAAAATTCTATCACCACGCTTGTCTGAAAAGCTGACGTTGTTCAGAAGCCTCTGTGGCACTTTGACATTGCTGTGGCGTTTCAGTGCCACCCTGTAGAAGGATCCCCCGGCTCTGAATTGACATGAGAACCATGCTTCCTCCCTGGAGTCCTGGCTACCTTGGGGGCCAGGCCCAGCCCGCAGAGCTTCCCATTCAGGGTCCCCCCCCCCCCCGCAGTGCAGCCTGCCCACCATGTGTGGCCTGGACCCAGGTGTTGCCCAGATTCCCCACCACCACCACCACCACTCCCCGGTTCACAGCTGCTGCTCGAACCTTTGTTTGGTTGCTGGGCTCCTTGGGGATGGGGGGTGCAGCCCAGGGTAGGGAAGGGAGCGCCATGTCCTTGGGTCCTGCTGGGCTCCAGGCCAGTGGAGGAAGCAGCTGGGGGAGGGCCCAGATTCTGGATCCTCAGCCTCTTGGCAGCCACGTTACTCAGTGGGCTGGTGGCAGGGGCCGTCGGGCAGGCAGCCAGAGTGGGGGAGCCTTGCGGTGGGTGAATCAGCCACCCCCAGAGGGACCGCTCTACCTGGGGCAGGGCCAGGCCTCCGCTGCCAGCATCTGGCCCCCTTCACCTCTCCTGGCAACCAGGGCCAGCTCCCCCACCTCAGCAGGTGCGTGCCGTGATTCACCGTGTCCAGGGCCCCTTCCCCTCCCCAGCCTGGGAGAGGGCCACCCAGTGTGGTGTGCGGCTGTCCACAAGACCCTCCAAGGTCTCCCCACCCCGTCACCCTCCTGTAACCTGGAGCCCGGAGATACTTACCCTGCCTGTTGGGGACAGAATCCCCCCACACGGGGGGAACTAGTGAGGGGGTGTATGCTGAGGTTTAGGCACCAGGTTGAGGGGCGAGGGGCCAGGGAAAATGGACCTCAGTATCCTGACGCGCCCCAGTGACAGGAACCTGGCGTGGCCATGTCTGGCCGTGGGGTCCGTAACTCGGAGCGTCACAGAGGATAGCAAGCACCTGGGGCCCCAGGCAAGGGCTGGCTCTCTGGTCTGCACGGCCTCAGCTTTCCAATGCAGATAAGGACGTGGCTTCCTCTGTCCGGGCGGACAGGAAAGTGCTTTGTCCTCGCTGAAGGCTTCAGGAGCTGTTCTGCCTCTTAAGGCTCCTAACCACAGCAGGCGTTTACCTCTGCGCTGCAAGGCACAGCTGTGTGCAGTGCCCTGCTGCACCCCAGACCCAGACCCAGACCCGAGCCGTTCCCTGCCTCCCGCATGGCCCAGCACCCCTCTACCTAGCAGTGCCTGCCTGAGCACACTTGCGTGTAGTGACTTCATGGTGTGGGCCGCAGTTCCCAGAAACGAGGGGAGGGGAGCTGGGTGGTCCCCCCACCAGCAGGACCCAAGTCAGGTCAGCAGGCAGCAGGAAAGAGGAGCAAAAGCCAGGCCGAGCCCTCTCCGGTCCACTTCCGGGGCAGGATACTGCACTGAGTAAACAGTTTCAAGAGGAGTCACCACCCGGCTCTGAGTCACCATGCCTAGTGACAACCATGCAGTGTTTACAAACAATGGGCTCACGGCCTGGCCTGCCCCCTATCAAAAGCTGCACAGATGCCTCCAGATGCAGCAGCCTCCCCTGCAGAAACCGGGGTGCTGGAGGTCAGGCAGGTGCATTGTCCCTGGCATGTGAGCGGGGTTGGTGACCAGGTGCCCTGGGAGATGCTGTGGGTGGGGGTTGTCCTGAGCCTCACATACCACCATGTGTCGTCTTGGGTCCCCAGTAGGCCTGGCCAGGACTACGGCCCGTGTGGGTTTTGGGAGGTGCAGGTAGAATGCCCCCACACTCTGTCCTGCCACCAGCCCCGCCTTGCCCTCTGCCCTCCATCCTCGTTCCAGGCCGTGACAGTGATGTAGAGCATCATGTGGCCATGTGGCCCGCCAGGCAGGCAGGGAACAAAGGCCTGTGCTCTGGTCCCAGCAGGAGGCAGGGACCTGCAGTGGGAGGAGGGGTGGGATGCTCCCATTGGCTCCTCCTCTCTCAGGCTGTACCTCCTGGGGCTCCAGCATTTCTCAGCAGCAGCTGCTTCTACCCTCTGAGACCTGGCAGTGACTCCTTAGCCTGCTGCCTAGGGAATGCCCTGCCCTGTGACCCAGGATTGAGCCCCGAGGCCAGCCTGGGACCAGGTGGGGAAATGCAGTGGTAACAGGCTCAGAAGCTGGTTTGAAGCAGGGGCTGGAGGACCGGAAGCCTGTGGGAGGTGCAGGCCTGTGGAGGGCCCAGAAGTGCTCCCGGGAGCTGGTCCATCAGAGGCAGTAACAGCCCTGCCCCCTCTGGGTCCCTGCCCCTCCCCTGTGTCTGACTGAGCACCTCCCGCTTTGGGTCTCTTTATACCCGAGGCAGGCTGGCACCATGGGAAAGCACTGTGCACAAGCCTGCCAACCCCTCCACGGCGCTGCATCCAGGGGCACCTCCCCTCCCCACTGGGAGAGCCAGCTCACTGACAACCCGCAGGGCCCTGCCCACTGTCACCCAGCAGGAAGTGGTTGAGGCAGGGCTGGGGGGTACCGGGCCATGAGGTGAGGCTTTTGGAAGCTCTGCCTTGGGAAGAAGTGGACTCAGTCTGGGCGTGGCCTCCAGGCCTCCCAGAGGCTCCCCAGGGCCGGGCTTGCCCTGTGGTACCCCTCCTGTTGTGTGCTTTTACAACACGTTTCCCGGGGACCTACTGGCCAGTTAGGAGGACACAGCTCAAACTGTCATCAAGCAGTCACTGTGCTCTGTGGAAACAGGCAGTAGTCCGTCCCCCTGGCCCGCAGCAGTGTTCACTGCCATGGACTGCCTGTCCATGCCAGGCACTAGGGCAGGACTCCTCGGTGGCCAGCCCTGGGAGGATCCGTGTGTGTTCGCTCAGTGGTTACTCCACAAGCCAGGCCCCTGCAAATCTGCAGGTGTCCTTGTGCCCCTTTTACAAATGAGGAAACGGAGGTCCAGAAATGCTAAGTTGCCAGCCCAAGGTCCCCAAGTCTGAGGGGGCTGCAGCCGAAACCTGAGCTCACTGATCCACAGCCTGCTCGGCTCTGCCGTTTCTAGAAGTCGGTGGTGGCATGAGCATGCAAGATGCGAGCAGTGGTGCCTGGCCTCGCAAGGGACACGAGCCTCCAGACCTAGCAGGAAGCAGGACTCGTGTGAGTGAAAAGCAGGTGGGACGGCTGCAGCGGGGGCAGCCACCGAGGGAGTCCCGGTGTCCAGGTTACTCCACGCGGCTGGGGAGCAGAGAACACAGGGGAGAGGTCACAGGGGCAGGAGTCGCAGGAGCCTGGCCAGGCGAGGACTCAGGACAGAAGCCGCTGTAGGGACCCTGTTGGAGGGGAGATGAGGGTGGGGCAGGGAGGCAGGAGACGACTGCGGCTGCAGGACCCACCTGGGACCCTTGGTTCCCTCTCTCTGCTGCCCGCCCAGCTCATCCACGCAGCTTATCCCCAGAAAACCCCCACCCCAGGATATCCCTGAAATCCTTTCTTCCATGGAAGAAATTCTCCTGCAGGAGCCCACTGGGTGAGAGTGTCAGGTCAGAGCTGGGCGTGGTGTGGCGCACTCCTGGGATCCCAGCCCTCAGGAGGCTGAGGCAGGACGATCACTGCATGTTTGAGGCCAGCCTGGGCTGCACAGTGAGTTCAAGGCCAAGCGCTCCAGGAGGCAAGCTGGGAAGGGGAAGGGGAGGGGAGGGAGGCAGTCAGGGTTTGGTTTTGAGTTTGAAAGTTTCTGTACATACCACCCCCATCCCACGTCAGGAAACTGGGGCTCCAGGAGAAGAGGAACCTGCATGTCCCCTGGGGAGGCAGCACCAGGCAGGACAGGAACCCCTGATCTTGCTCCAGGCTCAGAGCAGCCTGCTCAGCCAGGCCCTGTGCACCCCACAAAGCCACCGGAAGAGGATGTGAACCGCTCACTGCACAGTAGCAGGGCGAGGTGTCAGAACGGCATCCACTGCCATGCAAGCTCTCAGCCACCACTGCGGGGCCCTCGGGTGGCCTGATGTGCCTCTGGGGAGACTCTGAAGACCCTGCCCAGGAGCCCCTCCTCCCGGCCTCTGTGGTTTCGGGTACCCAGCCAGGCGCCCTCCTCTGGCAGCTGGGGTCCTCATGTCCGCCCGGCCGGGGTCCCCGCAAGGTAAGGAAGCAGCCCTGCCTCTCCGGCCCGCCTCACTGGGCTCTCTGGGCTCTGGGATGGGGCTCTGGGCTCTGCAGACTTAAGGCCTGGGTTTTCATGGTGAGAACCTGAGCAGCTCCTGCCCTCTCCCAGCCTCGTTTTTCCTGTGTTAAATGGACACGTTGAACTCATCCAGTGGCCTCCAGTGCCGGGCTCGCAGGGCAACAAGAGAATCAAAGCTGGTGAATTTCATTCACCACTGCCCTCGTCCCTTGCTGGCTCTCTCACCGATGTCTTTTCTGAAGTGCTGGCAGCGGTGACCATATTATATTTTTATGACACAACCGGTGACATAAGCAGCTGGCAACCCAGCGCCCACCCCCTCCCGGTTAAAAGTGAAATCCCGTGCCAGGGTGCCAGGAATGGAGGCACTCCAAGGACTAGTGGTCAGGGCACTTCCAGGATGAGTAATCAGGCAGTGCTGGCTGCCTCAGCCCACGGCCCCTGCCAGGTCACGCTCACCGCCCTGTCTGGACCCCTCACCTGGACCCTTCCTGCCTCTGTGTGGTAGTTTCTAGGCACCCCCAGGAGGGAAATGGCAATGGGACCTTGGGGCAGCAGAGGACAGGGCCTGGACCACGCTCCTGGCCAGCTCTCAGCACAGCCCTGGCCGCTCGCTCATCCTCAGCTGCCCTGCAGCCTGCTGCGAGCGGGAATTCCTGGCCCTGCCCGTCACAGGAGCAGGTATGACAGCCATGTAGGTGACACCAGGCCTAGGCACTCGGGTGCTTGACTTCACCAGGGCAGACGGGCGGCCGGCACACTGGCTGAGGGCCTCGCCGGGAGCCCACCCCACCCCCCACACCGGGCTCCTGTCTGGACATGGCCCGGGAAGCAGGCCAGGCCCTGGCCAGCCCCGTGGTTCCCAGGGGGAGGAAGGGCTCCGTGTTCCTTGCCTTTGTCTCAGTGGTGACTGCCAGGCGGTGGGCCAGCGCCCGCCACACCACCTTCCAGACCCGGACCCCCTGGCCCGTTCCCCTGCTGCCACCAGCCGTGGAGGTGAGTCCCAAGAGCGGGGAGCAGGTGGGGAGCAGACAGCCAGGGCCTGTAGGCTGTCCCTCCTTCCTCAGCAGAACTGGTTGGAGGAGTTTAGTTGGAAGCCAGTGGGAGTCCCGGCTGCCATCCTGGTGTGAGCCAGGAGGCTGGGGCTTCCACCTGCTCACCGAGCTGGCGCCTGGCTGTGCCACCGATCCGGTCACTCAGCCAGGGCAGTGGGGGGGGGGGTGCCCAGCAGCTGTCACTGCGGCCCAGACCCCCACCCTGTGATCTTGGGTTACCGTGGGCTTTTCTGTCTCCTTTTATGAACTGCTCTCCTAAGCATGGAGAGTCAGGTGGCACTGGTTGTTTTTATTAATATTATCATCATCATAATCAGTCGTTTTTCTGAGGCTCAGGGATGTGAAACCAGAGCAAGGAAGACACATCAGGAACTCAAATTTGAATCTGGGCTCCAGGTCAGAAGTTTCCTGAGTTTGCAGGACAGAGTGGCCCTCGAGGCTGGCCACGCCAGGTGGTGCCACAGTCCACCACGCCATGGTGGCTTCTGGGTGGCACTTGGCTAAGAAAGCACAGGAAGGGTGACAACCCCACAGGAGGTCTCTGGGGCCCCTCTTGGGTATGATGGTGCCATCTTGTGCCTAGTACAGCTGGGGATGGAAGTCACGACCCCCAGCTTGGGAACAGGTGTGGGGCCAAGTCTGGGACACCTTGCTTGGCTGTGTGTGCCCAGGCTTCCCGTGCCCATTGGCAGGGCTCCGTGGCCAGCTGAGGAGGGCCAGGGCAGGGTCTTCCATAGTCTTCCCTCCTCACAGCCCCAGTGTCTTTGGGGGCCCAGTCTTGAGTCTCAGTCTCCACTTCCTGCTTCGTGCCCCTCTATTGTGGGCCAGCGCACATTGCATTGGTGGCCCTTAGGGGTGTCACAGTGGTTGGGCCACCAATGCTCCAGGCATGGGGACAGCAGATCCCATCTCTCTGGATGACACTGGGCTGCCCTTTTAGGTTAGAGAGCTGGGGTCATGAGTGTCCTCTTCTGGGGGGGACGGCAAGGCCCTATGCCATGTCACTCTTAGCCCGTGTCCCCAGCCAGGGCTTTTCCTACGGCTCCAGGTGTTGATGCATCTTGTTGTGGTTGTACTTGGTCAGTGACACCCTGTGAGGTCAGAGAGTTGGAGTGATGATGGTGTCACGTTCCTCCACCCCTGTGGCCTCCTCAGGGTTGAGGCTCCAGTTCCTGCCTCCTGACTAGCTCTGTTCAGCCTCCAGCCCGGGTGTGGGGACACCCGTGTGGTCCCCAGGGCTGAAGGGGAGGCCACTGACGGCTCCCCGGAAGCCGTGCAGAGGAGGCTGGGCCACGCCGGGTCCTCCCACTGTCCTCGACGCTCCCATGCTTGCCAGATGCGTCAGCTGCCAAGAGGTGTGCTCAGCCGCCCACGCAGGGCCACTCTAGGACCCAGGCAGGCCAGGAATGGTGATGTCGGTGTCGGGGAAATGACAGAGGGGCTTGGCCAGCCACACCCTCGCTCTAAAAGTAGAACACCAGACAGACGGGGTGACCTCCACCTGCTGGCAAGGGTGAAAGGCTTTCTTCTGGGGTGAGCCCATGTCTGGGAAGCTTGCTGGCATCCTCGTGGGTCAGCAGTCGTCCCAACATTGCTTTGTACCCAGTTCTCTCAGCTGCATCCTGCTGGACAGTCCCAGCCTGAACCCCAGAACTTATCAAAACGGCAGGCCTGGGTCCTGACTGGGACATCAGCAGGGGGTCACATTTGTGAATCACTTGGGAGACATTCATCAAAGGCTGACAGAGGGAAGCCTGCCAGGCAGACAGAAGGACATGCACATGGAGGCCCGAGGGGCTCTGAGAGCTCCCAACAGCTCTGGCTGCCACGTGTCGGGGGGTGGGCTGTGGAGCTGTGAGAACCCACAGTAGTGTCCTGTAAACCAGAGGCGGCCACTCGGGGCCAGGGAGTGATGGACGGTGGTGCCCAGAGGCCTGTAGCAGTAGTGCCCATCGGCTCCACCCGTTCCTCATCACATGCAGGAACTTGGACCTGATACGGTCAGGTCATCCGAAGTTACAGGAGGAGCGGAAATACGAATTTTTACATGAAATCACCTGACCTTTTACTGTTGGCTAAAAACTTTAAAAACATTCTGCAGGCCAAAGAAAACATGTGTGGGCTAGATTTGGCCTGGTTCTCATCTCCAGCTGTCAGCTCACAGCTCTCAGTCTCTCTCCGAGGAACCCACAGAAGGTGTGCGGGGCATCGTGCCCGGGTGCGGGGGAGCCGTGGCCCCCCCAGGAAGGGCAGATGTACTTTGGGGGCTGGGAGCAGGCTCAGCAAATGCGGGAGACTCTGGTTCACCATAACCCCCACTTCCTGGGGATGGGGCGCTGGCTCTCTCCCAGGCCCGTGGCTGCCAGCAGATTCCAAGTGCGAGGGTTAGCGTTAGCCCTGAGCCTCAGACGGACCCAAGTCGCCCCAGCTATTCCAGTCCCTGGTTCCCCTGACACCCTGTCTGCCCACTGGGAAAGGTCCAAGCACGTGTCTGCAGTAAGGACAGCATAAGGGACCGCTGGGCGTACAGCCAGGAACATGGGAAATGGCAAAGCCAGCCACGTGTCACTGCCTCATCAGGGTCTGACACTTGTGACCCCATCTCAGTGGCTGCTGGGAGCTCGGGGGCAGCAGAACGTCTCAAGCCAAGCCCTTTCTTTCTTCTGGTATTCTGAGAACCCCAAATAGACACAGACATAGAAAAAATGACACAAAGACCCCCTCATGGGTGCTAGAATTACAGGCATGTACCACCGTGCCTGGTTCATTTTTTATTTTGACACAGTCTTGCTAAATGGGGCTCAAACTTGTGACTCTCCTGCCTCAGCCTCCCAGAATGCTGGGATTACAGGCACGTGTCACCATGCCTGGTCTCTCTATTTTTTTTTCAACTGCCACATTCTTCAAATCACAATCTCAAACCCACACACTACATTTCATTGGTGTTTATCTGCTGTTCCCTTTCATTTTTCCCCTGAAAATGAAGATGTTTGTGGAAGAAGCCAGGTTGTTTGTTCCATAGGGGTTCTGAGGCCTGGACTTGGTGGGTTGCACACTGGTCTCATGTGTCCTTCTGTCCACTCTGAGTTCCCCCAGCACTGGCTCCAGGTGGCGGCCTGGTAGGTTTGGATTTTGGTGAGAGCACAGTCTGTGTGGCACTGTGTCCTTCCTTCGGTTGACACGTGCTCCCCTTGTGCCTGTTTTGGGAGGGTCCTGCAGGACCCAGGGCACCCACCGAGCACCACCCTGGACCCGGCCTCCCACACCGTCTCTGCAGTTTTACTCCCTTTATGGAGAGAACTATGCTGTCAAGGTGGGGTGAGGGTGACTTTCCCTGGGAAGGGGGTCACAGAGTAAGAAAGGGGTGGGCTAGGCTTCCCTGGAAACCGGGCATGTGTCTGTGTGTGTGAGTGTATGAATCTGCCTGTATGCAGGGAGAACCATAAACTGACTTTCCAAGAGGGAAGCCACAAAGGGTGATCGAGGCAAGATGGGAATTTTGGAAGAACAGGCAGACAACACCCAGATGCGAGAGTGCACACCTGTAACCCCGCACTCAGGGAGTGTGGGCAGGGGGATGACAAGTTTGAGTTCCACATGGGCGGCGCAGTGAGACCGTGTTCAAAAATACAAAGACATGAAACGCTCAGAGGATCTGGCTCAGAGAAAGGCCCTGGGTTGACTCTCCTGTACCGTCACAAACCAACCAACCAAAGGGCCACAGCGGAGCAGGGGCGGGGGGCAGATGATGGGGCCCCCTAGCCCAGGTCCATGAGATGCAGGAAGTGGGGCCGGAGGTAGGCAGGCAGGCTGGCCTTGGGGAGGCGTGCAGGGTGGCTAACTCCTCTCCTCCCAGCCTCCCAGGGGCCACCGCTGCACTAGACCTTGAAGGCTGCAGGGAGACTCCTAGGCGCCGCTGGTCAGAAGGCCCCCCCAGGATTGAGACAGCAAGGGCAGGCAACACAGCCGCTGGGCAGGGGCTAGGTTCTCAACTCCTGAGCGCCAGGCCCTCTGGTCACCTGCTGGCCCGCCTGGGCCACCACCACCTGGCCTTTCCCGGAGGCAGGACTAGGAGCCCCGAGGGAGCTCACCCTAAGCCAAACCGGCATTTATGACCTGGCCTGATTAGAGAAATATTTCAGCACCATGCCCTGCGGAGCCTGCGCCTCGACCTTCCCTCCCGCAGCGCCGCAGGCCCAACTCCAGGCTGCCCTGCCTCCACCGGCCTGGACCTCCTCCTGGGGCGGCTGCGGCCACGGGAAGGGGCAGACAGGGCAGTGCACCCCAACCCCGCCTGGCCTGCGCCAAGGCCGAGGTCAGCCTCCCAGCCACTCGGAGGAATTACCCGCGGTTTCCAGGTGCTGCGCGACCTTAAGCAACTTGGGGAAGGCCGCAGAGCCAGGGAGGGGCTTCGCTGGAATTCGGGGGCGGGGAGGGCCTGGCTTCAGCACGCGTCAGCACGGACACACCTCCGCCAGCAGCCACACCCGCACGCTCCGCACCCTCGCGGACACGCCCGACCCGCAATCCCCAGAGGCTTAGGGCGCGCGCGCGCACCCAGCCGCTCGGCCCCGCCTCCCGGGCGCAAGCCCTGCCCCTCCGTCGGCCCGCCTTCCCCCCCCCCCGGCGCAGGCCCCGCCCCCGGTCTGACCTCACGGGCCGCGGCGGGCGCACAGCGCAGGGAGCGCAGCGCCGCGGCCGCCCCGGGTCCCGCGGCCCCCCGGCCGGCCGGCGCGGAGCCGTCCATGGTGCAGCGCATGTGGGCCGAGGCGGCCGGGCCCGCGGGCGGCGCCGAGCCACTGTTCCCGGACTCCCGGCGGAGCCGCAGCGTGTGGGACGCCGTGCGCCTGGAGGTGGGCGTCCCCGACAGCTGCCCCGTGGTGCTACACAGCTTCACGCAGCTCGACCCGGACCTGCCACGCCTGGAGGTGGGTGAGCCGGGCGGGGTCGGCCGGCCGGCGTCCGCTAGGGCCGGGGCGTGGTGGAGGAGCTCTTGCGGCAGAAATCCTTGGGGCCCGAGCCCGGGCAGCAAACGGGACAGGCGGCTGGAAGCACCCCTGGAGGGATCCCCCGGGTCAGGAACCCCCAGTGTGGCCCGAGCCTGCTGCACCCCAAGATCTCTTCCCGCGGCGCTGTCACTGCTGACGTCTGTGGCCTGAGTTTCCACCCGCAGGGCCGGCCGCCTTTAACTCAGTGGTCAGCCCGGGCCTGTACCGACGGTGCCGGCTCCCTCATGCAGGTGGTCAGCAGTAGGGGTGGCGAGAGTCTCCATTCCCAGAGGTGATGGGGGCCACCGGGACCTCCTGGTGAGCCTCCTGGGGGAGAGCAATCGGATGACCAGGGAGACGTCACCAGTCTCCAGCCTTCGGGACCAGGTGGCCAGGCAGTGAGGGACAGGGCTTTGCAGGCCAGGACGTGAGTCATTTTTGCCTGATTAGAAAAAATGTGCTGACACCCTGAATTTGTAAGGATTTGAGAGGATTCAGAGATGGGAGGTCGTCTGCCTGTTGTGGATTGTGTGAGGGTAGCAGGCTGGGGGCCTAGATTCTTCTTTCTAGTGTCTCTTGCACTGGGGTCAGCAGGCCACGTGTGACCACGTCTGCCTCTGACCATGCACCTGATGCCCTGCCGTGGAGGGAGTGGGAGATGGTGCCTGGCTAATTCGTGTTTCTCTGATGAGGGAACCCCAGGCCCAGCACCCCTCCAGAGCTGGATAGGTGTGTAGGCCAGGCCTCAGTCCTTGTGGCAGCATTGCTGGACCCCTGGGAGTGTGGGGGTGGGAGACCCACACCAGCCAGGCGCTCATCTGGCATTCATTATGTCTGGCAATGCCTCGGGCTTTGTGTGCTGCGAGGGTCTGGCCTGAGCTGCGCAGGTTCCAGCCAGAGTTTAAGCGGCTTCTCTCTGTCTCTGCCCCACTGCATCCCTGAGGAGCTGAGGGAGAGGCAGAGCTGAGCTCCATTCCTCAGCCCCAGACCTCACTGCTGGTAGATGCAGCCGGCACTGCTGTTTAGAAATCAGAGGGGAAGCTTCTGGCTGGGGCAGGAAAATCAGGGTCCTGGCAGGAGAGGAGGCCACTGCCGGAAACCAAACACAATGACCATTTAGTGTGGGCCTGGAGGAGGGGGCGGGGAAGTCCCTGTCCCTTCTGCCAAGGCCCTCATCCTGGGACTGACTTCCTGGTGGCTGAAGCATGCCAGAGCTAGAGCAGCCCTGCCTGAGGTCCCTGTCCTCTGGAAACCACCAGGTGGTCCCCACTCCCTTCCTCCATCCCTATTCCCACCACGCTTCCACCCAGTCCTTCCGTCTTGGTGGTGCCAGATGTCCTCACACATCTGCCTGTCATCTTGGTTTTAAGCCAAACCACCACTGACCCAGCCTGACCTGCAACATTCTGTGCTTCCTGGAGGTCACCGGCTCTGTGTCCCTGCCTTGGGACAGGCCGTGGCCTGGCAGGGTGAGAGGAGTTTGCAGGTCTGTAGCTCCTGTCAACTCCAGGCTCTGCCACCTTGTTCCACCTGGCATAGACCAGCCTGCAGCACAGTGCAATCCCGACTTCCAGGGCACAGGGACATAGGTGAAGCCCCTGTCCTAGACAGCCACACAGCCAAGAAGGGTCATAGCTAAGACTTGGCCATTGGCTGGTTTCCCCAGGGAAACTTACTGGGTACAAGAGCTGGCAGGAGTCAGAGCAGGACAGGGCAGAGCTGTGGAGAAAGGGAGCTCAGAAGCCCTGGTCAGGGAGGAAGGGTCAGGGCTCAAGGGAGGCTTGTTTCTAGTCCAGGGACAGACGGAAGTGCTTCACACCAGGCGACGGGGGAACACAGGTTCCATGAGCCCCCGTGAGCTAGTTCTTTGTGTGAGGGAGGCCCTATGCGAAGTGATTGGCATGCATTCTGTCATTTGGGGTTTGAGAGATGAAAGGACTAATGGGATTGCACCAGGGTAATGAGCCGGTCAATGCAGAGGTGGATTGTGACCCACAAAGCCTGCCCATGTGGCCTGCTGGAGTGTGCAGTGGGTGGGACAGAGTGCCGGCTTCTCTGTGCTTAATCACACAGCATGCAGCTCTCCAGCTCTAGCCCCAGGGCTCTGTCTCCTCCCCATGATACTGGTGACCCTGAGGCACTGTCTGAGGCTCTCCTATGCATGTCCTTGCGTGCACACTTGGTGCTGGAATCTGTAGCAGGGTTCCCTGGCTCACTCCAAAGAGGGACCCCTAGGAGCTTGGAGAGCTGTCAAATTCAGGAGGGGACTGTCCATCACCACAGGCTCCAGAACTTTGCTTTTCTTCTGGGATGCTAGGGGAAGGTGTAGCCCAGATGGTCTGGTCCCGGGTCCTTTTTCCTTCTCTAGGTTAGGAACACTCGGGCATGCTGGCCCATTTTCTGGGAGGCTCAGGGGTGGCCCTGGAAAAAGAAGGAGGAGGTGGGGGACAGCAGGGCGCAGGGCAGGCTGGCATCTGACCCTCAGTCAGAATGTCCGACAAAGTCTCCAGGCACTATCTGCATCACTGGTGAAAAGGGCCGGATAGATTTGGAACCAGTCCTCCAAGGCAAGCTCTGAACTCAGGGGTTGGTTCCAGGAGGCTGCACCCAGGCCACGGAGGACTGGCTCCGGGGGCGGCTGGCTGGCTGCCTAGGCAGCTCCCACAGTATGGCACCTCCATGCTCTGGTTACCCTGTCCCAGAGTTGGACCCCCAGCCCCCTAGTCCCCAGGCACAGTGTTCCTAAACATGCATCCCCGGATCCCACTCTGGAGAGACTGCAGTCAAAGCCTGCGGCATGATGTGTAAGAAGTTGGACATTTTGCAGACCCAGCTCCCCTAGAGAGAGAGCAGGTGACAGCCAGGGGTCACCCTGAGAGCAGTTCAGAAGACCAGGACCAGTGTTTGGTGGGCTAAGGTGTAGCCTTGGGCTTTTCTTTTCCCTTTGATGGCTTTGCAGCCATGCCTAGAGGCACATTGTCCTTTCCAACCCAGAGGCAAAGCCCTGGGGCCCTGATGGCAGAGAGGTATGCTGGGACATCAGCCAGCCCTTTTAAGCCCCCGCTGCCCTCCAAGCATCAATTCCCCCATCTGTAAGACGGAGATGATGCTGATTCATCCTCCTCTTGGGGTTCTGGCACGGACCGAGCGAGAGAGGCAGCCTGACAAGCGGACCACAGTGCCTGGCACAGGTGGCAGCAGCCACAGTTAGGTTTTCTGACCAAGTGCCCAGGAAATGTCCATGCGCTGGACTCTGAGGCCTGTCAGTGTCCCCAATCTGGCACTCCCAGCACTTTGGGCCGTGGTTTGGCTGGCACAGGCCTTTTTCCTAGGACGCATCACAAAACTCCACTCAGATGCAGTAGGGAGGCACTGGCCCGGCCACCCTGCCACTTGTGTGGCCTGAGGACATCCTTCCTGTCTCTGGCCCTCCTCTGCATCTGTGTCATGAGGCCAGCACATGCTCTGAGATTGTGACCATGGTAGAAGCAGCAGGCAGACCTGGAGTCCAGTCCCTGCCCCTGGCTGTCATTTCCTGCCTCCTGCCCTGGGCACGCCCCTGCCCGGCTGTTTTCTCATCCTTCAGGTGGGGCATAAAAAGGATTAAACATAATGAGTGTGCAAAGGGCCTGGCACCAGGAAGCACCCATGTGCACTGCACACTGCAATCAGTGGTGGTGGTGGTGGTGGTGTGGGGCCTGGACCTTCATAGCCAAGGAACCAGTCCACCCTCCTTGGCCACCACCAGCCACGCCCCCTCCCAGGCTGGCCTTGTGGTCTGCCTGTGTGATAGTGCGTAGGCAGAAGGACAGAGGGGACAAGGCCGGGATCCTGCCAGGTCTGCTCGCCCCCATCTGAAGCATGTTCTTTCTCCTCCGCCTGCAGTGCTCATGTGGCCCGCAGCAGGGCACAGGCTGGCAGGGAGGGTTCCTGTGACCCCCTGGTCAGCCCGCACAGGCTGGTCCCCAGACTTCACTTTCAGGGGTCAGGACACTCCCTCGTTGCCATGGCAGCCAGGCACTTTGAAAATCTCCAGCAGAGGCTGAGCTAGCTGCAGAGCCTGGAGACCAGGAGTGTGGCCCACCCCCACCCAGGGCTGACCCCAAGGCCCAGCATGGGTCCTGCGTGTGCCCTAGAGCTCAGGGTGCAGGATACCTACCCAGAGCTGAATGGCCAGCCTGAGGGCAAAGGGCCATGATGCTTGGCGCTTTCGTTCTTCTTCCCTTGTGGAGTGCATGGTGTAAGAGCTGAGCCAGAACCTTGACCCTGGCCCTCAGCCCCCAACCCAGGTCCCATCCGCCCACCCCTGTAAAGGGATGCGAGCTCCACCACCTTGGACCCAACTGATCTGTTCCGCGTTCTGACCACCGTGTTCCAACTGCAGGCAGAGAAGTTGGGGGGTGCTCCCACTGCAGGGCTTTGGGTGAGCTGCCCTCTGAGAGGGCCCTAGGGAGGGGCCCATGTGCCCAGAGCTCACCAGCAAGGACCCCACAGTGCTTGGGCGCTGAGCACCAGCTGGGGGAGTACGGCAAGGTCCACAGAAGTTTAGAGTTTCTCCCTTTGCCTCAGCCCCAGCCTTGCAGGGGCAGCCGCAGTGCAGCTAGAGGCCTCAGGGATCGGGGCCCTGGCCATAGCTTCCACAGGAAATGTGCACCATAGCAGGGCGGGCAAAGGTGCCGCCCCAGCTGCCAGCGTGAGCACCTTGGGGGAGACGGCGGGACTGGGCACATCCTGGACCCTCTGGGGTCCTTGCCACCTGTGTTGTTCTGCCTTAGGGGAATCTGGGATTGGTCTGCTGCTCCCTCCCTCCATCAGCTGGGGACAGGGCATCCCGCTGGCCTGTTAGCTTCAAGCACTGATCAGATGACACAAACCACCCAGGCTGTTTCTTCTTCCTGTCCTAGGGGCTCTGGACTGTGTCCCGGCGACAGTGAGGGATGGAGGGGGGTCCCTGCTTTCTAGGGCCCAGGGGACACAGCCACCTTCTATCTGCTGACCCAAATGTGTTCAGAGGCACAGCTAGCTGTCCCTGGGGGCCCAGGGCCCTGGGGACATAGCGTTGGAGGAGATGGAAAGAGTAGAATCCTCCCCTCAGGACCCAGCCAGTCATGTGGCTTGCTTTCCTCTTTAGAGCTCAGAGTGATGCCTGCCCTCAGGGAAGGCATTTTCTCCACCTCAGCTCTTCACTAGGCCACTCCCGTCCGCCCCCTTGGTGTTCTCCCTGGCCTGCAGAGTGTCCCTGGGGGCTGGGCTTCCACATGGGATATCCACTCCTGGGCACTCTTAACAGAAGGTGGCCCAGGTTACCCTGAGGGTGCCCGGTCCCTGTGTCCCTGACTCCAGTGTTCAGGGCTGTTGGCTGTTTTCTTTCTCTGTGTCTGGTAGGAGGGTCTGAGCCTTATGCCCAGGACCGCAGCAAGGCCATGGTCGCAGGTGGCATGTGTCTCAGTGCCTGTGCCCAGCATAGCTCTGTACCTGGCGTTGCTCTGGCTTCCCTCCTGCGGAAGGAATTGGAGAGGACAGGGTTCACTCTGTGTGGGCTGGGAGCAGCTCCCCATCTGTGCAACAGAGCAGTGACTTCCCTATGTCAGGCATCTGTGGCTCGGCGCCCGCCTGCACCCCTCCACGCATACCAGGCTGGCAGAAGGGGCCCCTTGTGGTGGGGGAAGGGTGCAGGGATCACATGACACCCGAGCAGAGCCCTGGTCAGCTGCTGGGCTGCTGCCGGCCGGCCGAGGGCCATGACTCCCCATGTGGACCTGCTCAGGGATGGCGCAGGCTGCCTGGACCCAGCTCCTTGTGTGGCAGCCTGGCCAGTGCTGGCTGCGACAGTGCCCTGCTGGGAGCTGGCACCGTGCTGGGCTTCCCAGGGATTCAAGTCCAGTGTCCTGTGGCAGGTGCCTCCTCCTGCATGAGCCCCAGTGCTGCTGCAGGGACTGGGGTGCTCACTGCAAAGGCCCAGCTGGGCCGGATGTGGCTGAAGCCCCTGGGAAGGGAAGAGGCTCTGGCAGCCAGGCCTAGACTTGCAAGGGCCTGGGAGGCCACCGCGGGTGGGGCACCTCCCAGCCTCCAGCTACCCCAAGGCCGTTTGCCCACAGGGGCAGAAGATCCCCTGTGTTTCATATTCCTGAACCTGGAGGGAAATCCCCCCCCCAGTGGGGAGTCACCTTTCCTCCTTGTGGCCTGCTTTGGGAGAGTGTCAGTGCCTACAGGTGTCCCCCCCCCCAACTTCCAAGAGATGGGGCTGGCCCTGTCTCCAGAGGAGGCGGAGCCTGGGAGCTCAGTGTGATATCCATGGCTTTGCTGCTGGGACAGAGCCCAGAGCCAGAGGGCAGCCCAGGTGACAGGAAGTAGACTTCCTAAAGATGGCTAAGCCTGCACCTCCACCTGGGCCGCCTGGGAGCCCACCCTCAGGTGGCAGGGGACACCCCATGCCGCCTGGCTGGTGGCCCCGTGCTGGGCTCACAGCGCCGGCTCCTCCTGAGACTCACATCCTCATCTTTGCCCCCAGCCGCCTCGCCACCTTGAATGTACCCCTTCTCTGGATGGCCTGGTCAGGGAGAGCTGGGGAGCCAGGGTGGGGTGGCAATAGCTCAGTGGCCTTACTGCCCTTGGTGTTGCAGCCCCAGGCCAAGCCTATACCGAGGACCTTCTAGCCTCCTAAAACAAGGGCCTTTCCTGTCCGCCCTGTGGCCAGGTGACCTCTTCCTGTCTCCACCAAGACCCCAAGGGGGTTCTGTGAAACCCCCGTGCTGCCACCATCATATCCGTCCCCTCTTAGGTGAGGAGGAACGGGCGCTGGGAAACCCTCTGTTGCCCAAGCGCACGGGGCATGAATGAGCAGAAGGGGAAGGAAATGGCCTCGGATGTGGCGGCCCGGGATGCCCCACACCTGCCCCAGCCTTGTGATACTGGCTCCAGGGCCGGGTCATCTGGGGACCCAGGCCGGACAGGGGTGGGGGTGAGGAGGCCGGCTGGTGGGGAGCCTGGGTGGCCGTCGTGGCTTCTGCCCGGGTGCTTCCATTTCACCCAGGGCTGGAGGTCTGTGCAGCTGCCGCCCTTGGGCACCGGAAGCTCGCACAGGGTCAGCCCCTGATGTCCACCCGGGCTTTGTCCTCCCAGAGCTCCACGCAGGAGATCGGTGAGGAGCTGATCAACGGGGTCATCTACTCCATCTCCCTGCGCAAGGTGCAGCTGCAGCACGGGACGAGCAAGGGCCAGCGCTGGCTCGGGGTGAGTGCTGCCTGCGGCTGTTCTGGCCGGCCCGGGGCTCCTTCCCAGGGCTGCCCATCTCGGCGGACTCTGAGCCTGGGTCCCACCCACACCTGGCCAGGTGCAAGGGCTGCCTGAGTAGGCGTGGGGACACCGGTTCTCCTTAGGCCGCGGTTCTTCCCGGACTCATCCCCACTCCCGAGTAGCACAGCCACCAGCCACTGGTCCTGCCACGCAGTCTGCCAGCCTCGCCCGTGATCACGTGCAGTTGGCTGTTCTTCCTCCCGGGGCCCCTGTGGGTCAGAGGCTGGGGATGACTCAGCCCCGCGATATTCCAGAAGGGAGGCGATGCCGCGGCTGCTACTGCTGCTGGACCCAACCCCATCCATGACCATTTCAGCAGCGTCCTATGTGGCCTAACGGGCGATCCCCGCCCCAGGATAAGCCTCTGTTTCTCACGTCTGGAATGGGGTGTTTTGTTCGGAATCCCTGGGATAGTGCTGTTACCTGAGGTTCCGTCACGGGACCTTCCCTTTGCACTATTGGGAAATGAACGGGGTCTGACCCAGGCCGGGCAAGCACTGTACTGCTGAGCCACGCCCACACCCCTTTTTACTGTATTTGAAAGCAGATTCTTGCCAGATGGCCCGGGCTGGCCTTAAACTCATAACTCATGGTCCTCCCACCTCAACCTTCCAAGTAGCTGGGGCTACAGGCGTGTCCCCGAGACCTTTTCCTCCTGGATTCACCCAGTGTCTCCCCTCTGACCACAAGCCACTGAGGGCTTGGGAGTTGTGAGCTGAGCTTGACTCTCCCGGAAGTGGGCTGTGCTGACGCCATGTCCCTTCCCTACCGTCCGCTGCCCCCCAGTATGAGAATGAGTCGGCCCTGAACCTCTACGAGACCTGCAAGGTGCGGACCGTGAAGGCGGGCACGCTGGAGAAGTTGGTGGAGCACCTGGTGCCCGCCTTCCAGGGCAGCGACCTCTCCTACGTCACCATCTTCTTGTGCACCTACCGCGCCTTCACCAGCACCCAGCAGGTGCTGGACCTGCTCTTCAAAAGGTGCACACCCGCCTCCGGGGGGGGGGGGCCTGGTTCCTGTCTGGGGCTAGGAAGGCCTTGCACCCCTCTGAGCCCCAGTTTGCTCTGCGGAAACTGGACTGCTTGAAGGCCCCTCCCCGGCAGAGGGTATCGTGAGGACCAAGCAGAAAGGGCCCCGGAAGTGCCTGAGGCCTCCGGCAAAGCAGTGTCCCCAGTTTTCACCTGGGACCCCCCCATCCCTATGCTAGCCAGCTCAAGAACCGGGGGTGGCCTGCGGGACCTGGGGCCTGCTGGCTGGGAAGGAGCTGGCTGTGCGGTAGGAAGCGCCGGCTACGCAGGCTGTAATCCAGTGAGGGGGGCAGGGACTTCCCTGCCGCCCTGGCTCCCTTTCCTCCGGGGGTCACCCAGTAACACTGGACGTCATCGTAAGCAGGTACGGTAGATGTGACGCCCTCACGGCCTCCTCTAGATATGGCTGCATCCTCCCCTACGCCAGCGAGGACGGCGGGCCGCAGGACCAACTCAGAAAGTGAGTGGGCTTTGGCTCAAGAGGGCTCCTCATGGGCACTCGGGGCTCGGGAGGGCAGGACACACGCCAGCCCTCACCACTGTGATTTTCTGGGAGGACTGAGGTCTGGGGCTTTGCCTGAGGAGGAGGGAAGAGTGGTACGTGGGGTCCCAGGCACCCCAGGAGCAGAGCAGAGGATGCAGCTCCGAGCTGGGCCCAGAATCCGTCCCAGCTCCACCACGTTGTGGGGGGGCCTGGTCCGTGGCTCCCTTCAGGAGCAGTGTCCATGGGAAGACAAGGCCCACACGTGTCCCAGGGAACAAAGTGCTGCAGCCTGAGGCATCCCTGACCCAGCCTGGGCCCAGGAGCAACATGGGGGGTGGTTAAGGGAGGGGAGGCTGGCCGGCCTCAGGGCTCCCCCCACCCAACAGGGAACACAGGCCCAGCCCCACAGGTGAGGGGAGGCCAGGCCCCTGACTGCTACACCCCTGCCCACCCTCAGTGCCATCTCCTCCATCCTGGGCACCTGGCTGGACCAGTACTCGGAGGATTTCTGTCAACCGCCAGACTTTCCCTGCCTCAAGCAGCTGGTGGCTTACGTGCAGCTCAACATGCCTGGCTCAGACCTGGAGCGCCGTGCCCACCTTCTCCTGGCCCAGCTGGAGGACATGGAGCCCGGCGAGACTGAGCCTGAGGGTGAGGCGGCACAGGGTGGGTCCCTGAGCGGACAGGAAGAGGGGTCTGTGCTGGGCCTGCTGGGAGGCGGCCGGGAACAAGGGGCCTTGGGCTGCTTGGGTGGTGGACAGTGGTGCGGACAGAGAGGTCCTGTTGGCGGGCGGCGGCCGGACGCACTGTCTTTGGAAAGGCTCAGTGCAAGGCAGTCACACCAGTCATCTTCCCTCTCGCAGCTCTGTCACCAGCTCCAGTGCTCACTCTAAAACCAGCCTCGGAGCTGGAGCCGGCCCCAGTCCCGCTTCTGACGTCCACTCCCGTAGCAGTGCTAGCGTCGGGCCTGCAACTGGAGCCAGCGTCACCTCCCGAGCCAGAGGCAGCTCCAGCATCTGTCCTGGAGCAAGAGCAAGAGCCATCACCGGACCTCCCGGCTGCCACGGAGCTGGAGCCTGCTCTGTCACAGACTTTCGAGCTGGAGCCCGCCCCGGGCCCAGGGCCAGCCGTCGAGCGGGCCTGGCGTCCTCCACCGGTGGCCACAGAGAATGGACTGAGCCAGGAGCAGCCGCATGTCCTGGAGTTCCCTCCCGACCTGGTGGCAGAACAGTTCACGCTGATGGACGCGGTGAGTGCTCTGGGCTTCTTCCTTTGGGCTCCCCACATCCAGACCCCCGTTCCCTGCCCAGATTCCAGCCCCACCATCACTCACTGTGCAACCTAGGCGAGTCCCTGAGCCTCGAGGCCTGGATTCGCCTCAGCGCAGCAGACTCAGGTCTGTGCCTGCCTCCCCCAGGGAGTGGCCAGGACAGACAGGCCAGCTGGGCAGGTTTGATGGGGAGGGGTGCACCTGGGGCCCTCACCAGTCTCAGTGGACCCTGATGTGTACCAGAGTCCACAGTGGATGCCCCGCCGGACCCTGCGAGGTAGTGCATGCCACACGCATGTGCGTAGCCCTGAGCAGCGGGCAGGAGGCGCGCCTTGGCCTGTGCAGGTGACAGCCGTGTCCTGCGCTTGGACCCACATCAGGCAGGGGAAATGCCATGCTCTTCCTCCTGCCATCGCTTCCCCAGGCCACTCCTGCACCTGGGCAACAAAACCCAGCGAGTCCCACAAGGCTCCAGCCACGTCCTCAGCTTCTGAGCTTCAGCCCTGGCCGCCGGGATGCAGTCCTGGCCCAGGGAACTGTGGTCTGTAGCAGGCCCAGGTGACACTGACCTTCTTCTCCAGGAGCTGTTCAAGAAGGTGGTGCCCTACCACTGCCTGGGCTCCATCTGGTCCCAGAGGGACAAGAAGGGCAAGGAGCACCTGGCCCCTACCATCCGCGCCACCGTCGCCCAGTTCAACAGCGTGGCCAACTGTGTGATCACCACCTGCCTCGGGGACCGGAGCACGAAGGCCCCAGACAGGGCCAGGGTGGTGGAGCACTGGATCGAGGTGGCCAGGGTATGCGGCTAGAGGGTCCCAGCACCCTCTGCCCCTTTCCCCACTCTCTGAGATGGCCCGAGGTCAGAGCCCCTGCACTGACCCCAGGTGGCTCCTGCCCAGGTCCACGCTGCCCAGGCCCACTGTCGGGGACTCACTGCCTCCCTGTGCCAGCCCTTTGGGTTGAGCTGAAATGCGGCTGTCTCTCATCCCTGGTCTTCACACGCCCTTCAGGGTCCCCCCAGGCATTGTCTCCTCAGGAGCCGGTTGGGGTGGGGGGTGGGGCGAGGCTCAGAGAACCCTTCCCACAGGAGTGCCGGGTGCTGAAGAACTTCTCCTCCCTCTACGCCATCCTGTCCGCCCTGCAGAGCAATGCCATCCACCGCCTGAAGAAGACATGGGAAGACGTCTCCAGGTGGGCACCCGCGCCCCTACAGAGGGCCCCAGGCCACAGACCCCCAGGGCACGGGGTGGGAGGTGGGGGGCAGATCTACCTCGGCCCCAGACTCCCCTGTCTCGCTGACATCCATTGAGACCTCACAGGGGACTTGCTAGTTTTTAGCAGAAATGGGGGGGGTCCCCATTGTGCCTACGTGGAGGGTCCCCTCCCTCACCCAAAGAGCCTGTTTGCAAAGCACCCAGGCAGGTAGTTGCATCCTAAAGGAGCCTGGCTGTGCACCCGCACCTCTCCGCACCCCTCCTGACAGGCGCCCTCCTGCTGCCTTTTCTACAGGGACAGCATCCGGATATTCCAGAAGCTGTCTGAGATTTTCTCCGACGAGAACAATTACTCACTGAGCCGAGAGCTGCTCATCAAGGTCAGAGGGGCCGAGGGAGGGTGGGGCGCTGGCTCCTGCCCGAGAGGTTCTCTGCAGAACTCCAGGCCCCTGGCTTCCCTGGAGGAAGGGAAGAGGGATCTGTTTGGCCCTTGAGCAGATGGGACAGTTTGGGGTGCAGGAGGCCCCCACTCCCGGGATGTAGTAAGAGCAGCTGGTTGTTCGGGAGAGTACATGAGACAGGGGGATGGCAGGTGTCTGGCTTCCTGACGTGACTCAGAGTCCCTGGGTAGATGGAAGGGAGTGTAGTCTCCTCCCCGCACACCCTGACCAGCCCACGCTGCCCCCACAGCCAGGGCCCTGCTCCCCCTCTGCATGCACAGCACTGCCAAGGGTAGAGGCTTCCTGGGATGGGAACTTGAGGGGCCACAGGGCCCAGCTGGCCACCCTGGGGGCCAGAGGTCCAGACCCGGGAGGCGGAAGTGGGGGTGCTGTGCAGCTCCGCCCTCTGCCGACAGTGGGGGATACTAACAGGTCCCAGGAGCCTTGGTGCCATGGCAGGTGCCTAGCTCGCTCAGAGGCACCAGGGACAGGTGACCTCTCAGTGGTCCTCATTGACCACCCCAGAAGCATCCATAGGACAGAAAGCGCAGTTCCCCACCCCTACCCCTATTCCCGCCATACTGGGCATTCATGTGGCTCGGGAATTCCCAGTCCTAGGTCGAGGGCAGAGTTATCCATGGGGGAACATAGTAAGGGGCTCTGAGGAGGCAGGAAGCTTCCAGATCTGCTAAGGGCCCCTCTGTGGACACGGGCATCTTGTCTCTACCCTCCTGTGGCTCTGCCTGGGTGGGCGTCCTGGCATCCCCCATTCAAAGGCTGGTGAGGCTGACAGTCTGCCCTCTGGGGTCCCTGTGGTGCCCTGGGCAAATTGCCGTCTCTGGGCCTCAGTCTCCTGGCAGATGGCGGAGCAAGCAGTCTGGGTGCTGACATTGTAGCAGGACACAAGGTCCAAGGAGGACTGCAGGACAGGAGCAAGGGCAGGAGCGCGACCCTGAGGCCTGAGCCTGCCAGGCAGGGGGTGTATGGTTCCCACTGCAAGGAGGCCAGGCTGCGGAATGGGCACCTCACCACTGAGTGACCTAGGATCTGGGCCCTGGAGGGCTGTGGGAGCCTGGGAACCAGTCCTCAAGTCACAGTTGGGGCACTGGAGGAACAGGGCAGGGCAGCCTCACTGACTTGTCATTGTCACTGGCAGGAAGGGACTTCCAAATTTGCCACCCTGGAGATGAACCCCAGGAGAGCTCAGAGGCGGCCAAAGGAGACGGTGAGTGACCATCGGGCCTAGGGAAGCGGGGCTCCCCGGCCCTGGGGCCCTGTTGTCCCACCGCCTGAGGCCCCCTCCTGACCAGCTGGCACTGTGGAGGGGTGAGACATAGCTGGCACAGCCCTTGGGGGAGAGGTGTGGGCAGGGGTCATATAGCACTTTGGGGAATCTGCCAAATGCCAGCTGGGAGGCGACTAGAGACAGCATGGGGACCATGGGTCTAGGAGGGAAACCAGAATCGAGGTGGTCACATGCTGGGCAGCACAGAGGGGGAGACCAGGGTGACAAGTCCAGAGGAGGCAGGAGCCCTGGCCTCACTTCCCACCTTCCACCTGTGCCACCCACAGGGTGTCATCCAGGGCACCATTCCCTACCTGGGCACTTTCCTCACTGACCTGGTGATGCTGGACACTGCCATGAAAGACTATCTGTATGTGAGTGAGCCGGGCCGGGGCCGCAGTGGGGGGCTGCCCAGAGGGCTGGGTCCTGAGGCCTGGGAGGAGGGCCCCTCTGTGACCCCAGGCCCTCAGCACCTGGGGGAGCCTGTGGCCTGCCCTGTGGACCCCTTCCACCTGGGGACCCCTGGAGCTGCCACAGGGCCTTTCAGGTTAATGGCCGTGGTCTGCAGAGTGGAGCTGGACACTCCAAGTCCAGGAGGCAACTTGGTGGGTGAGCGGGACCATCTCGCTTGAGGCCTCAGCCTCCATTGTCAGAGAGAGGGCAGCAGGGCAACAGGTTCCAGAGCCTCTGTCCCGGTGCACCCTGCCCCCTGGTGGGCACGGCTGGCGGTGCAGCCTGCGACAGTGGCCCCGAGGGTGGAGGGGCAGCTTCCTGATGGCCACTGCCCTCTGCCTTCTAGGGGCGACTGATCAACTTCGAGAAGAGGAGGAAGGTGAGTGGGGGTCCTGCCTGGGAGGACACAGCTCCATGAGCCCTGTTGGTTTATGGGGAGGTTGGGTGCCCAGAGCAGCCGTCCCAGGGAGAGGGGGACAGATTAGGACCCCACACAGCTTCCTGGGACTGGGGCTTCAGACCCAGCTGTGAGAACAGGGAGGAGGAGCCTGCTGTGTGGGCTGGGCCCGGAGCACAGACCCAGACACTGCCCCAGCCGGCCAGCTGGCACCAGCCCACACCCCTTACCGCCCTGTCCTCCCCTCCGCCCTAGGAGTTCGAAGTCATTGCCCAGATAAAGCTGCTGCAGTCTGCCTGCAACAACTACAGCATTGCGCCTGAAGAGCACTTCCGGGCCTGGTTCCGGGCCCTGGGCCGGCTCAGCGAGGCCGAGAGGTAGGGTGGGGCAGGACTGGGACAGCCAGGGTGGACCGCGCCTGGTGGTGGCAGCAGCAGCTGGGCTCCGGCTTTTGGTGGGGCCCCGGGAGGGACCTGCGTGGCTCCGCCAGCCTCACGCCACCCCCGCCTTAGCTATAGCCTGTCTTGCGAGCTGGAGCCCCCGTCCGAGTCGGCCAGCAACACCCTCAAGTCCAAGAAGAGCACGGCCATTGTCAAGCGCTGGAGCGAGTGAGTGCCCAGCCTGGGGCAGGCAGGGGTCGGGAGCCACTTGGGCAGACTGGGCCTCGGTTTCTCCACCCAGAGTGGGTGCTAGTAAGTGATCTCGGCAGCCAGGGCGAGGTTCCCGCTGCCTGACCCAGCACCCAGCCTGCGGCACAGAAGGCCCTGAGGGGTGGCATGGCTCGGCGCCTTGGGGGACATCCCTCATGTCCGCCCGCCCTTCTGTCCAGTCGCCAGGCCCCCAGCACCGAGCTCAGTACCAGCAGCAGCTCCCACTCCAAGTCCTGTGACCAGCTCAGGTGCGGCCCCTACCTCAGCAGCGGGGACATTGCCGACACCCTCAGCGTGCACTCAGCCTCCAGCTCTGACGTGGAGGAGATCAACATGAGCTTTGTCCCCGAGTCCCCAGATGGCCAGGAGAAGAAGGTGATGAACCGCCCACCGCGCCCCTCCCCTCCTCACGTGTCCGTGTCCGCATGAGGAGCCCGGCAGCCGACTCCTCACGGAGCTTTGGGACCCGGAGAGCTGGCTGCCAGCCGGGGGGCCCCGCGGCTCGCCAGCTCCCGCTGACACCTCCGTCCCCCACAGTTCTGGGAGTCGGCCTCGCAGTCCTCCCCAGAGACCTCTGGCATCAGCTCCGCCTCCAGCAGCACGTCCTCGTCCTCGGCCTGCACCACGCCGGTGGCCGCCACGCGCACCCACAAGCGCTCTGTCTCAGGGGTCTGCAGCTGCACCTCCTCGCTGCCACTCTACAACCAGCAGGTGGGCGGCTGCTGCATCATCCGAGTCAGCCTGGACGTGGACAACGGCAACATGTACAAGAGCATCCTGGTGAGCGGGCGCGCCGCCTGCCCGCGCTGCCCCGGCCTCCTCCCAGAGGGGAGCTGCCCAGGACCAGGACGATGGACAGGAGGAAGAGGACAGCAGGCAGCTCCCAGTGGGGAGACGGGGGCACATGCCCAGCCCCCAGGAGGGCAGGGGCTGCAGGTTGGGGGCTTGGAGGGCAAGGTCAGGAAGTTGGGGACACTTTCCAAGCCCAGGCTGCACTAGAAGCACCGTGACTTTGTCACAGAGGGACACAGAGCGCAGGGATCACACCAGGCTGGTGTCTGTGGCAGGCCCAGGACTGTCAGAGCCTGGGCGCCCCTGGAGCATAGAGCTGCAGGATGTGCTCACAGCATGTGTGTGGACACCTGCTCCCCTCGGGGCTCTGACAAATGCCACCCTGCATGACTCACAGCGGCTAGCACAGCCATCGGCTGCACTTGCCTGCATGGCCTCGTGTCAGGGCCCCATGTATGCTTTGGGCCTCAGGGTCCAGGCACCTGGGGGTTCTAGCTTGTGCCTCCCACGCTGCTGCAGCCTCCAGGGAAGAGCACGCTGGGGACCCAGGAAGCCACTGACTACCAGCCAGCTTCTCCTCCCTTGGGGTTGGCCCAGAGGCCATCTGATCCCAGGCTCAAGATCCCATTGTGTTTGAGGGCCAGCGACTGACCAAGGTGGCCTGGGAGGAAAGGCCACTGTGGGAGAATGGGGCTGCGGAAGCCAGGGAAGAGCCTGCTTGTCCTGCAGAGGCACCTGGACACTTGAGGAGAGGCTGTGCTTGGGGCTAAGGTGGCTCTGTATGGTCTCTGGCCCCTGCACCCTTGGGGGCCCCTGCAAGCCCCATGCCTAATGGCCCGTCCATGTCCTACCCAGGTGACAAGCCAGGATAAGGCTCCTACTGTCATCCGCAAGGCCATGGACAAACACAACCTGGACGAGGACGAGCCGGAGGACTACGAGCTGGTGCAGATCATTTCGGACGACCGCAGTGAGTCAGGGTGGGGGCGGGGGCGGGGCCGGGCCCAGCACCGCTCCCAACCTCAAGTCCAGGTCCCCGGCCTCAGGAAACACAGCAGCCGGGTGAAGGAGGGTCAGCCCCCGGGTCAGCTCCTGGGTCAGCCCCCTGGTCAGCCCCCGGGTCCGCTGCCCCTTCCTGGGACATGAACTGGCATTGCAAAGCTGAGATAAGCAGGGCAGAAGGAGAAAAGGCTTGCTGAGGACAGGCCTGTCCCATTGGCGGCCCCTGCACGGGCTGCGTGCTGGCCAAGAGGGAAACTGGACTTCAGGTCAGGACAGCTGTGGTCCCATGCACCACCTTTAAACCCAGCCACCCAGGACTAGGGTTAGAGCCCGCGAGTCCAGCCTTAGCTGAGAGACGGTGGGAAAGGGCCCAGAGGAAGAGCTTGCTGGGTCCCTGGAGCCCTCGGGGTGTGAGGCCGCCTGGGCCTGACACAGCAGCGAGGCGAGGCCTGGCCAGCTGGAGTCGGAGCCAGTAAGGGCAGGGCGTGGGCAGGACAGAGGAGGCCCCACCGGCACCAGGCTGAGCTGGGCTGCCTCAGGCTCCACATTCCTGTCTGTCTGTCTGTCTGTCTGTCTGTCTGTCTGTCTGTCTTTCTTTCTTTTGATTTTATTTTAAAGAGAATAAAACCAAACAAAATAAAACAGAATAAAACCAATCAAAACAAGCTAGTGTAAGTGACCCAGGATTTCAAAACAAGACAATAAGAAATCAACAATGGCTACCACAATGCCTCTTACTGTCTCCAGAGTAGCCGCCCATACCTTCAGACTTAGTGAAATCTAACAAAACAGGACAGAATAGAACCAATAAAAGCAAAACAATGAATGCAATTCAGGATTTCAAAACAAGAGTAAACCCAAAATGGCTACGGTCTCTTGTTATCTTTGAAATAGCTGCCCATGCCATCAGATACACCAAGATCAAACAGACTAAAACCCAGCCAAACGAAACAATGAGAATGATACTGGATTTTGAAACAAGATAGAAGGGGATTAGCAGTGGCCACCACCTCAGCAGATCCCCCATACCTGCTACGTGCCTGCCGTTATCCTCTGAATAGGTGGTCAGACCACTGGCTTTAGACCTAATCACTGCAAGCATTAAGTTGTGTTTTACCTCAGTAGCTATCATCTCAGCCTGTGTTTCTCCAGACCAATGGGTTGCTTATGGGGTGGGAGGTGGCTCTTATCTCCCTAAGAAGAGTCCTGGGTTTTATCCACTCCCTGCACAATCCACCCTTGGGCAGCGGTTTTGGGAGGGATTCCTGGCTGGCTGGAGCTGGGTTGGAGGGCTCTTGGGCCAGTTGTGGTCCAGGCCTGTCCTCCTGGGAGATGCTCTCAAGTGGCTAGGGTGCCCTGTGAGGGTCCTGGGAGCACCCCTGACCACCCTCTGCCCATCTACCACCAGAGCTGAAGATCCCCGAAAACGCCAATGTGTTCTACGCCATGAACTCCACTGCCAACTACGACTTCATCCTGAAGAAGCGGGCAAAGGGGGCAAAGGTCAAGCACGGCGCCAGCTCAACACTCCCCCGAATGAAGCAGAAAGGACTCAAGATCGCCAAGGGCATCTTCTGAGGACCTCTCCTCAGGGTCTGGCCGGCCAGGGGCTCAGTGCTTACAGCCCAGAGTGACCCAGGCCAAGCAGGTACCTTCTGCCCACGTGCCAGCCCAGGCCACCTCCATCTCTGGTTCCACCCGAACCTCTCCTGCCGCCGGGATTGACACCTGTCATCCGACAGGCTGACCTGGCCTCTGTGGACCACTCACTGCCTTAGGTGCCTTCTGCTCTCTGGAACCAGAGGCCTAGCTGACTTCGTCAAGGAGGACAGCCGGTGGGCATGGTACCCAGGCCTGCCCCGGGCGCCACCCTCCATTCACTTCCCTGACACCTTCCCAGGTGTGGGTCACTGCCATCTGTGCCCCTGGCACCCCAGGGCACCCACATAACCAGCAGGTCTGACTACTGCGGTTCTCTCCTCCTGCCCATGGGCACTGGGCTGTGACCTTCCTGGGGTCCCAGCGCCTCCTCCCACCACTCGAGCCTTTCTCAGGCTGCACCAAAGATTCCATCATGGGGCCGAGCAGAGAGAGGCTCTCACTGACTGTGCGCTTCTCCCCTGAGCAAGGAGGCTCCATGGGTGTCGCACCTCATGTCCCTGCAAGTGCCATTCACACTGCATCCGGGCCAGGCAAGGCCACACAAGATGGGGTCGGGGGAACAGAGGGGGTTGTGGGGAGTGGAAGGCAACTGAACATTTGTATAGAAAGAAAGAAAAAAAAAATGTTTACTGATTGGGGCGGGGCAATATTTATTTGTTGTAAATAGAAAACGCTAGACTTGAATATTATATTAAAACCTCGTTTCTACTACAGCCTGGTCAGTGTGGCTTTGGTCATGGATTTCCTGCAGTAGCATCAGTAACATGGTTTCATGCTGAAGTGCAGACTCCCACAGGATCCTGTTTACGCAGGAAGGGGGGTGCAGCCTCCTCAAGCCCGCTGAGGGGACCCTCCAGCTCATGGGCAGAGGTTCGCGGCTGTGTGGTTACACTGGGTGGTGCGCTGAGCAGGTATCCAGAGCTCCCGAAATGAAAGGCTGGGGTGCTCCGGAATTTGAGTATCTTTGCGACAGAAGATAGCGGCGTAGGAAGCTCAGGCTCGCATGGAAGCAACCTCGGAGGTGACCCTAGGAGCGAACCAGCCGTGCGCGCTAAGTGGGGTCTCCACCCTGAGCAGACGCAGCAGTGGCGGCGGCGGCGGCAGCTCGATGGAGGAGACGCCGCCGCTAGAGCTCCGCTGTCGGGATCGCTCGGCGATGGAGTGGAAAGTGCAGCCGCCGCACCAAGACCCCAGCCCGCACACGGGAGTTCTGCAGGCCGCCTCCAAGCGGGACCCGGCCTTTCGCAAGCCTCAGAAGCAGGCGTTAAGGAGCGACACTGTGATTTCCAAGCGGCTTGTTGTAATTCTCAGCCTTCAGTCCCCAAACTGACAGAGCTGCAGAGGAGGGGTGCCTTCCCGCAGGCGCAGACATGTAACAGGGCTCAGCGGGAGCTCCCCGAGGGGAGCCCAGACCTCAGACGTCACAGTCAGCCACAGCCAGAAAAACGTGTGTGACACACAGGAAAGAGCAAGGGGATAGCAAAGGCTGGGCCTTCCATCTCTTCCGTCTTCTGCCTCTTACTGTGGATGTACAAACGGGTTAAGCTCGTCAATTTAAAAGCCAAGATTTTTGAGGTGTGGTTGTGCACGTCTGTAAGCCTACCACTCTGGGAGGCTGAGACAGGAAGATTGTACCTTGAGCAATTTAGCAAAGAACAAAGAGAAGTTGTAAGGATGTAGCTCAGTGTGACGGCCCTTGATGGAGTCTCCAATGCCAAGAGATTTTTAAAAGAAAGAATAACAGGCCAGGGATGTAGCTCAGCAGCACAGTGCCTGCTTGGAAAGTGCAAGGTCCTGAGTTCGATTCCTGGTAAACAAAAAAAAGGATATGACTAATAAAATGTATTTAAAGAGAAAAGCTCCCAATGATCTGTGCTATATATTCAAAGAGATTCACTTTGAATACAAAGATACATTGCAAGGGCCAGGGACTTAGCTCAGTGGTGTAAGTACCTGCCTGGCAAGTGCAAGGTCATGAGTTTGACTCCTGGTACAAAAAAAAGCTAGCAAGAGACAAGCAAGGTCAGTATATTTTGGTAGAAGTTTAAATTCTTCAAAAAGATATAATTGTAAACATGCACGCCTAATGATGCAAAAATCACCATCATCGAAGGGACAAATTTATCATTGGAGACTTTTTTTTTTTGGTACCGGGGATCGAACTCATGACCTCGCACTTGCCAGACAGGCACTTAAGCCACTGAGCTAAATACCCAGCCCCACTGGAGACTTTCATACCTCATTTCCAATAATGGACAGGTCAGGTGTGGTAGCACATACCCACAATCCCAGCACTCAGCTGGCCGAGGCAGGAGGATTGCTGCATGTTTGAGGCCAGCCTGTGCGACATAGTTCAAGGCCATCCTGAACTGCATAGCAAGATCTCGTCACAAAAAAACAGCTAATGATAGAAAATCTGTGGGACTCAGAATGTGAGCAGCGCTATAAAGCAGTTAGACCAAGGACACTCCACTCAACACAGAATCCACGTTCTTCTGGACGTGTGAGACACTCCCCAGGGTAGAACCTGTGTTAGACCACAAGGTGAAGTTCAAAGGGTATCTTTCCAGCTACAGTAGAAGGAAACAAGGAATTAACAGGAGAAAGAAAACTGGGATACACGGAAAAGACCCAGAGCACTCCCAGACAACCAGTGGGCAGGGGGCGTCTCCGCGGGTGTCTCAGACACCCTGAGCAAATGAAAACAGGAAGGCGGCCTAGGTCCACTGAAATCGAAAGTGCCGCCGCTCCCAGGGAGACCGTAGCTGTCAGCGCCTGCCTCTGAAGATCACAAGCCAGCAAGCAAAGTACGCTTTAAGGGACAAAACAAAACATGAAACCGAACACAAAACCAGAAGAAAGGAAATAACGAATAGCAGAGCTGGGGAACAGAAACACAGTGGAGAAAATGAGCAACCTCAGAAGGTCCCTCTTTGAAAGGGTCAACCAAGCAGAGGTAGAGAGAAGGACACAGCTAAAATCTGAAATCAGAGCGGGAAGATCACCACCCCCTTTGCAGGAGAAAAGACAGGCCAGCCCTGCGTGCCAGCCAACACACGGGGAAATCCAGCGCGAGCCACGCAAAGCAAGGGCACACGTACCACAAGGTGGGCGAATGACAAGTGTTCCAAGAAACATCTCAAGTAGATGCGTAGAGACAGGAAGGAGGAAAAGGAATTCTGTGTTAAAGGACAGAGGTTCTATTCGGGATAATGGAAAAGTCTCCAGAATAGTGGAGCTGGTTGCCTAACAGCTGAATAGAATTAACTCAGTTCTAAAAAAAATAGTTAAATTAGTATAAATATGTTATTTGCTTTGGGGGATTTTGTTCTCTCTCCCTCCCCCTCCCTCCCTCCCTCCCTTCCTCCTCTCCCCCTCCCCCTCGGCCTCTCTCACTCCCTCCCCACCCCCCCATATGCATGAGAGAGAGACCGAGAGAGAGAACCCAGGAGCTTGAACAACCCAGGCAAGCTCTTACCCAATGAGCTATATCCCCAAACCTTTTTAAATTTTTATTTTGAAATAAAGGTGTCTAAGTCCTTAAGTTGCCGTAGCTGGGCTCAAATTCCATGCTCCTGCCTCAGCCTCCCGGAGAGCAGAGATGGCAGGTGCACCACCAAGCCCGGCTTCCAGCCCTTCTTTAAAATTTTATTTTGAAACGAAGCCTCACTGAGTTCCCTAAACTGGCCTCGACCTGGCAGTTCGCTTACCCCCGCCTCTCCAGGGGCTGGGGTTACAGGCGCGCACTCATCTGTTATGTGTATTCTATTACAGTTTTAAAGAAATAACGTTTGCGACAAGCATTTCCTGATCCGAGGCAGCCGCTGCCTTCCGCCACCCCGCAAGCAGAGGAACGATGCACGGCTGGGCCTCTGGATTACCAGTGAGGGACCGGCGGCGGATTCCAAGTCACAGTTAGGGATTCGGCCCTAAGTAAGGAAAGCTGCGAAGAGATGGGACACGGACACGCAGTGAGGGGAGGAGAAGCCCCCCCCGGGGGGGAAGAGCGCCAGCCTGGGACCAGCAAGACTCCGCCCTCTCCACCCCGTCCCTCCTGGAGCTGTGGCCTCCCTGTCCCTTAGACTGGAGGACTGGAGCCCCGCGGGAATCCTTGCTGCTGGCCACAGCCCGCGCCCCCTGCTGGTCGCCTGTGAGGAGTTGCGATGCAGCCCCTAAGGCTTCAGTGGGCCTTTGCTCAGAGCTCTGCCTCTGGGCTCATTTCATGTTCCATGCACTTCACCCTGAAGTGCCCCCGATGGCCCCAACACATGACCAGGTTCCCGGAGGCCGCTCTGGGATCGCTGGGTGAGGCCAAGTGCTGCGGGGTGGCCAGGACCACAGATGCTTCCTGCCCTTGACTGCTCTGGACCTGGCTGCTCCTCCCTCTAAGATGAGGACAGTGCCAGGAAGGCTGGGGACTGGCCGAGCCGGCCACAGGCAGCATCAGGCCCAGCGCCTGACGCTGGTTCGTGGTGGTGAACTGATGGCGTGGGTGCCACAGCAGGGACACCGGGCCCTCTGCCATGGTGTCACAGATCAAATCAGTTTCTTCTAAACTGAAACCTCAGTAATGAGGCTTAACTGCTGTGTTGGCCCTGTGCAGTGAAAAAGCGGGTTTCGGGGTGCAGTTGAGCGCTCTGTGCCTAGGAGGGTCACCATCCCTGGCCAGAAGGCCACGGCCTCCCCTGCCCCTGCAGGATTAAACACAAAGGCCAGATGAGAGAGATGGGGTTTTATTCAGGAGGCGCTCAGGAGAGGAGGCGGCCCTGGGGACCCAGGCTTGTGGCCACTTAGGGTCAGATGCATGGACATTAGAAGCCAATGGCTGCAGGCATCTGAGGTGCCAGGGATTCGTCTGCAGGGGGCTCGGGGACAGCTTCAGAGTCGTCTGCTGGGGGCACAGGCACAGCTTCAGAGTCATCCACAGGGGGCACAAGGATGGGCCCATCGGCCACCGTGGGCAGCGCCTGGTAGGTCAGGGCCCAGAAGCGCAGAAACGAGGTCCTCAGGTGCTGCTTCATGGAGCCGCTGCCCAGATTCTTGTTGATGTCCAGGTAGTTGCCGTTCTCCGTGGTGTAGGGGTACCAGTGTGCGGGCACCGAAGAGAGGCCCGTGTTGGGGTCCCTGCACAGGATAACTGGCTGGGTGGGGGCAGCGGGCCCTAGGAACCTGACCTAGCCTGCCCTCTGCACAGCCCTCGGGCCTTAGCTGACCTGGTCATCACCCGGCCCTAGCTGAGCAGCTAATGGTCTTGGGGCCCGGTCTGCATCTCTGGCCTTCATGGACAGAGGCAGTTGCTAAAGCCAGGGAGGTCCAAGAACACACCCCAAGGTCCCCAGCTGGAACATGAAGGAAGAGGGACCGGGACGCAGGCCACGGTGGTGGGGTCCTCCGAGGTGCTGCCCTGGCCCAAGTTGAGTCCACGCCTTACCCACTTCTGGCAAAGTTGGTCCAGTAGGCAATCATGGCCTTGGACACAGTCCTGTCTTGGGCCCGGTAGCCCAGCGGGGTGGCGAAGGGCTTGCCGAAGATGTACTGGAGGTCGTCGGCATGGTCAGCCCCCACCCACCTGGGGTAGACGGGCATCCGAGAGGGCACGGAGAAGAGGTAGGCGTAGGTCTTGGCACTCCTGAGGGAAGGAGATGCGGCCCCGGCTGGGAGCTGACTCCCCCGAGGCTGCCCAGCCACAGATGGACCCCGAGGGAGGCTGGGGGGGGAGCAGGGAGAGGCCTGGGGGCCCCCACCAGGACTCACAGGGAAGCGGGGGCTCCTACCCCTGGTGCGGGGAAAGCGGGCGGCCAGGCTCCCAGATGCTGTGATTTCACTCCTTTCCTGACCTCAGCCACACAAAACACTTGGCCCACTTCAGCCTACGCTGCCGAAGCCACCACGGCCCGGAGCAGTGGCAGGCACCTTCCTCCCATGACTCGGTGTCCCCTAAGCTTTCTGTTCTCCACGTGCCTTTGTACTCAGGTCACTGGACAGGACGGCTGCCCTCATCTGCCTCCCTTCCTGCCTTGACCATGGGGCGCTCAGGCCCCCGTTTGTTGCTTGGCCTGTCGCGTCAGGAGGGCACAGCTGCCCAGTGCAGCATCCAGGACATCTGGCTCCAAGAAGCCACCCTCTTTCCAGAGCCTCACTTGGCCTTGGCGCTGTGCTGGGCCAGGGCTGTCTCCGTGGGCATCAGAAAGAGGACATCTGTCTCCAGGTCCACCACCGTCTTCTTCTTGGTCTCCTGGGACGAATCCTGAGCCCAAGGCTCGGTGTAGATGTCAAAGGCGGCCCTGGCACCCTCCGGCCCCTTGTTCACGGTGAGGCCGCTGACCAGCCAGTAGAAGTCCTCCCTGCAGGGACCAGGCAGGCACTAGACTCTGCCCCAGAGGCAGCAGGAGGCCACGTGCATCTCTGCCCCCAACACAGTGCCACCTGCCTCGACCTCCCCCTCTCCCAATGGCTTCTGCCTTGGGGGCGGACTCTCCGGGTTGCTCCTTCCCGCTGTGCCCCAGCACGTGCTGCCCTTGAGTCCTGGCTCATTGCTTACTCCGTGATGGACTTGTAGGACCTATCAATGGCCGGCATGTCAACAGTGGCAAAGAGGTGGCCGTCCATGCTGTTGGTGCCTGCTAGGTAGTCGATGTCAGCAGCATTGGCGAACAGGTTGAGCGGGTCGTCGGGGATGAAGTCCCCATCGAGGACAGGGACAAAGCCCAGGTAATGCACCACAGGGTCTGGGGGGCCGAGGGAGCTGGGTCACGCACTCCCAGTGCACCTGCCTCCCTGCACATCCGGGGTTCATCTCCTTCCCCCTCTGCTCTACACGTGATTTCTCAAACCCAGCACAAGGACCCACAACCACAGTCCTGCACTGGGCGGGACTGTCCCCTAGCGTGGGCTGTTGAGCTGCATCCCTTACTGCTCCCCGCCCAATGCCAGTGCCCCCCCTTATCCCCTGGGAACACTTGTAATGTGTCCAGATGGTGCCACATGACCCCTTATGGAGCACACTGCTCTGGGGGCCAGGTCTGTCCCCTGGCTTCAGTGTCAACCCTCCCTTCCCTCCCTCTCCTCTCACTGAATTTAAGAGCTGGGAAGACCTGGCAGCCCCGGGGGTGGCTGATGGAGAAAGAGGCTGCCGTCTCTCGGGGCGGGGTCGCCTCTGGGAGCCAGCAGAGACTTAGTGGGGGCCAGGGCCCTGGCAGCAGGTTCCTGTCTTCTGCATACACTTGGCGCTCCCTCCCCCGGGAGCCTGCTCATTCCTGCACCCTGTAGGGCCCCACTTGAAAGCCCCCACTCACACTCCTGGGTCACCAAGGGCAATCTGTAGGCCAAGGTCAGGGCCTGGGGGTCGGTGCCCTTCAGACAGCTGGCCATCCTGGCAGTGTCATCTTCAGGGCAGCCCACCTTCTTGGCGATCTGGGGCAGGGGCAAAAGCAGCCCACTGGGTGAGGCCCTCGGGCTCGGGAATGGCTCCCAGGTGAGGACAGACAATGGGAACAGGGAGGCCCCGCCACCCCTGCCCTCCTGGACTTACCTTCTGGGCCCAGAAGAGGGGGTTGCGCTGGATGGCCCAGGGGCTGAGCCCCACACCGCTCTGGCTGATGGCTCTCCTGATGAGGCCTTTGTTGTAGGGGGACAGGATCTGTGACAGCCAGGAGCCTGTCACTCAGCTGTTCCCAGGCTGAGCACACCCCAGCCTGTCCCCTGACCTGCTCCCCTGCCTTCATCTTCCCCTGCTCCTTCCCAAACCTTGGGGTCAGGTATCCCCTCTGGGGTGCCCAGACCTGCAGAGAGACGCTGGCACCTCCAGCTGACTCCCCAAAGATGGTGATGTTGTCGGGGTCACCCCCAAAGGCCGCGATATTCCTCTTCACCCAGGCGATGGCCATGTGCTGATCCCGAAGACCGTAGTTCCCTGGGGGTAGAGCAGGGTGGGGGGAGTTGTCATTCAGGCCCTGGAGGGGATGCAGGGCGCTGGGCGTGATGACCCCAGGGTCCCCCACACAGTGCAGCCAATGACACTGGCTGTCCCGGCCCCAGAGCGCCCAGCGGACCTGGCAGGTTGGCGTCCCCAGTGCTGAGGAAGCCCAGGGGGCCGACGCGGTAGTTGAAGGTGACCACGATGACCTGGCCGCGGGTGGCGATCTCCTCCCCATCGTACAGGTAGTTGCTGAGGAAGTTGGCCCCCTGGGCAGCCCCCATGAGGAAGGCCCCGCCGTAGATCCAGACCATCACGGGCAGATGCTCGGACACTGATGTGGGGACCAGGACAGTGATGACCCCAGATGCCTGACCTGTACCTCCCGGCCAGTCCTCTGTCTGCCCTGTGCAGCAGGCACCCTGCCCCGGCCAGGGGACAAATGGTGGGAGCCCCCTACCCCGGGCTCTGGACGGATGGCAGGGATTTTCTGCTCTGTGTAGGGCCACCACGGCTCTGGCCTGGGGGTTCCCGCTGGCTGTGGGACCAGACCTTGCTTCCTGCCCTGGGGGACCCAGATGTTGAGGTACAGGCAATCTTCCTTCCCGTAGGTGCTGGACTGCGTGATAGTGGCCTGTAGGCATCGCTTCTTGTAGTCCGTGGCCTTCAGGGTCCCTGAGGGCAGCAGGAGCAGATGGCATGAGGGTGCAGCTGCCCTCACCACCCACCCACGGGCACCCAGCAGCCCTGCCTGTCCTCACCTTGCCAGCCAGGGTGACGCTCTGGGTTCTCCAGGGTCTTGGCGGTGGCGAAGGGGATGCCCTTGAAGATGTCTACGGAGTCACCGCCCAAGAGGCTGAGCCTCTTGTTGACACCTTCCACGAATCCTCCTTCCGTGTACACAACACCTAGCTGTGAGGAGACTCGGCGAGGTCAGAGGGCCGTGTCCTGGGTGGCCTGAATCCTGAGTGGTGGCCAGAGCAGGCTCCAGGGTGCCTGGGGCCTTCCAGAGACATGACAGAGGAGGACACGGCAGGGCCAGCTGGCCGCTTGTCCAGGATGGTGAAGGGGCTGCCTCTCTGGTCCTGCACCCCACCCACGGGTGTCAGGCTCTGTGGGGCTCGGGATGCTGTACCACCCGTGTTTCCATGCAGCTCGGTTATAGCTCGGGTTCCTACCTCCCACGTGGAGCCTCAGTTTCCCCATGGGTAAGATGGGACCCAGCAGGGTCTCCCTCCAGGCTCTGGCGCTCAGAGTCTGCAAAATGTTTCCTCTCCAGCCCTGCGCTGCCCGAGGAGTGGCCCCTCCGCCTCCTCCTTCTCTCCTCCCCCCACCCCCAGGACCTGCTGCTGCCTTGGCATGAAGTTGGTGGCCCAATGTCCATGTTCCCTCTTCACTGGGGCCATCAGAGCCGCCAGCTCCTGTCCCTTCCCAGTGCTACCTTTTACCTGTCGAGGTGGCACTCAGGAGCTGCCCTGCCCCCCATCACACCGATTCCCCTACTGCTACCTGGCTCTCACCTGTGCCGGGCCCTAGTTTGGGAAAAGCAGAGTGGCCTGCACTCCTGGACCCAGCCATGCCCTCTGAAGACAGGCTAATGGACCTCTGTCACCTGGGAGGGACAGTAGGATAGGTGGGAACTGGAGAGAAGGAACCAGAGAAAACTGCCAGGTGCTTGGCAACACTGACTGCCAGTCTTCCTTGTTCCTGCCCCCAGGGCCACTGGGAAGGGTGGAGAGCCGGGTCAGTGTCCGAGGGACTGGGAGGGGACCTCCACGAAGCGGCTGTGTGGTGGAGATTGACCCTCGGGCCTCAGGGTGGGGGCCAAGGAGTTTATACCAAAAGAGTTCCCCCAAGAAACAGTCACCCCCACCACGGCAGGAGCCCAGGACTGGTGTCCTCACATCGGGGTGCAGCAGCAGGTTCCAGAGGCAGGCAGCAGTGGGGAGCAGGGCCTGGCCAGAAGTGGGGTCCCAGGCCCCATGAGGGCAAGTGGAGGGGTGAAGAGAGATCAGGCCGAGAGCAGGCTGGTGAGGGACTGTGGACCCCGAGTGCTCCGGTGTGGGCTCTGGGCCCAGAGCTGCGCTTTCTCCCATGGCCACTGGGATTCTGTGGCTCTTTCTCACCCTACAGCAGCTACGTGGCAGCCTCCTCACCCCAACCCAAGGGGATCCCTGCATGCCAAAGTCGGGGTTCACTGCCTCCCAGGGGGACCATGGAATGGAGGCTGCAGCAGAAGCCAGACCCACAGTGGTTAGACCAGGTCTGGGCTTCGCATTTGGGAACAGGAAGTGGTCACCCTGTGATATTAAGCAAATAGCTGTCTTTCCTGGATGTGTGCTTTCTTCTGTAAAATGGGGACAAGTAGAGATCGTTAGGAGGCCTTAAATAGGCCTCCTAATGGAAATCTCCAAATGAGATTTCAAGAGGACCTGGGCCCGTTTGAATCTCAGATCAGCAGTAGACTTTTTAGTGTAACTGCTCAGTATCTCGCAAGCACTATCAGTACCACCAACTGCTTCCACTGGCTCTGAATTCAAATTCAGCTGGGAGCTGTGCTGGCCTCACACGAATGGCAGGAGCCGGGCAGGGCCTGTGCAGCTCAGGGCCCGGGGTGTGGATGGCCCGCTCTGGGGTCCGGCTCAGCTCCCCCCTCTGCTGTGACTCACTGTCCTCCCTCCTCCAGGCCCTGTCCCCGCAGTTCCCAGATCTGCTTCAGCGGAAAAAGTGAAACGGCCAGGCCTGGCCACAGCCCCGGGCCCTCTGCAGGGCTCCTCTTACCTTGGCGGCACCGGCCACTGCCAAGCAGCAGGCCAGGCCCACGACAGCCAGCAGCACGCGCCCCATTCTGAGCATCCACCTCTGCTAGGCTCCCCACTCGGCCCGGGGATTTATGGAGCCGGGGCCAAGGTCACAGCCATGCACGCACACAAGCTCAGGTGCGAGGCCGGGCCCCTTTCCCAGGGAGGGCTGCTCCCAGGGCCACAGGGTACCTGTGCAGGTTACCGCCCACCTGGGAGCAGGGGCAGGTGGCATGGAGGGGCAGGGCCGGGATGTGGCTGGGGACGGAATGTCCTGTGTCTGGATCTGAAGCCAGGGCTTGAGGCCACCTCCACAATCCAGGCCAGCCTTGTCCCTGAGGCCTCACCAACCCCTAGGGCAGAGGGGGAGCAGATGGGACCCAGCGTGCAACTTAGGGCAGAAGGCTGCTGGCTCCTGGGCTCTGGCACGGGGCTGACTCCTCGTCCCGGAGCTCTGACCTCAGCCCCTGGTGGGCACCATGTGGTGGGAGCAGCAGGGGCCTGGAGAGGGGCCAAGAGGCTCTGGGTGGGTGTGGGGTGGGCAAGGGGCTGTGGCCCAGCCTGGAGGGCAGCACTGAGGAGAGCCCAGCCTAGCCAGGGCCTAAGCTAGGAGCCTGGGGAACAGCAGGCCAAGGGCACAGAGGTGAGGGGCAGCATGAAGCCAGCACTGTGGAGGCCGCCAAGTTCTCTGGGCATGGTGCCCTTGGGAAGCCCCAAAAGGTCATCCAATGACAATCTGCCTTGGGCTAAGTGTCAAGTGTGTACCTTGCAGGAGCTGGTGGACTGGAGGGTCACCTCTCTGCAGACACCCCAGGTCCCCCGCTGCACAGCCCCCTTCAGTGGTGGGGACAGTGGCAAGCCGAGTGTAGCCAGAGGCCCCCAGGCCCTCGGCCCCTCAGGTTGGGCCCCACAAGCCTCTGCACCATCAGGCACGGGAGCCCCCAGCATGGCCATGGCCCCTGTTCCACCTACAAGCCCCATCCAGCGTCAGGGCTTCACCCTGCGCAAGGGTGGCCAGATGCGGTGGACGGCTGGGGAGGTGGGGGAGGGACGGGGAGCAGGGCAGGGTGGGGGCAGCAGAGCAGGAAACGCGCGGTGAGCTGGCCAGGGCACGACCCCTAGGATTTGAGAAGGGGCTCTGAGGGCAGTAGCTCGGAATTGGGGTGCAGGGCTGACTGAGATCCCCGGATTGTCCCCGCAGGGCTGAGGAGGGGCGGAGAGGAGGGTGTTAAAAAGCAGAGAGTTAAAAAGAGACCCTGCTTTTCAGGATCATTTAATATCTCATTCTGAAAAGAGGGAAGTCTTTTTCGGATGCCGTGGTTTTCCTTGTAGAGCCCGTTCACTTCCTTGGTTACACTAAGTTCTATTTACTTTCTCATGGTGCTGCTGTGATAGCATTTTGCCCTCATTTCTTCCTCCGTGGGTTCATTTTTACTGGACGGAACGCTACAGGATGCTGTGTGTTGATCTGGTATCCTGGCACATTCTGGAACTGGATTATTCCTCTGCTGCTCTGGAGCTCCTCCTTGGATCTGAGGGGATCGTCCATGGAGATCATGTCACCTGCCAGTTGTGAGGACTTGACTCCAGCCTTCCTTATGCAACCCTTTCATTTCCTTCTCTGGGCTGATTGCTTTTTCTAATGTTTCCCACACAATGTTGAACAGGAGTAGTGACAGTGACATACTTGTCTTGTTGCTCATTTTAGAGGGAAAGCTTTCAGTTTTCCCCAGTTAATAAGATGTTGGCAATAGGTTTGTCACAAATGGGTTTTGTGAGTGAGTAATCGTCCTCCTATACTTAAATTCCTTTTTTTTTTATCATAAAGGATGGTGAGTTTTTTTGTTTGTTTGTTTGGTACTGGGGATTGAACTCAAGACCTTGTGATTGCCAGGAGGGCGCTTGTGCCACTGAGCTAAATCCCCAGCCCAGGATGGTGGATTTTATCAAATGTTCATGTGATTTTCCCCTCACTTCTGTTTTTGTCGTGTAGTCCATTTCTCAATTCGTGTGTGGGGAGCCAATCCTCACATACCTGGGATGAAGGCCAGCAGCAACTCACTAATACAATGTGTGTCTACTTTCAAAATGTCTACTTCCAGCTCTGCCTGTGTGCATGTGTGCGTGTGTGTATGTGTGTGTGTGCGTGTATGTGTGTGTTACCAGGAATTGAACCCTGGACCTTCATACTGACATACACTCCCAGCCCTTTTAAGAGGGTTTCTTTGTTTGTTTGTTTTGAGACAGTGTCATACTAATGCATTGAATTCCCCTACTGGTCTCAAACACTGTACCTTCCTGCGTCAGCCTCCCAGAGCGCTGAAACTACACGTGTGCACTGCCATGCCTGGCTGCCGGCCCATTTTTAATATTTTATTTTGAGACAGGGTCTTGCTGACTTTCCCAAGCTGGCCTCTAACTTGTAATTCTCCTGCCTCGGCCCCCCAAGGGGCTGGGATTACAGGTGTGCTCTTGACTACTTATGTGAATTTTTCACAGTTTTTAAAAATATCATTGGCGATGGCCGTCTCAGCTCTGGGAGGAGAGGATCCGCCTATGCGGCCTCGGTGGGTCTCTGACTGCCAAGGGCGAACTTGTGGATTCCAAGTCATAGTCAGGGATTTGTCCCCAAGTAAGGAAAACTGCAAAGAAATGAGACACGCAGTGAGGAGAGGAGGAGGCCCAGGGAAGGGCGGCAGCCTGGGACCAGCGGGCTCCGCCCTCTCCCTCCCTCCCTCGTAGGAGCTGTGGCCTCCCTGTCCCTTAGACTCCGCCCTGCAGGAATCCTTGCTTTGCTGCTGGGCCGCAGACCGCTTCCCCTGCTGGTTCCCCATCTCGCAGCACTTGGGATGCAGCCGCTAAAGCCTCGGTGAGCCTTTGCCCAAGGCTCTGCCCCTGGAGCTGGGCCCCTGCTTCCCTTGAATGCTTATACCCGCGATCCCACCCACGGTGCCCCGGGGGCCTTGCCGCTCCAGCAGGGCTGGAGGCCATGCATCCTGCCAAGGCCTCTGGATGGGGCTAAGTGGGGGGCAGCACGAGCAGGGTGCTTATTCCTGCCAGCAAAGAAAGACCCTGGCCCCGGTTGCTCCCGACAGGGCTCTGGGCCCTCTTCTCTGCCATGAGGACAGTGTCATTTACCTCCTGGGGCCTCAGGACTGACCAGCAGGACGGGGTGGCATGGGACCAAGAGCCTGTTGCTGCTAAGAATTACCTGTGGCCTCTCCTTCCCGTAGCCCTGTCGTGGGAGCAAAGACAGAGGCCAGGTGTAGAGTTGGGGTTTTATTTAGGGAGAGTTGGAGAGAGGACCACACCTGGGGACCAGCGCCACGGCCATGTGGGACCAGACACGAGCACTAGAAACCACAGGCTGCTGTCATCTGAGATGCCCGGGAGTCGTCCGCAGGGACGTGAGGGCAGCTTCAGAGTCACCCACAGGGAGCATGGGGGTGGCCTCATCAGCCACCGTGGGCAGCGCCTGGTAGGTCAGGGTCCAGAACCACAGAAACTGGGTCCTCAGATGCTGCTTCAGGGAGTCACTGCCTACCATACTGGTGACGTCTAGGTAGTCGCCACCCTCCGTGGTATAGAGGTACCAGTGTGCAGGTACCGCAGAGTGGCCCACGGTGGGGTGGCCCGCAGACGGAGGGATGCTAAGGCTCAAGGACATTAGGCACCCTGTCCAGCATCTCCCTGCTGTCAGAGGAGCGAGCTGGACTGGAACACAGAACACAGGGGCTGCAGGGCCAGGGTGGAGGGGCCACTGCGCCTGCTGTCCTGGCCCCCAGGTTTGCATCCGTGCCTTTCCCACTTCTGGCAAAACTGGACCAGTAGGTGATCGTGGCCTTGGACACAGTCCTGTCTGGGGGCTGGTACGACAGGGAGGTGGAGACGGGCTTTCCGAAGACATCGGGGACTCTGCGGTGTGATTAGCCCCCACCCACTTGGGGTAGACAGGCACACACTTGGAGTAGAGAGGGCACGGAGAAGAGGTAAGCTTAGGTCCTGGCACTCTTTGTTTTTGGCACCGGGGATCGAACTCATGACTGTACACTTGCAAGGCAGGCATTTGTGCTCCTGAACGAAATCCCCACCCAGTCCTGGCACTCCTGAGGGAAGGAGATGCGGCCCGGGCTGGGAGCTGACTCCCCCGAGGCTGCCCAGCCACAGATGGACCCCGAGGGAGGCTGGGTGGGGAGCAGGGAGAGGCCTGGGAGGGCCCCACCAAGACTCACAGGGAAACAGGGGCTCCTACACCTGGTGCAGGGAAAGCAGTGAAGACCTGACAGCCTCAGGGAGAGGGACATGGTCACCCAGGGCCACGGTCTCCTTTGGAGACCATCAAATATGCGTGGTCAGTACCACACTCTGCTGGCCCCAGTGCACCAGGTGTCTTTTCTGCAGCAGCCTCCCAACAGTATAGGTTGCTGGGGCCAAGGGCATAGCAGGGAGCCGGAAGCTCAGTGCGCACCAGGCTGAGTTTGAGCCCCTGCACCGTGAACATAGTTCCTTGGGGGTAGAGCGGGGGGAGTTGTCATCCAGGCCCTGGAGGGGATGCAGGGCGCTGGGCGTGCACACACAGTGCGGCCAATGACACTGGCTGTCCCGGCCCCAGAGCGCCCAGCGGACCTGGCAGGTTGGCGTCCCCGGTGCTGAGGAAGCCCAGGGGGCCGACGCAGTAGTTGAAGGTGACCACGATGACCTGGCCGCGGGTGGCGATCTCCTCCCCATCGTACAGGTAGTTGCTGAGGAAGTTGGCCCCCTGGGCAGCCCCCATGAGGAAGGCCCCGCCGTAGATCCAGACCATCACGGGCAGATGCTCGGACACTGATGTGGGGACCAGGACAGTGATGACCCCAGATGCCTGACCTGTACCTCCCGGCCAGTCCTCTGTCTGCCCTGTGCAGCAGGCACCCTGCCCTGGCCAGGGGACAAATGGTGGGAGCCCCCTACCCCGGGCTCTGGACGGATGGCAGGGATTTTCTGCTCTGTGTAGGACCATGGCTCTGGCCTGGGGGTTCCCGCTGGCTGTGGGACCTGACCTTGCTGTCATAGGTGGTAGTGGCCTGTAGGCATGCCTCCTTGAAGTCTGTGGCCTGCAGGGTCCCTGCAGGCAGCAGGAGCAGATGGCGTGAGGGTGCAGCTGCCCTCACCATCCACCCACACGCACCCAGCAGCCCTGCCTGTCCTCACCTTGCCAGCCAGGGTGACGCTCTGGGTTCTCCAGGGTCTTGGCGGTAGCGAAGGGGATGCCCTTGAAGATGTCCACAGAGTTGTCATCTAGAAAACTGAGCCTCTTGTTGACACCTTCCACGAATCCTCCGTCTGTCTACCTGATGCCCAGCTGCAGGGAGACATGGCAGGGCCAGGGGGCCATGTCCAGGGCAGCCTGAATCTTGAGTGGTGGCCCAAGCAGGCTCCAGGTTGCCCAGGTCCTCCCAGACACAGGGTCAGAGCAGGAGACGAGGTGGGCCTGGCCACTTGTCCAGGCTGGTGGAGGGGCTGGCTTCCTGGGCCGCACCCCACCCCTCATTCCTGGTCACTGCATCCCATGCTGGTGTCTTGCTTCCTGGTTCCAGAGGAAGCTGGACTAACATGTTCCCAGTCAGAGAGGTGGAGGCCTCTGTCCCAGCTGTTCTCCTGGGGTCTGGGCCCAGGACTCCACCATGTCCACGTGGCTGCTGGTGATGTCGCTTGTTCCTCTGGCCTGAGAGCAGATGTGCATCTGAGCTGAGATGCTGCAGCCTCCTGGCCCCAGCCCTCGGAGCAGCCCTGCACACACAGGGTAGGGTGGGGCTCCCTCTCCAAGAGGACTGTGGGAAGGAGGCTGCGGCAGGAACCAGGCCCTGTCTTGTCCTATAGTGGTCTCAGATCCCAGTTTGGGAAGGGAAGTGGCTGCTCTGTGATGCTGGGCAAATCACTTCTCTGCGTTGGGCATCTGCTTCCTTCTGTAAAATGGGAACAAGTTGAGATTCTTGGGGCATCGCAGAAGGATGATCAGAAACAGCAGAGAAGACGTCACAAGGTCCCAGCACACTTGTATTTCAGATCAGGGCAGATTTTTTGTGTGTGACTGTTCCACATATTGCACGGGAGGTGTGAATCCTACACATTTCTCCTGCTGGCTCTGAATTCAAATTCAGCTAGGAGCTGTGCTGGGCCTCACATGAACGGCAGGAGCCGGGCAGGGCCTGTGCAGCTCAGGGCCCGGGGTGTGGATGGCCCGCTCTGGGGTCCGGCTCAGCTCCCCCCTCTGCTGTGACTCACTGTCCTCCCTCCTCCAGGCCCTGTCCCCGCAGTTCCCAGATCTGCTTCAGCGGAAAAAGTGAAACGGCCAGGCCTGGCCACAGCCCCGGGCCCTCTGCAGGGCTCCTCTTACCTTGGCGGCACCGGCCACTGCCAAGCAGCAGGCCAGGCCCACGACAGCCAGCAGCACGGGCCCCATTCTGAGCATCCGCCTCTGCTGGGCTCCCCGCTCGGCCCGGGGATTTATGGAGCCGGGGCCAAGGTCACAGCCATGCACGCACACAAGCTCAGGTGCGAGGCCGGGCCCCTTTCCCAGGGAGGGCTGCTCCCAGGGCCACAGGGCACCTGTGCAGGTTACCGCCCACCTGGGAGCAGGGGCAGGTGGCATGGAGGGGCAGGGCCGGGATGTGGCTGGGGACAGAGTGTCCTGTGTCTGGATCTGAAGCCAGGGCTTGAGGCCACCTCCACAATCCAGGCCAGCCTTGTCCCTGAGGCCTCACCAACCCCTAGGGCAGCAGGGGGAGCAGATGGGACCCAGCGTGCGACTTAGGGCAGAAGGCTGCTGGCTCCTGGGCTCTGGCACGGGGCTGACTCCTCGTCCCGGAGCTCTGACCTCAGCCCCTGGTGGGCACCGTGTGGTGGGAGCAGCAGGGGCCTGGAGAGGGGCCAAGAGGCTCTGGGTGGGTGTGGGGTGGGCAAGAGGCTGTGGCCCAGCCTGGAGGGCAGCACTGAGGAGAGCCCAGCCTAGCCTGGCCCCATGCGGAGGCTTGGTCACCGGCCCATGGCACTCATGGGCAGTGGTGGCACCGCTAGCAGGCAGTGCCTTGTAGAGGTTAGGCCTCCATGGGTGCCCTCAGAGGGGATGTGTGAACCCAGGCCTCCCCTCTCCTCACTTCCGGACCACCACACGTCCCAAGTGTCCACGGACCCAAACCTCGCCTCCAGGGTCCCCAGCCAGCCCTTGAATGTCCCAGGTGTTTTTGTCGCAATGACAGGAAGCTGACGCTCAAAGAAGGCCCACAGTGGACCTGGTTGGCAGCCTGGGGCAGGAACCGCATGGCAGGAGCCTGGGTGGCCACGCGGCCAGGAAAAGGCAGAAGGCAGGAGCTGAGGGCTGCATCCAAAGCCTTTGGGAGCTGCCCTGGGGCCACCAGAGCCAAGAGCAGACAAAGTGGCCCTCGAGAAGCACCTCACTGCTGACTGAAACGTGTCAGTGTCTGTCCGAGCCTCACCGCTGCCCACACTAGCACACTACACACAGGCGGCCGTGCAAGGCTGGACCTGCAACTGTCGCTCTCACCACAGCACGGATGCGCATGTACTTTCTTCTGTACGGCGTCGGTAAATGAGGAGCTATTTGACACTTTGTGGACTCTGGGTTCAATGGTTTTACCCAATCCTGGGCTAACACAAGTGCTCGAGGTAGGCTCTGGGTGTGCAAGCCCTGGGGGACTAAATACGTTTTCCACAGGCGATGTTTCGTCTCATGACAAGGTTACTAGAGGGGTACAAATGCGCTGCGAGCCGAGGAACAGCTGCACTTTGAAAACCGGGGAGAAATGGGTATCAGATGCCGCCCTGAGGAGGCAGCCGGCTGAATCCAGAATCGGACATTCTCTAGGCCAAAGGGCCCTTCATCTTGTTCTGCTGTCACCATGACAGAATATCCGAGGTTGGGCCATTCATCAAGAAAAGAGGATTATTTTGCTCAGTCTGGAAGCCAAGAGCCTGGCGCCAGCAGTGAGCAGAGGCTGAGCCGCCTGACCTCCCGGTTAAGGCAGCAGGCAGGGGAAACAAGGGTTTAACACTTGCTCCAAAGGCAGAAAGACATTTTTGAGACCACGGGGCAGCGGGCGTAAGGGACAGAAGCAGGAATGACTGAAAACTTGCTGAGCTGCGGTGATGGTCAATGTTACGTGTCCAGCTGGCTGGACCGGGGTCAGGTGTGTGGTCAGTGAAGGTGTTCGGGGAGGGTGAAGCTCAAATTGAGAAGGTGGACAGTGAAGCCGACCTCCGGTTGACCACTGTGCAGAAAGGACCCCGCCAGCACAGCTCCCCGGGGCCCCTGCAGGCCTTGGATCTGAACCCCACAAGGGCGTGAGCCGATTCCTCACAATAAATCCCTGTACCCCCACACTGCTGTTGTTCTCTGGGGGACCCTGACCGGAACAAGGGTAACAACAGCACTGTTCTAGTTCAAGTAAAACCTTCTCTGGTCCTGGAGATGGTGTGAGGACGGGGTTTTCTCAAGACAAACCAAATACAAACAGAAAAAGAAATAAAAACGAGGGGGATTAGATGGCGTGAGATGCAAAACCTGGCAACCCCGGGGCCAGCTGTGGGTCCACGGGCCTTGTGAGGATACTCAGGACTTCGGTGCATGTTTGATATTTTTCATAAGGAAAAGCTTTTATTGAAAAGGGGGGTTTCTGGGAGAGGAAACATGGTGCTTTTTACAATCCAGCTAGACCTGGGGAAGTCCATGCAGCCTGGGCCCCCGGGTGGGGGGTGGGGAGCGGTGAGGCCTGGCTGCAGGGGTGAGGGGAGCCCCGCCTTGCACCTCCCTCAGATGCGGAGACCAAGGCTGCCAGTGTTCCAGCCCTGCCACGGGAAGGAGTTTCCCAGGAGCCCGGCCAGCAGGAAGGGGCTGGCCTGCGGCCTTGGGCTTGTGACTATTTTGTACACAGAGCTATTGGGGGGACTTAATGTCACACAGAGAACCAGGCTGACAGCCATTTGTGGCCCAGTGCTGCCCCCAGGGCTCAGGAGGGCTGTGCAGAGGTGTGTGCCCAGGAAGTGGGCTTGGGGGGGATAAGAGTCTCTGCTTCCAGGCTGGAAGGGACGGGTCACCGGGACCTGTTTCCAGGGAACGGAGTGTCCATTCAGAGAAGTCAGGAATGAGTGCGACCCAGTTTCTCCCAGCTAGAGAGGCACATGACAAGGCCCCCAAACAAGGGAAGGAGCAACAGAGGTGCTGTGGTCACTCCAAAGCAGGGGAAACTCCCTGGGGTCCTGAACCTTGTGCCAAGACACCAAGACTCCCTGCAAGACTGATTTAATAAGACAACTCTTTGCAGAGTGACCCCAAACTGGGGACTGTCCTTGGCCATTAGTGACCATGGACCAGGTTCCTCGTGGCATTTCTGCCATCAGAGTCACAAGACCCAGCCACGATGGCTCCGCCCCAAGTTGTGCCATCTCAGCCTCTGGCTCTCGGTGGGCTCAGCCTGAGAGGCCCTGAGCCCAGTGGGGTGCAGAAGCATGGAGCCAGGATGTCCCCAGGCATGTGGAGGGCAGAACTGAGCAGTGGGTCACAGCCGGGCCCAGGGCCTGCTCTGCCGGAACCCAGGCTTTGCTCCAAGGGCCTCTCGGGCCACTCTCATCACAGTGGCTGGCAGTGGGGGCCGTGCATTTCCCTGGTCCCTCACGGAGTTGGACACCGGTCTCACCTGGTCAGCCCGAGGGGCCAGGGCCTGCTCAGACGTAATCCAGAATCTCTGTCTCCATCTCATTGTCGCTCCCGTCTGAGGCCTTGAAGTCTTCCTCTTCCTCTTCTTCATCCTCCTCCTCTTCCTCCTCCTCCCCAGACTCGAACATCAGCGGTTCCTTTGCACGTTCAGCCTTAGTCGGGCTGGAGAAGAGAGCTGGGCCAGGGGGAAGCAAAGCGGTGGGTGTCCCGGTGCAGGCTTCACGGTGGCCCCCAGATAGGCTGGAGAAACTGCCCCTGGGAAGTGTGGCGGGGAAGGGAGGCCCGGCTCGGACTGCAGCCCCTGCCCTCTGCACACCGCCTGTCTCAGGCCCCAGGCCCCAGGCCCCAGTTCCCAGTTCCCAGGCCAGGCTGCCTCGGGGGGCAGCCAGGATGCGGCCACCGGGCTGGGCTGGGACTCCCAAGGCCTCCCGCCCACCGAGGGCAAAGCAGGAGGACCGCCGGGAGCCATCTCCCAGGAGCAGGCTCCCGGCCTCCCTCGCCCAGTGCGGCTCTCACCTGGCCTTGTGGAGCGGATGGTCTGCCGGATCATGAGCGACATAGTGTCCCGCAGGTCATCGTTGGTCTTGGTGAGGCACCACCCATCCCGCTCCGTGCACAGGGTCTCCATGCCATCGTTGCGGTGGATGATCCTCTGCAGCCTGCGGGCAGGGGCTGGCATGAGGGCTGAGGCGCCGGCGGCCTGTCGACAGGAGCCAGTGGGAGTCTGGGCAGAGGTGGCACTCAGAGGGAAGTCTCGGGGAGGGCGGTGGTCCCAGCTGGCTCCTTGGGACCCCAAACCGCACACGGAGCCAGGCAGTCACCAAGCACACCTTTCTGGGGACAGTCACCGCCTACCCCAGATCGCAAGCCACATGGGACGGGCCGCCTGACCGCCTGTCCTGGTGGCTGGCCCTGCAGTTCTTTAAGCATCACTAAGTACAAGCGGATGGAAGGTTCCCAGGATCCTGCCCGGCTGAGGGAAGCGTGTCACGGACCCTCGTGTGAGCGATGGTGCAGGGAGGAGAAGCGAAGGTGCCATGGTAAGCAGGGTCCCTGCAGCCCCCCGGGCTGGTTCCTACAGGGGACGCTGGTACCCCAGACCCTCCACACGCAGCAGCACCACCGGTGCCATGCTGCTGACGTGACACAAAAGAGCTGCAGAAAACACCATGGTCCCGGCCACTTCCCAGCACTGCCTCGAACCCCAGCCCTGGGCCCCGCCCAGCGGCCCAGGGTCCCCCATGTACATACTCTTCCACGTTCAGATCACACAGCTGGTAGAACATCTGGCGATAGGGCGGCAGGGCGCCATCGCGGAAGATGTAGACTGAGTCCTGGGGAGAAGGAACAGGGTGAGCCGGGGCCGGGGGCGGGCTATGTCGGGAAGCTCATGCTGCAGGCTCCCGTGGGGGCTGAGGAGCTGGCTGTCACCAAGACCCGGGCTGGAGCTGAGACCCAGGCTGGCGACCAGATGTGGAGGAAGTGAGCTATGACTCCCTGGGAGGTTGGGGAGGGGAGGTGGGAAGCTGGGACCTAGGGGTCCTCTGGGGAGCCCACCCAATCGGTGCGGGGCTGTGCCTTGCTGACTCTCCTGATCTGCTTGTTACCCCACACTCCCCTGCATGCTGCCTGGACAGCTCTTCTGGGAGGAAGGCAGGGTTTAAATGGGGTCCATTCACTCTTTGCCCATCCGGCACACATTCCAGGGGCAGCCCAGGCTCCGAGATGGCACCCTTGAGAAGGCAGCTCACTGGGGCTGCCAAGCCACTTGGCTCTCCAGGAGCCAAGGTCTGTGACGCCCAGAGGAGTGGGCCCCAGGCCACCAAGGTGCTAGGGGATGGCCACATCCCTCCTGTCGCCTGTCCCCACGATGCTCAGACTCTGAGGTGGCAGGGGTTCCATGGCTGGGGGGAGGGTGGGGGTACCAGCTCAGGAATGCATCTCCCAGGGCTGTGTGACAGCACAGAGCCCTAGTGTGGGAAGGTTCTGGAAAGTGTTGCCTACAGCTGGGTGATGCATGGGCAAAGCGGAGCCCACGAGGGTCCATTCCAGCACCTCCACAGCCCCCAGCTGCACCCCAGCTGCTCTGCTTTGGCTCTGAGCTCACATGCACGCCTGATTCCCATCATCCCAGTGATGGATGCGAGGCCTGGGCTCAGGAGGGGCAGTGCATGCAGCTGCTGTGCCAGATCCCCTCTGCAAGCTCCGTCACCACCCTTGGCCCAGGTGACCCTCGGTCTCCACGACTCCAGGGTTCACAGCACCCCGTGTTCCCTGTGTTTCTGGAAGCCCCGAAGGTGGGTGGGGCACACAGGCGCTGTGTGGGCCCAAAGCCCCTCCCCCATGCCCCCACGCTCACCCAGGCCCGCACGCTGGGCCCCGGAGCACCCACCTTGAGCTTGTACTTGACGGAGGCCAGTTTCCGGGTGCTGGCCACCCCCGAGGGGCCCAGGCCCTGCTTCAGGTCATGCATGCTGATGAGCTGCGTGGCTGCACGGGGCAAGGGCAGTGCTTCCGTGAAGGGGGTGGGAACCTGGTCTTCCTGCACCCAGGCTCCCTCCACGGCCAGCAGGAATGGCCAGCGGGCCCTGGATAGTGCCCCGGCAGTGCCCCGCCTTGCCGCCCGCCCCAGCCTCGGGGTCCCTCCCACTGCACAGACAGGCCGAGGTGCTTACGTGTCTTCTTGACGGTAATGGGGAGGCTGTAGTTATAGGTGCTGCGCTTGGCTTTGACAGGCATGTCGCTGGAGCCATAACCTGCAGGCAGGACAGGAGTGCCTGGAGCTGGGACCTGGTTCCCAGCACTGTCTCCCACAGGAGAGGCACCGGCCACCCAGGCTGGGAGTGGACACCACACGCGTGTGCATTCGTGCGTATGCGCTTGTGTGTCTGTGTGTGTGCACACATGCGCGTGTGTGGCCTCACTGTGGTCCTGGGGTTAAGGCACATGGCAGGGCCTGCCTCGTGTCCCAGGATCACAGGTGGCCACCCACGGAGCAGCCAGGACTGTGCTGGGACCTTCGTTTCTGTGCTCTCATGGCCCACGGAGCCTCCCGGGAGGGAGGGGCTTGTACCCCTCTCCACATTAACCCTCTGATCACAAAAGAGGCCTAAAATGGGGAGACAGGAAGGTGAAAGGCAGAGCCTCTGGCATCCCTACCATACTTCATGCCACAGCGGATTCGGAAATCGAGGACTTGGTAAATCTTGGCCTCCGGGTGTTTCCGGGGGTCGTAGCCAAATCGAATCCACAGGCTTCTCCAGGGGCCTGTGATCTGGGGACAGAAAAAGTGCACCGAGAGCCAGCACCAAGGCCAGGTGCCCTGTGCTTGGACAGGGCTAAGCCCCACCAGAAGGCAGCAGAGTCCCAAGAGCAGGGACACCTCGGAGGGGAGGGGTGAGACCAGGAGCCTCTACCACAGTGCCAGGGACGACGTCGCTGCCGTCTTTACGGATCAGACGTCTCCTGTCCCCCATGGCGCCTCTGAAGGACTTATGTCTAAGGGCAAAGCTAAGCGGTACTAGGTGACCCTCTGGAGTCTGGAGTCCCACAAGACTCTGGCCCCTGCCACCTGTCATCTACCCTCACGGTCTGGGATCACGCAGGCTCCCGATCCTTGCATGGCACCCTCCTCGGCAGCCAGGCTCCCCTCTCCGGGCCATCTGGGCACCTCCACAGAGCCCCCAGTCCCTGCTCTCCTCCTGGGCTGGGTCAAAGTGGAAGGTGGCAGGGGGAGTCAGGCTCTGAGGTCAAGCAGCCACTTGCCAGCTGCTGACCTGTGGTGTGACACGTCCTCTAGACCTGGGCTTGTCCTGGGAGACAGAAAGGGACCTCTGCTGCCGCCTCCAGGGAGGAGCAGAGGGTGTGAGGTGTGGTCCTGCCCAATGGCTGGTCCTGACAGAGTCCTGGGGATGAGGCCCCCCCCGGCCTGGCCTCCTTTACTGCGCCCCGAGTGACACTGCAGTACGGCCCGATGTGGTCCGCAATGTTACCAGAGCCTGTGTGAAATGCTGCAGACTTGGGACACCGAAACCCTGCCAGCCGGCTTTGACAAGCAGTCTCAGGAGGCTGGGACGGGGGTGGTGCCAGGTAACAGGGCCACCTGCCATTTATGACCCTAAGACATCACCTCAGGGTCGAGGACCACGTCACCTCAGGCTGGCCCTCGCTTACCATGTAATAGGCCATGAAGGGAAGTAGGACCTTCAGCTTGTCAGGGTGGACACTGATGTTGGCCTTCACGGCGTTGCGTGACCAGATGGGGCGGATCTCGAACAGCTGGGGAGGTGGAGGCCGGGGCAGCGGTGAGGACCAGTGGCTCCTGCCCTCCCAGCCAGGCTCCCCACGGGTCCGGGCCCCAGGGCTCTTTCTGGGGGGGACTCAGAGGTATAGAGCAGGGGCTTAGCAAACACGGTCGGCCACTGGGACACAGGCTGCAGCCGCAGGAACATCAACGGGTCTGAGCTGAGACTCCACGAAGACAAAGGGGCCGTGCAGGGCTGCGGAGGGCCACTGTGCCCAGAGGACGTGGAGGCCGCTGCTGGAAATGCAAAAGGACAGCTGCCCGGGCCCCTTAAGAACTGCCCTCTGGGCCTCGGGAACGCGCTGACCTGAGCCTAAACAAGGCGAGTGGGGGGCCAGGGGTTTAGCTCAGCGGTTCAAGCACTTGCTTGGTAAGTGCAAGGTCGTGAGTTCTATCCCTGGTACCAAAAAACAAAAACAAAAACAAAAAAACACAAGGCGAGTGGGGCCAGCAGTTCAGCAGGGCGCGCCTCGTTGAGGACTGCTGCCCCTGCTGAGGGGTACAACGTGCAGCCGCCCCTGGCACCCCTCCGTCCTGGTCGTCCCTGTGGCCAGGGCAGCACAGTGCCAGGTGACAGCCCCAGCTCTATGTGGGTAAAGATGCCGGGGCCTGGCACTCGGCCGGCTCCCCCGGGGCTGCCAGATGCCAGCTCTTAGGTTCTGCTAACTTCCCACAATGCACTGGGTTCCTCCACATCCAGAGCAGCTGCTTAAGAATCTAGGAAGCATCTCCAGCCTTGGGATTCGGGGTTCACGTTGGCCTGTCATGTGACAGCTGTAGGGGAGCAATGCCCATGTGCTGACGAACCAGCTTGGCAGAGCCAGCCCCATGACGGGGCGGGAGCAGCTGGGAAACAGGCAGTGCTGACGCACGGTGGCCCGGCAGGGCTGGACAGGGCCGGACCCACCTTCCTCAGCTCCTCCTCCACCTCCTGGTCTATGGGGTTGGTGCAGGCCTTCCTCCACGTGTGGACTGCAGCCTCCAGCGGCTGCATGGGTACATCGGGGTCCTCAAAGTTGACAAAGATGGCATTGTGGGGGCGCCGGGCCCTACTCAGGCCAATCAGGTTCTCGCCCGAGGTGGGGGGGTTGCTGTAGCCTTCCCTGGGGATGGGAACGGAGAGGACTGCTGAGGACGGGGAGCCTGGCAGGCCTGCCACACGAGCGGTCCACATCTGGGGGCCCCTTTTTTGGAAAGGGGGTGAGGAGGTCTCGGGGTGGCTGCTGATTGAGGAGCAGAGGAGCTGTGACTGCCAGCAGCAGCTCACAGGAGCCCTGGGGCGAGACCCAGAGGTCCCAGAGGCTGGTGTCCGGGCAAGGGCACTAGTCACGAGCTGGTGGCCTCGCAATTGAACGGAGTCCCACACGGCATCATCCAGTGAAAAGCTGACCACAGCCTGAGTGCTCGTCGGGCAGGGATGGCAAAGCCAGGAGGGGCTCAGCCACACGACCCCTCCGCTGGGAGGGTGGCAGGGACAGCGCAGTACCTACTGACGCTGGCTCTCACGGGGTTCCTTTACTTAGCCCCCCAGCCTTAGTCCTGCAAGGAAGCACCTTCTAAGGAAGTAACTGGGCCATGGCCATCAGGAGCCAGGCCCCACGGGCGGGACACAGGAGTGGGGACCCAGCCCCAAGGAGCCCCGATGCAGCTGTCCCTTGAGCATCTGGTGGAGGGCACCCCGGTCTCACAGGGGTGCTGCCAGACAGCAGGTGCTCCATCTGTGCACACCCACGGCATGTCCCACGTGAGAGTGAGCCTGTCCACTCGGACTCAGGTGATGGGGGTGCCAACGCGGGTTCTGCCGGGACCTTAGTAACGCACAGGTACACGGGCTTCCCACTCCAGGGAATCTCCGTGCCCTGCCCTCCCTTTAGTTGGCTGTGGACATAAACTGCTCTAAAAAGTCTTAAAACAGCTGGGTGCAGTGGTGTGAGCCTGGTGTAATCCCAGCACGTAGGAGGCTGAGTCGGGAGGATCGCTGTCAGTTCAAGATCAGCCTGGGCCACAAAGTGGGCTCAGGGCCAACCTGAACTGCATAGTGAGGCTCTGCCTCAGAAAACAAAAAAGAAAAAAAAAGTCTGGAAACAGACAAGCAGCAGAACACGTGCTGCAGAACTGACACACCACACCCTGGGGGACTCGTCCACACAGCTGCAGCGGTCACCTCTGGACATCGAGGCGGGAGCAGGGAGACTGGGATAGAAAGCCCGCAGCTGACGGCCCCGTCACATGGCCACTTCTCTTCCTCTGGACCCCCCCCACACCGGCATGCTGCGAAGTGCACTCCAAAGCATGGACATCACGTGACTTTTCTTCTTTCTTCAGTATCGGGAATTGAACCCAGGGCCTTCCTATAACGCCAGCCCTTTTATATCTTTTGAGACAGGGACTCACTCAGTTATCCAGGCAGGACTCAGCTGTGCAACCCTTCTGCTTCAGCCTCCCAGAGCACTGAGATCGTAGGAGTGCATCACTGTGCCCAGCCACATCAAACAGTTTCATCCAGGTGACTACTGTCTTTTAAATTTGTTTCCCATTTAGCTTTTTAAAAATGTATTTATTTGCTTATTTTGGTTTTTTGAGACTGGGCCTCACTGTGTAGTCCAGGTTGTACTAGAACCTGGGGCAATCCTCCTGCCTCAGCCTCCAGTGCCAGGATTAAAAATGTGTACCGCCACACCTGGCTTACCACTTTTTTCTTTTAAACTGGGTCTCATTACTGTGTTTGCCCAGGTGGTCTCCAAATCCTGGGTTCTGGGGTTCCTCCTCAGCCTCCTGAGTAGCTGGGACCATAGGAGGGGAACACTTCCCCCAGTTCAGATTTTACTGTACTTCTCCACATGAGAACATCACAGCTGCGCACTTACAGGTAACAGGCCATTTGCACACTGGGAAATGAAACGTAAAAGGCAGGGCCAATCTGTGCCCTTTAAAAATGCGCCCCACACAGGTGCACCACTACTCTGCTCTTGAGCCCCCTCTGGCATCCTGTCACCCCTCAAGAAGGAGGCCAGGTGCCGTCTCTGCCCTCCCGAGCCGTCCCTGTGGAGAAAGAACTCAGGGAAGGGTGTCACTGTGATCCTAAGGTCACGGAGAGCTGCTGCAGGGTCCTGGGGGCACGGTGTCTGCAGGACCGGCCTGGAGGGCTCCCCCCCGTGGAGCAGGGCTGCTCGGTGTCCTTGAGGTGTGGGGACCCAGCTGGCCCGTCTCCCCAGCCCGTGGGAACCCAGGCCCAGGCCCCAGCACAACCTGAAAGCTCCTGGGAAGGGCAGCAGGTCCTTTCCGTGTGTGAGAAACCAGTAAGTCTGGGGACCCCAGGGTGGCCAGCCCCTCCCTCGTCCCCCCTGCCCGGACACTGGGAACAGCTGCCCACTGGCCACATGGGGTGGGGCAGGGGCTCTGGCACCACCCCCCAGTGCCGGGGGTGGCTGTGCAGAGGGGGTTCCACTTTCTTCTGTGCATTTTTGTGTCTAACTCAAAAAAATCAAAACATCCGGAAATACATAAGCTGAAAAAGGGAACCGTACTCTAACGATCCTGCCTCAGCCTCCCAAACTGCGGGCACTACAGGTGGGCAGCACTGCGCTCGGCTCAGGGGTTTTCATAAAGGTGGAGGACAGTGCGCCTTGGACAATGAGAGCTAGGCCCATGCTTCACCCCAGGAGGCCTCACACTTCCGGAGCTGCGGCTCTGGGGCACCAGCGCCCAGCCCCGCCCCTGCGTGTGCCAATTCCCCGGCCTGGGAGTCTGCCTAGCTCTGGTATCAGCCCTCGGTTCCACAGGTCAGCTCCTGCGGGGTTCCCTGCTACCACCTCTTCAGGGTACCATCTGTTTGGGTTCTGCTGTCATGCGGCCCGTGCACCAGCCCTTTCTGGAGCATGGAGACCTACACGTGAAGAGCCCCGCTCCCCAGGACCTTACCGGTGCTGGGTCTCGGGTCTGTAGAAGTAGTCCACCGGGGTGTCCAGGCGGGAGAAAATGGGCGGGGGGATGTAGAGCGGCAGCTCCCGGTGGAAGAAACTCTCCTTCTCGGGCCTGGACATGAACACTTTGTCATACATGGACGTGTGCTTGCCCCCTGCTTCCGTGTGGATGGCCAAGTACTGGAAGTCAGACATTCCTGGAGGGAAAAGTGGACAAGTGGCGGACACCGCAAGAGGGACACGGGCCCAGGAACTGACACCCACATCCTCTAGAAAGGTGCTGAGAGAGCTGGGAGGAGATGGTGGTTTGAATAGAAATGGCAGCGTCCGCCTGAATCCACAGAAAGCCCAGAAACACCCCAACTCCAGAGATGTCAGTTACCCTGGAATTTAAAAATGGTGGACACAATGCCCAGGATCTCCAAGTCGTAGGTGACCTTGGGGGGGACCTCGGCCTCCGGCACCCCTCTCCGCCACCGAGTCTTCTTCCTGATCCGCAGCAGCAGGCTGCTGGTACTGAAGCGATTGGCACACACGGGGTGGCAGTACAAATCCTTGGGCCGGAAGTACAGCTCCAGTCTCTTGGTGGGGTCTGTGTAGATCTGTGGCAGGGCAAGGGGACGGAGGGAGGCAGTGAGCGATCCAGCCACGAGCGACTGCTCTTCTTTCACCAAAGCCTGATGCTGACCGGGGAAGGGCTGGGAGGCTTTGGTCCCTTCTGAGCTCTTAATTCCCCAAAACTCTGTGTGGGGTGGGGGTTGGGGGGTCACTGGGGATTGAGCCCAAGGTGTTCACAAGGTGCTACACCCAACCCTCTTTTATTTTTTGGGACAGGGTCTCACAAATTGCTAAACTGCTCAGTCTGGGCTGGAACCTACGATCCTCCTGCCTCAGGCTCAATCCCAGAGTGCTGACATGACAGGCATGTGCCACCATTCCTGACTCAGAAGACTCATTTTAAAAACCCGAGTCCTGGCCAATTGTAATCCCAGCACTTGGGAGGCTGAGGCAGGAGGACTGTTGAGAGTTCAAGGCCAGTCTGAACCACACAGAGAGACCCTGTACCAAAAAAACAAAACCAAAAAGCCGCCCCCTGTAAATGTCATCACAATTTGACTCTCCCACCACAGGTGCTAGGACCATCCTCAGCTTACCTTCGAGACGGCTGAGGTTTGCAGGGTGGGAGAGCTGCCCAGGGTGCTAGGAGCTCCACAAACCGCCCATCCTACTGCAGGGCTAAACGTGGAACTCAGCCTCCTATACAGATGCTCCCAGGTTTATAGCAATGTAATCAACCAGCAGTGACCACTCTGGCTTGTTACCTATAACTTCTGAAGCCCTAGTTCTTTCTCCTTAAAAACTCTTCCACACCCACCTCATATCTGTTACAATTTAATGAAAACAAGGGTAAAGCACTTAGCCTGGTGCCTAACTCTCAGGAAACACTCAACACAGGTTGCTCCACACAGGGTGAGAGGGATGCTGAGACTGTCAGGTATGTGGGTCTGAAAGCAGCAGCAGCAGCAGTGAACACTAGGAGGTCACCTGCATGCTGGTTTGCTGACTCCCCATACCCAGGACAGCCTGATCCTTGGGAAGCACTTAGGAGCAATTTGGGGAAGGAATGCGGGTTCCCAGGAGCCTTGATCCTCAGGATTTCCCTTTTCCTGAAACACCTCTGAGTCTTGAAGCAGTGGAAATAAGGATGCACTTGCAGGCACAGATGAGGTGATGAAGAAACAAGCCTAGAATGGAGGAGTGATAAAGGTCCCTCCCCAGAGGTTGCATGCTATCTTGGGTACAGTCACCCCTGGGGTTAGTGACAGGAAGGGTTCTGTCAAAGCCAGACAAATGAATAAATCAGCACAAAGGAACTAGATGACCGGGCTTTACTAGCTTCTGCTGCTGCTTAACAACTGGATCCTGAAATGCAGACACTAACAGTTCCTATCCTGGGAGATTCTAAGGAGGCTGGAAGGTAAACAAAGCATCTAGATTGCAACCTGTCTAGCACAAAATAAGATGTTTTCTAACACCACCATTCAAACTAAGAAGAACCGAATCCACAGAGATTTTTTGGTGTTTATTTTTCCCCTTTTGGGTCCTGGGGATTGAACTCAGGGACTTCGTACTTAGGAACATCTCAGCCCTTATTCATCCATTTGTAACTCTGAGACAAAATTATGCTAAATTGACCAGGCTGGGCTCCAACTTCCAGGCCTGCGCCGACATGCCCGCCTGAATCTAGTTTTTAATCTCCCTGTGCTCCAGAGATAAGGGCGAGGTAGCTCAGCACACTCTAGCAGACGCGTTTCATTTTAGGACAGACAGGATGCCCTAGGGTCCGCTGAGTTTCGGCACAATCACTACGGCCGGGGATGGAGCCCCGCCCACCAGCCACCTGGACACGCCCTTCTCGGTTGCCAAGGGAACCACTCCGCCGTCTGGCCCCGCCCCTCGGCTGCAGTCCAGCGCGGTCCCTCCCGCGTTGTCCTGGAGATTCCCGGCTCCTTACTCGGGAGATGCCTTCCTCGCCGCCCAGGGTCTGCAGCATCTTGCCCACGTCGCGCACACCGCCCGGGTACTCCACGCACACCAGCTTTCGCTCCCGCGGCAGATCCAGGGACCTGGCGGCCATCGGGCCCCCGCCGGCCGGCTCCATCGCCATCCCTGCTCGCCTGGCCAGGCCCTACAAGGTGCGTCCCCTAAGGCTCCCCCAGAAGCCCAGCCTCGATGGTTCCACAAAGGAATCGTTCCGGTTTTCCTCAGCGCTCGCGTCTCCCTAAATCATCAGGCTCTGCGAGACCCGAAGGCCTCCAGGGAGCAAAGGCCAGGAGAGAAGCCCCATGGAGTTTGGGATAAAAGACCGCAAAGTCCTCGACTTTTTATTTAAAATGTGTAGGTTGGGCTGAGGGGGCAGGGCAAGAGCGTTCTCACCTACCAGCCAGCCAGGGGGGAAAATTATAAAGACACCAGCGATTTTAGCCAATGAGGAGTCCTGAGAAAACCAGCTCCCACCCCCCCCAGGTGCTGCCCAATAGGAAATCAAGATTTGGCCGGATTCCGAGCCTCTTGCGGTGATTTTACCCAATGAGGGATTGGGGGCGGGCCCTACACGCACTTCCGGTCCGCCTCCTGGCGTCGAGTTATTTCCGGTGTCCGGGTTGCTGGACTTCGGGTCCTCTATCTAGCTCGCGACCGCGTTTCTGATCCTGAACCCTTAGGGGGTTCTGTGTGAAGATAGGAGCGAAGAAATGAGTGTGCTCAATGCTTCTTTTGCCATCACTTACAGAATGCCCTCGGGGGCAGGATGCAGGCGCCCCCTTGGTTAATTAGGGCAATGTTAAGCCCGCGGTGTGTGCTCCGAATATAATTTGTCTTTATATTGCAAGTGAAAGATCGAGCCAAGAGCCGCAATTCTGAAAGAAGGGCTTCTGATTAGAAGGAAACCACATATTTCAACAGAGGTACACATGGCTGGCCCTGACCTACCCTCGCCAGTAGGAATTATTTGGGACATACATTAAATATTCGCTGAAAACTTTAATCGAGCCGTTTGTTTTCGTCTGCTAAACACAGCACCCCCTTCTGCCCATTGAAGGAATTAGTACTGCAAAGCCGATTCCAAACTACCTGGAGCTTTAGTGGACCCACCCTCCAGTTTAATGGCCTGCTGGTTTCCCCTGCACGGATTGGTTCTCTTTAAGAAAGCGAGAGTGAGGCTGAGGATTTAGCTCAGCGGCATAAACACCTGCCTTGCAAGCACGTGGTCGTGAATTCGATCCCCGGCATTAAAAAAAAAAAAAAAAAAAAAGAAAAGCGAGAGTGATCTTTCTAGAATGAAAGGTAGTAGCTATTTTAATGTAAAGAAAAATTTTAAAACTTGCACTACTAATACTATACATATTTCTAACAGTGTTCAAGGAAGAGACCGAGAGACACAACCTGTTCACGTGGTTAGAAAGCTACAAACATAAAAAGCCTTGACACTCCGGGTGCCAATTGCAATGTAAGTGTAGCTCAGCCAGGGAGGAGTGTTTCTCTTACTTCCAAGTCCCAGAGAGTTACCTCTGCTCGGCCTCAGACAATGATGGATTCTTCCTCTAACTTGCACGATAGTAACCTCCTATGGTTGCTGTTTCTGTAAGAGTGAATTCTGCCTAGCAATTAAGGATAAAGACTCCCAACCAACCGTGGGATATTATGTTATCTGCCTTATGTACGTGCAGTGTGCAAACCTGTATAAACAAAACCCAAAGCTGACTTGGGGCTGATGATTTGGAATTGAGATTCCCTTCAGCCCACCAGCATAATAAAGCTGTCTACCTTCCCAAGTTCCTCTGGTGGCTGTGTCTCCTGTTTGGTCTGATTGGTTCCTGAACCCTGTAACAAAATCATCTCATCTGCCCCTGTTGCCAGGAGCTCCTTTGAGGCAAAGTAGAAGAAATAAAGTTAGGTAGAAACACAAGGGAATCAAAATGTTAAAAATTGTATTTTAAAGAAAAACTGCAGCTTCAGAACACAAGCCTGGGTTTATTTACTTTTTTCCTTCTCCTAAAACAGCAAACCTAAGTGACTCCCTTTCAGCTGCCAGTGGGTCTACCATTCCCTTTTGCTCACAAATGATCTCCTTTCTCCCATGAATGGACACCTCTTTGACATTTTCTAGAGGAAACTAAGGGTGGACCACCTTCTCCAACACTCCAAGACTAAGACTGAGGCTATAAATTGTTGGGGTCTTTGCCTAGATCCCCAATCCCCCGAACAAGTGCACAGCAAAGGCCCAAAGAAATGAGACAAACAGCATGACCTTTAGGGCAACAAGAACCTTTAAACCTTTTTAAAGATGTGGAAGAGGCAGATTTACAAGGAAGTTATTTAGGGGGAATCCCTAAATAACTAAAATACTCTGCAGAGTTGGTTACTCTGCTGGCTGGCCAACCGACTGACGCTGGGCAGCCCGTATTTAATCAGAAAAGCAAGGAGTTGAGTGGAAAACACGGTAAACCTGAGCAGGCTCTTGGAAGGAGTTCAAGGTCAACAGATGATGCTATGTCAGGAAAACTATCCAGAAAGTCTCCAGGTGGCCTCAGCTGTGGCCTGTCTTGCCCCCTGATGTGTCTCCTATCAAAGCATCACTTCCTGAGTGCGGGACCGCATCTGTCCAGCTCACTGCTGTCCTCCCAGGCCTTGACACCCGGCTGGGCGCGCAGCAAGTGCTGGAGAAAGATTTCCCAACAAGACCACTGACTCATTCAAGCCTTCAGTTCAGTCTGGCACCAGTGGCCACAGGACACTAAATAAAGGCTGATCTAATAGAGAAGTGTCCCCAAAGTGCCCAGGAGCCAAGGACAGGCCGTGAGTGAGGAGATGACAAGGGCCAACCTCAGAGCTTTGGTCCTGCCTGGGACCCGAGGCAGGGAAGGCAGGCCAGGAGCAGAGAGGCCAGGAGGAACCCAGAAAACAGAGCAGCACCCATGCAGGGCCCATTTAACAAATGCTCCCCTGGGCTGGGAATTTAACTCAGCGGCATAAGCACCTGCCTTGCAAGCACGCAGTCTTGAGTTCTATTCCCTGTACTGATTTAAAAAAAAAAACAAAACAAAAACGCATGCTCCCCTGCACGGGCAGCCTTGCACCGGACTCTGACGGTGCTGCTGTCCTGAGCTCACGTTTGTGCAGCAGAGACGCCTAATGAGAAACCGGGGGGTGGGGGGTGGCTCAGTGCTGGAGCTCTGGCAGCATGCATAAGTCTCTGGGTTGAGCCCCGAGTACCCCCTTCCAAAACAACAACCATCATAATACCAAGTATGGGCATGGAGCACTGGGGAAGAACATCAGTACCGATTCCTGCAATCAGCCCCAACACGCATGTCACCCCCCACACACACACCTGGCCCTTTCTCCAGACCCAGAAAGTCACAAGGTGAGTTCTCGACCAGGACCTCCGTCTCCTGGCCCTGGCCCAGGCCCAAGCCCTAAAGAGATGCCAGACCCAGCCCTGGGCTGTCCCAGTGTCCAGCTGGCCCCTGACGGACCGATTTGGGGTCGGGTACACAGCCATTCTATCCTCCAGGGTGACTGAGGGCAGTGGAAGGGCCTGCTGACTGCTTGACGACCCCAAGTCCTGCGGGGCAGGAGCAGAGGGAAGGCCTTAGGGTCAGTTCCCAGCACTGAAAAGAAAAAGTTCCTTTAGACTCCAGAATCTGAATGCTCCTTCCTGGGGCGCCGTCTGGGCTCCGAGGCGCCCTGGACAGGAGGAAAGGAGTCCTGTTTGCTTTTGGCCACGAGATGGAGGCAGAGCGCTCCTGTAGGCAACATCACCACCTGGTGGTCACCGTTGCCCATGACCCGTGGTGGTCAGAATTGTCCATTGCCGTCCAAGAACACACGAAGGGTCACTGAGGACGGCGAATCCAGGCAGTGGATGGCCCTGCTGCTAGTGACAGGTGAGGGGCACAGGGCCTGGGGACCGCTCTTAGCTCCTGCCCAGAAGTTTCCCAGTGAGACAGGCAGTCCCGAAGGGCACACTCCTTTCTAACCACCCTGTCCTTCCTAAGCAAAACTGAACCAGTAAACCCCAGTCTGCACTGCAGAGTTTGTTCAGACACAGTTTACCCTGCCCATCTCAACCTTTTTAAAGATGTGGAAGAGGCAGATTTACAAGGAAGTTATTTAGGGGGAAGCATCCGGAGCCCTCCCATGCAGGCCCCTTTGTGACAGCCCCAGGTCCCTGAGCTCAATCTGCACATGGGGCCATGCCTTCATAAAAGGTGGTTTAACACCTGTCCTGTCCCCTCCTGCCTGCCCTCTGTCACACGGCCCTGGCACTGCAGGATATGGGGCGGTGGCAGCTCGAGGGAGAGGGGTCCCCTGGGGGGAGCAGCCCCGGGCACACGTTTAGCTTAGAGTGAGTGGAGTGGATGGGTGTTGAGGGTCACCTTTCGAGAAGTGGCCTTCAGGGTGCACACACCTTTCACTGTCTGTAACGGTTCACTCACACCAGGACGGGGAAGCCCAGGGCGGGAGGAGAGCGGGCCCAGAGCCACAGCCCAGACTGTGGGCAGTTCCACCAACCGGAAGGGGTGCAAAATTGCAGAGAGAAATCGCAGGAGGGCGCTGTCTCTGTGGAAACCTGAAGGGCAGCCTCTCGGGAAATGAAAACAAGAATTGCACAGGAGAAGCCAAGCACATCAAGAAGCCAGCTGGCCCTTCCAGCAGGACATGTAACCAGCGCGGGGCCCAGGAGGAGAGAAGCCAGATCGGCCTTGAGGCTGAGAATCAAGAACCGCCCACCCCCACCCGCACCCCACAGTGAGCAAACAGCTGGTTTGGGGGGGAACAGTCTGGGCTGACAGCAACTGGGGTGCAAACAACCCAATGCTCATGCCGTTCGGTTGACTTTCCAGGCCTGGGGCGGGGTCTGGGCATCTGTGGGGAGGGTGACAGCACGCAGGGTAGCGACTGCGGGGTCCCTTCTGTCCTGTTTTTGAGCTCCAGTATTGTTCTCAGTTTTGTTTTGTGCCAATTTGTCATTTTGTTTTATTCAATGCTCTGTTTTGATTGGTTTTATTCTGTTTTGTTTCATTTGGTTTTGCGATGTCTGGTGGAATGGACGACTATTGTGAAGATAAGATGTATTGTGGTAGCCCCTGCTGATCTATTAGCCTGCTCCCAGGGCCTGTACCACTTACACTGCTTTGTTTTGATTTGTTCTGTTTTGTTTTGTTGGGTTTTGTTCTTTTTAAAATAATAATAAAAGAATTGCACGGGATATAGCAGTCGTTCTTCGGGCTGTATACTCAAAAGAACTAAACTTGGGGGACTGAAGAGTGTCCCGGGGGACCTCTGCGCACCCTGGCTCGCGGCAGCGCGGTGCCCGATACCGGAAGGTGAAGGCGCCCCGAGCGGGTGTCCGCCCGCGGATGGATGGACGGCAGAGTGAGGGTGGCCCTGTGCACGGGCGCCTGCAGTCTCAAAGGGAGGAGATGCAGCAGCGAACACATGCATGAGCCTCAGGGCACTGGGCTCGGTGAGACGGAGTTGTGACAGCCGGGGTTGGGGGATAGTTCAGTAGTGTCACACCCTCTCCCCTCAACCCCCGACCCCCAGTCTTCAAGGAGGGACTGGGACTTTTGCCTAGTTTCCTCCCGGTGACTCCTGCTCTCCGGGCTCCCCAGTGGGGAGTGTGGCTTGGCTGTCGGCCCGGTGCCCCCTCCCACCCACCTCCCTGGAAAAGTAGCCGGGAAGTCACTCCCGAGGTGGCAGAGATCCGGGAAGGACCCAGGCCCGGGACCCTCCGTCTGCCCCCTGTGCATTCGCAGTTCTAGCCCTGGCGTCTTCGCAGATGCTACAGCTGTCAATCAAGCACCCGTGACGCCTGATGCTCCTCCCCCAACTGTCACAGTGACAGCCCTGTCTGCCCTGATTGCAGCAGGCTTGAATTTGAACCAAGCAGAATTAAATTTGGGCCAATCAGTAGGCTCATATTACAAGGCTTGCGTTAGGACATATTTGTACCAATCAGCAGCCTCCATTTTGGACCAATCACAGGCCTGCTACTGCTGTACAAGCACCGCTTCTCCCTGCTTCTGGGATTGGGGTAGGAGGAGCCCTGCTTGAGCGCGGGGTGCTCTGTGCTGCAGCCCAATCCTTTTCAAGTGAAGCCTCAAGCTGGTGACCTCGTCAGTCTACTCACGATGTGCTTCTAAGGTAGTCTGGGCTCGGAAGTTCCCATAAATCTACTCCAGATGCTTAGCCATAGCCTGGCATGGTCTCACGAGCCTGTAATCCCAGCACTTGGAAAGCTGAGGCGGGAGGATTGCTCCAGGATGAGGGCCCGCCTGGGCTGCGTAAAAGGAGCCACAAATGCTGGAGGGTTGTTAACCCTGAAGAGCCACAGAAACCAGCAGCCGACAGAGCTCGGCAGCCCTGTGGCCTCCAGCGTTAGTGGGCGTTGGTCAGTGGCATTGTCCAGAGCAGTGCAGGCCAGCAGCTTGCATCGGTGGGTGGCAGCAGGGTTCCAAGCTGTAACCCTGAGGGCCTGGGGGCCGCTGGCACTCAAGGACCAGAGCCAGGGAGCCGCACTGTGCCAGCCGGTGATTTCTAAGTGAATCAAACCAAGAACCCTCAACCGGCTGATGACCAAATAAGCCAGACATGAAAAGGCAGAGATTAATCAGGCTCCAGGAGGCAGGAAGCAGAATGGGGAGGCCAGGAGCCAGAGAGGGGCGAGGGACCCACTGCTTAATGGGTACAGAGTTTCCCTGTTGCGAGAAAAAGTGTTGTGGGGACGGAGGGCGGCAAAGGTCACACAACAATGTGAGTGTGTGTGACTGAGAACACTGCTTAAAACCGGCTGAGATGGCACGCAACAGTAACTGCTCTGTCTATTTGCCTTCACTTTCTTTTGCTTATTTTATTTTATTTTATTTTATTTATTTTTTTTTTTTTTGAGACAGGGCCTCACCATGCAGTTCAGGCTGGTCTTGAGCTCACTTTGTAGCCCAGGCTGTTCTCAAACTCACAATGATCCTCCTGTCTCAGCCTCCCGAGTGCTGCGATTCTAGGCGTGTGCCCCCACGCCTGGCTGTTCTCACTTTTGGAAGGATTCACACAAAAAGGAACTGATTAGGATTGAGTGCCCAGCCCCGCTCTGTGTCAGCGCTGTAGACAGGGAACATACCTGGTGCACAGTTCTAGTGTCCACGCTGACCGTGGACTGGAACCTCCGAAACAGCCAAAAAAATCTTCCTTCTTAAATGGATCATCTCAGGAATTTGTTACCACAGAAAGCTGCCAGCACCCTCGTGCCGGGTCATGGCTCACCACAGCTGTCTCAGTGAGCTCGGGAGCTGAAGACGGTGCTCTAGCCAGCAGTAACAGAAAGCAAAGCATGACCAGCCACTGATAACTAGAGCTAAGCAAGGAATGTACCCAAGAGGTCTACGGGAGAGACGCTGTAAGGGCCAGAGACTCGCTATTATGAGCATAAATACACTTTTGCTCGGACTTTCTTCTATTTTGTATAGGAAAATTGATACTTTGTTGCTCTTTCTTTTCTAGTCCTAAATAGATATTTCTTTCATACTTAATTTTGTATTTATCTTCCCATCAACTGAGGAATGGATAAAGAAGATACGGTGTTTTTATGTGATGGATACTACTCAGCCAGAAAGAAGGATAAACTAGACACTTTTACAGCGAAATGGGTGCAACTTGAGAACATACTCGTTAGTGACATAAATAAGACACACATGTGTAAACATCATACTGTTTCATTAGTGTGACAACCTAAAAGGAAAAACAGGCATATGTATATGTCTATAAAAAATAGTTAAGCTGGTTACACTACTGATTTCTCTGCTTTCACTGAAGAGAAGGATCCGTGCCAGTGTTGTTTGGACAGTTCAGTGCAGGTGTCTGTGCCTTGGGTGAGTGATCCGTGGATGACAGTGCACACTGTATGTCCCTCACTGTCTTTTGATTAACACGCTTTGGAATTTTATTGTAATTTTTCTCTTGTTCTTTGCCTTCTCCTTCGTCTTCTTCTTTCTTTTTATCCTTGAATAAAATGGATTCGAAACAAAGAATTTTGTATTTATTGTTGTTTATTTTTGCAGCGTTTAGGCTCAAACCCACATGCTAGCCGAGCATTCTGCCATGGGGCTACATCCCCAGCCCAATCTTGTATTCTTAAAATTGCATATTCTGGCCTAAAGAAAGATCCTAAACTTGTTTAAGCTTCAAGTCCTGTAAAATTTGGCACCAGCTGTGGCCCCTGACAAAGACATAAAACAAGCACACAAACTGGTCCAACTGTTGCCACATAAGGGCGCTTTGGTGTCCACCTGAAGGACACATAGATGGTGGTGATCCATAAAATCGCATCACCTAGTGACGTGGGGTTGAGTATGCCCTATGACGCCCACGCGGTGACACTCCCAGGGTTGTCCCCACCCTGAATGACATCGCTGCTTCCCCTCCCTCAAGCTCCTCCACACTTTGAAATTCAACTCTTCTGCCCAGCACTCCATTTCCTCCCCCCATGCATGTTGGTGGCATCTGTCTGTTTTAACAAAAATGACCTTTGTCACGGAAGTATAACAGGCATCTCTGAAAGCACACAGTCTCGGCCTGTTTTCTGTTGCTGTGGTTGAATACCACAGACTGAGTGATTTATAAAATATAAAGGTTCAGTCTCCTCAGCATTCTGAGCTGGGGGTCCTACAGGAGGGGCTGTATCTGGTGGAGACAGTGGTACTTGCCACACATGAGGAGAGGGAGCCCTTGGTCCTGTGCCTGTCTGATTGATCTGTGGAATCCACGAGTGATAACAGATGCTATGGTTGTTTCAGCCACTCTAACCTGGGGATTATTTGTTACGCAGCCATTGTAAGCAGACCACGTGTTTAGAATTTCCCACCGTTATACACAGAGCTGCTCTGACCACTCCTGTGCCCGTCATCTCTGTGAGAACGACTCCTCCTTCATCCTGGGGGGAGGCCTGGGCTACAGTGACTGAGTCACTGGAAGGTCAAGTGTTGGGTTGAACAAGGGACTGATGACGGGTTTTCCAAAGTGGCTGGGTATTGTACACTCCCGCCACCAGTGTTTGAGCATTCCAGCCACCCTGTCCTCGCCAGTCTTCTTCCGCCAGCCGTACACTGGGTTGCAGTGGCACCTTGTGCTGTCTTCCATGTGGATTTTTTTCCTGCACTGATGATACTGAGCCTCCCGTCATATGTTTATTGACCGTTTAGGCAATTTATTCTGTGGACTTTTTTCAAAGCTTTGGGGCAAATTTCAAATCAGACCACTTTGTGTTTTAATAAAATACAACTTTACCATATTTCATTTTAGAAATTCCTCATGTAGCCTAGATTCCAGTTCATTCCCAGAGATGTGCATTGCGAAACATTTCTCTGTGTACATAGCTTGGCTTTTCACTTTCTTTATGTTATCTTTTGAGGAGGAAAAGTTTTTACTTTTAATAAAGCTAAAATAGATAATATCTAATAATATCACGTTTAACTAAAACATACACTTTTTTCTTTTATTGTTGTGGTTCATTTTGTGATACACTAATGCATCTTTTATTATTTCTAAATTCATGATATTTTATATTTCCTTCTGGAAGCTTTATAATTTCAGTCCATCTCAAATTTTCTCATTGTTATGTTGGGACCAGTTGCATTGTATCTCTCTCCCTCTCTCTCCCTCTCTCTCCCTCTCTCTCCCTCTCTCTCTCTGTCTCGCTCTCTCTCTCTCCCTCTCTCTCTCCGTCTCTCTCTCTGTCTCTCTCCCTCTCTACCATTCCCCACCCTCCTTCTTTTTCCCCTCATGTTGAAATATATTCTAACATCTACCATGATTTTTTCCTTTGATCCATGCTATTTAGAAGTATATTGCTTACCATCTAAAAATGGAAGATTTTAAGGGTTCTCCTCCATTGTCCACTTCTAGCTCCATTATACTGTGATCAGAGAATTCTTCATGGCTCAGTCCTTTGAAATCTGTTTATTTCTTTGGTTTGGGACATTGAGGATTAAACCCAGGGCCTTCACCCTGAGATACACATCCCCAACTCTTCTTAATTTTTTTTTATCTTGAGATAGGATCTCACTAGGTTGCTAAATTGCCCAGTTTGAGCTCAGACTTAAAATCCTCCTGCCTCAGCCTCCTAGAGTGCTGGGATTCTGGGTACACACCACCTGTAAAATTTATTTAAAGTATATTGGGGCTTGCTTTGTGTCCCAGTATGTGGTGAGCCTGGAGTAGTGTTCCAGGTACTTTTTTAAAAAAGTGTATTCTCAGGCATTAGGTACAAGGTCTTATATTTTTCTGTTTTGCCTTTTGTTTTTGCTCTTCAGCCTTTTTGTTCTGTGGCAGATGTATTTAGAAATTTCCCTCCATGGGCACAGATTTCCTATTCCTCCCTTTGCCAAGTCTGTTTAGGATACACAGTATCTAAGGTCATGTTGAGATTATGTATGTACCAATTTTACAATGTTACATATTCCCGATAAATTTCCCTATAGTCAGCCTGAAATTTCCTCTTTATCTCTATTAAAGTTTAAAATGTATGATATTATTATAGCCTTAAGAGATTTGCTTTGATTAATGTTCTCATGATATATATATATATATATTTCCATCTTTCTAGTTTAACTCTTTCTATATCCTTACATTTTAAGTCTGTCTCTTGTAAACAGAATGTAATTGTGGCTTTTCTTCCTAAAATGCTTTGTGCTTTAGCTAGAAAGTTTAATCTTTTTATATTTAATGTAATCCTGATGCATTTGGGCTTAATCGTTCATATTCCCACTTGGTTTTCTATTCATCCTACTTGTTGTATGTACTTTTTCTCTCTCTCCTTCTTTATACTAATTACATTTTATTTTTCTAGTTTCTCTGTAATAAAATTCTGGGCCTGGTGGTGCATGCTTGTAATCCCAGCACTCAGAAGGCTGAAGCAGGAGGATTCCCATGAGTTTGAGGCCAACCTAGGCTACACTGTGAGTTCAAGGCCATCCTATACTACATAGAAAGATTCTCTTTCTCTCTCAAAAAAAAAAAAAGAAAAAGAAAAAAGAAAAAAAGAAAACACCCAAAAAATCCACCACAACAAATAGTTGCATAGACTTTTACTGGTTACCCAAGAGATTATGATACAGACCCTTGATCTACTGAAGTCCAGTACTGTCCACAGTACTTTAACCCCCTCCACCACACTGTGAAGACACAGTTTGGTGCCTCCTGCCCTTTGCACAGGTGTATCATGTCACCTATACATGCGCATACACTTTTAAACTGACTATTGAGGTACAATTTACATGCACTAAAGACACACAGTGAAGGCTACAATTTGATGAGTCTGCAGATAAAGTGTAGTCACCGTGTCAACCACGATACAGAATAATCCAATTGCTCCAAAGCAACCCCTGTTCCCTGCGTAATATGTCACCCCCCGCCAGCGGCTCTGGGACACGCCGGGCCCTTCACATCCCTTATTTAACCAACACCATCCCCTAGAATAGGGCCAGCACTTGCTGGGCAGGGCGTAGGCAGCACAGGATCCTCCAGACCAGCTGGGCCCCCCAGACCATCTCAAGGGGAAACTGCCTCAAAGGAGAGTGGGGTTCCCGACAGTCAAAGGGGGGCCCATCACAGACCTCCTCCCCTGCACTCCTCCCCTGGGATTCTCTCTCTCAAGAGAGCGGCCCCCGAATCTTGGGGTGGGGAGTCATCCTGGGTTTCTGACCCAGCACATGTCCACCCCAAAGCACCAGGAGCCCTTCCTCCCGTCACTCCTCCTCTCTAAACTCTCCCGCTGAGGACAGACTGCTAACAGGCTCCCACATGGGCCCACACGTGACCCAAAGGTACCCAGTGAAAAGCCACCCCCCGGTCCCCACTCCAGAATCTCAGACCATTATTTTCTGAGGAGGTGATGAATGTAATCGGTTCCTTATGTATCTCTCTGGAGATAATCTGTATAGCTATAGTTTTTTAAATTATATGTTTATACAAGTATTTATTTGTTTGGGGGGGTCAATTTTGTTCTTTGAGACAAGGTTTCACTATATAGCCCAGGTGGGCCTCAAATCTCTTGCCTCAGCCTCCTGAGTGCTGGGATGGCAAACACTAAATTGCACCTCCATGCCCCATCCTGCTTTAAAAAGTGAACAGCTGAAGCACCTGCCTGACAAGAGTGAGGTTGTGAGTTCGATCTCTGGTACGAAAAAAAAGACAGATAACCCTCAACTGAGCTGTCTTGTGCCGCTTGTCCTGGAAGACACGGCTGCTTCTTGGTCTTCCTCAGAGAAGAAAATACTGCTCCATGGCTCATTTCAGTCAAGGGCCAACCCGTTGGCCGCGACCGGTCGTTTAACTCCCTCCCTCCTTCCCGCCTTCCCTCCCTTCCTTTCGCTCCACGGCGGTATCTCGTGGAGATCCCTCTGAATCGGCTCACTGAGCACTGCCTCAGTCCTCATTCGGGCAGCTCCGCCCGGTCACGGTCAGGCTTTGCCCAGCCAGCCTTAATGCACCGGGAACTTAGGCTATTCCCAGCCTTCCCCAGCACCAACACTGTCGCAGTGACTCACTGTCGTCTCCCACATGGGTGTGCTGGAAATCTGACATGACGTCAGGCCAAAGGGCAGCAGCGAGCCTGTGATTTCCCTACTGAAGTTCCTCACTGGGCTGTGGGTTTGTAGCTCTGCTGGCAAGGTCAACCCCCGGTGGGTCGGGGTCACCGGCTTCTCCCAGCCCATCCTCCAGCGGTGATCCCCTGGGGACCTGGGGCCCTGAGCTGCCTATCTTGAGAGGGCTGCAGGACTCTCCTATAGGGACCCCCATACAGCCCCAGTTTTTGTTTTGGGGGGGCTTTGTTTTGTCATGTCTATGTCGTGGCAAGGCCAGGCCAGTCCTCACCCCCACACACTAGACAAGCAACTCTGCCACTGCGCCACGTTCCCAACCTGCTTGTATCTTTTTGTCTTCATACAGGGTCTTAAATCACCTAGGCTGCCCTGGGACACTGAATCCTCCTGCCTCAGCCTCCTAAGTGTAGGGAGGACAGGTGTGTGCCACTATGCCTGGCTTCCTGTTTTAAGGTTCCCCTGGCTTCAGAAGGAGCTCAGGACTACCCCTTCCACCCCAGCTCTACGGAGCCTGGGGTCTTCCCTCCCCAAGCGCAAACCCACCTCTCCACACTGCCTGCGACCCACGGTGACTCTCAATTTTGTGGTATGAAAACCAAAACCTGGGGCCCTACCCCTCCAGCCTCCTCCCAACAGCATCTATGTCGCCCCCCCCCCGCCCTCCGGAGCTGCGTCTGCACCCCCACTTTGACCAGGCCCACCACGGTGGGGGTGGGCTGGCGGCGGAGACCTCGGGGCAATTAGCGGTCGCCCCGTCTACGGCCACCAGGGGGCGCGAGAGGCGGGACAATGAATCCAATAACCGCGGATGGGGTCCCGGACTAAAGCCTGGAGAGCGCGCGCGCACACACGCGGCCCCCCTGGAGTGGGGAGACGCAGCGCTTCCTTCGCCCACGGAAACGCGCCGCTTTCCTGGGTGCCGAGGAAGCGGTGGGGACTCTTCCTGGACGTGCGCGCAGCAACGCGGCTCTTTGGCTGGGTTTGGGTTCCCAAGCCTTTGCGCACCAAAGACCAAGGCATCTTGCGCACTGTCCTGTTTTTGTTTGAGGTTTGGGGTGTGTGTGTGTGTGCGCGCGCGCGTGTGTGTACAAAAAACTGGGTGTGGTAGCACACGCCTGGGACCTCAGCACTCTGGGAGGCTGAGGCAGGAGGGTGGCAAGTTCAAATCTAGCCTAGGCAACTCACGGAAGCCGTGTCTCAGAATAACATCCTTCAGAAGGGCTGGGGTGCGGCTCAGTGGTAGGGTGCGCACCTAGCACGCATGGTGGAGGCCCTGGGTTCAATTCCCAGCATCTCACAAGCCAAAAAAAAAAGCGACAATGTTATCGTAACAACTTCAAAGTGTCCCCCCCCCCCCGTTTTACATTCTATCTCCGTGAACTTAATGAGTCTCGGGGTCCCACAGAAGTGGACTCGTGCAGGATGGCCTTTTGAGGGCTGGCTTATTTCACCTAGCCTGGCTTCACCAAGGTTCTCTGCGTTGAGACCGGCGCAGAATCCGCTTCCTTTGCGGCTGAATACGTCCCCTCCCTCGGGGCTGTCTCCCGAGTGCACAGGTCCGTCCACTGGACGCTGTGGACAGTCCCGCTGGGAAGCCCGCCAGCTTTTCACGCCTCTCTGGTTGCCGCCCTGGGCCGACTGCGCACAGGCTGAGCAGTTTCTCTAGTGCAGCATTTGCTGGGTTTTGTTTCCCGCAGCGCTGAGGTGCAGCCCAGGTCCTTAGCCTGCGCGGCTAGTTCTGCTGGACCCTAGCGCTGTCCGGAGCCGAGTGGTTTGCATTTTGCAACATTCTCCAGTGGGGGGCGTAGGATCTCCCCTCGGCGAGCTCGTTTCCGTTTGCAGCTGGGGAAACCGAGGCCCTGAGGCAGGAAGGGCTTCCTGGGGGAGCTCAAGTCTGCAGTGAGGACTGAGGCAGTGTGTATCCTGGGAGCTCCCCGGGGGTGTTCTGGGAAGTGCCCCGGGTGGGGTTCCCCAGGTAAAGGAGCAAAGCCCTTAAAACGCTGTTCACCCAGACCCAGGGGCCCTCCTGCCTAGGGTAGGGGTCTCCCCGGGCGCTGTCTCCAAATCTATCTGACTGTACCCTGAGAGCAGAGATCCCCCGGAAAGTTCTCAGGGGCTGACACTACAGAGCCCCGGCCACCTTCACCGCCCCTCCCCGGGGATCTCCAGCTGGGCAGGGAGCTCTCTGCTCTCCTTCCTCCAGGGTGGCACCTTGGCTTCCTCAGCACAGTGGCTGCTGGGCTGCCCAGAGCCACGCAGCTCAGTCCAAGGGAGCAGTTTTTGCAGGCTGAGCTGGCTGAGAGACACACCCGCCGGTGTGGGGCATTTGTGGGGCACCCTCTCCTCGAACTTTCTGAGAAGGTCCCCACCCTTCTCTTTCTCCTTCCATGGCTGGGGGGCCGAGGCTGCTTCCTCTTTGCCCAGCTTGCTGCCAGGCGGCCTGGCCCTGCTGGCCTGGCCCTGCTGGGGGTCGGAGGAGGGGTACCCAACGGCACTCTCATCTGTGCTGTTGACATACCTGCAGCCTGCCCTGGGCTCCTTCAGCAGGTTTATCTTCCACAGGGGCTTTGAGGGTGGGGAGCTGGCCCTTATCTCCCAGCCGGCGGCCTGCCCTTCGGTTGAGGCTTTGTAATCTGACATTGTGATTTTTTCACCCCTGCCGAATCATGCGGGGGAGGTGGTTAGAGGGGGTGGGGGGCCAGGCAGCTGGGAGGAGGTGATAAAGTTGAGGCTGGGCTGAGGGGCGCTGGGGAGCCTGCTGGGAGGAAACCCTGAGCCCGAAGGTTTCTGCCCTAGGGACTCTGAGCCCAGGGACCCTTTAACTTCCCCCCCCCCTGGGGAGGCCAGGGCCACTGGGGGCTGTGGGTGCCAGCCAGGCCTCCTGGCATCCTGTGATGTCAGGGATAACAGTGGCTATGGCGGGGCCCTGCTGGTCACTTTGGCTGTAGACGCTGGCTCTGGGAGGGACACTACAGTTACGGGGCCCTACTAGGTAGGCCTAAGGAAGGGCTTGGGCTCCTTGGGCTTCTGTCTGGCCTGGGGAGGCCACTGCACCCCTGACAGATCCGATCCTTCCTGTCCTGCCCTGCCTGCTTCCTCTAGAAAGACTCCTCCATTCTCCCTGGCCCCAAACCCCCTTGTCCTGTGTCCTCCCCAGGGCCCAACTCTGCAAAGACCCAAACACTTGTTGTATGGAGTAGTCTTGAGGTCTCTCCATAGACCTGGATGGGAAGAGGTAGCCCAGGCCTGGGTCCTGCCTGCTCTCCCTACCAGCACCTCTGGGTGCCCCCAGCCCCGCCAGAGCCTGGTGCTGTAGTGAAGACAGCTGTCCCCCAGCCACTGCGGGCCAGTGCACCACACGCAGAGATGGGGGTCGTGCTGGGCATGGGTGGGGGCAGGGCAGAAAAGCTGAGCAGAAAAGCCAAGCTGACCGGTGCTGGGGCTTCCCCAGGACGCTCCCTACCCAGCTGATCTCTGATTCCCCCGAGTCCGGTGGGCAACCACAGCCCAGGGGAAGAGGGGTGATTGACGTCCCACGCCAGCAGCCACATCCCCTGCTGCTCCCAAAAGGGGCTTTGGGGACAGGAAGAGCTGCCCACGGCCGCTTCTCTCCCTTCCTGCTGCCCGACTGAGCGTCGAGATAAGACCTCATGGGGTTGAGCAGAGCTGGGGGCTGAGCCCTTCCTCAGAAATCATGTCAGAGCTCCCCGAGGGTAGGAAGGGGCCTGAGGGGCACGATAACCCTCTATTTTTAAGAGATCCGGGAGGAAGTTCCAAGTCAGCCTCTGCAGAAATAGCGCCTTGCTTCTGCCAGGAGGCGTCTGTAGCTGCAGCTGCCCTCAGGGACAGGCGAGGCAGCGGAGCAAGTGGGGTTCGTCTCGTGCTGGGGGGCGTCTGCCCTCAGCATGGTCAGGAGGAACTGGGCAGAAGGGCAGAAGGGAAAGAATCCGAAGGGACAGAAGTGCAGAGGCCCAGAGTCAAGTGGTATCCGCAGACCCGCTGAGACATCAACCTCCCTGGCCTCGGTTTCCCTCTTTGGAAGATGGGGATACTATAAGCCCCACCCCCATCCCAAGAGCTAATTTATGGGAAGTGTTTGCAATACTATCTGGCACTTTGCCCTCTCAAGAAATATTAGATATCACCTTATTATCAGCGATGCCAGACCTGGGTCTAAGTGGCAAAGTGTATCAAATGCTGCTTCTCCATTGTCCCAGCTCGCAGACTGAGCTTTTGTGGCGTGGAGCCTCAGAAATGCACGGGGCTCACACATTGTCCCCTCCAGCCTCCATTCCCCTGCTCAAGAACAGGCAAAAGGCACTCTGGGCACCGAGGCCAGGGTGCCATCCCCTGCCCCCTGGCCCCTGTCAGGACTGTTCTCCCTTACCCAGTACTCCTAGTGAGCCTTGGGGACACCCTGGCATAGCTGCCATGTCCCTTACTGAATTCCCTTCCCCCGGCCCTGTGTCCCCTCTGCCTCCCCACTGAGCCCCAGAGGGCAGAGACTCCCCTTGAGCCCCGCTGGACACAGGGCAGCCCTTGGCGGCTCTGTGTGGATCTGGGCCTCTTCCAGGTCTTGGGTCCAGCTCTCAGGTGCGACCCGGGGGACCCGCGCCTGCAACCCGGGGGACCTCGAGGCCCTGCTTGTGCCTCAGCTGGGCGGGGCTGACGGGTCCTGGGTTGGAAAGCCCAGCCCCCGTGCCTGGTCCCAGCAGCTCAGGAGCTTGGTTAGAACCTCGCTGTCCTTTGCTTCCTCCCAAAATAAGTGGACAGATCACCTTTCTTCCCCTCTCCCCAAAGCCCTGTTGCTATAGAAACCATGCAAACCCCAGAAGTTAGAGAGAAGGCCATATAAAGCCCACCCCAAAGATAACCCCACATCCCCCAGGGCTTCTCCTGTGTGGTACTGCCCCTGTGAGTTGCAGAGCAATCTCAGGTATTGGGGTGGGCAGGGGTCTCCAGGCCTCAGTCCCCCACTTCCTGTCCCTGGTGCTGGTCCTCCTTCCCCCTCCTCGTCCGCATCACTCTGTGCCCTGCTCACAGGAGGGTGATCAGGTTGGAAAATCTGTGCCTCCCCGCTGGTGGCAAATGCACATTCCAGGCCGCACAGTCCAGAAGGGTCCACTGGATGTTCACTGGGTATGGCTCTCACTGGAGCCCTCCAGCAGCGAGAGGAAGGCTGGCAGGCACGTGGAAACACAAGCGGCATTTGGATAAACCACCACCGGCCACCCTCCTGCACCCTGGCTCCCACACGCTTCTGCTCCAGAACTTTCCAGAAAAGGGGCCTTTGCTTAGACCTGGGAGGCAGCAGCGCCAGCGCAGGCTTGGAAGGCAGACGGGCCTCTCGCCTGCGCCCGCCTGGGCTGCTGTCCAGCCGCCCCCTCCCACAGTGCTGTCTTTGAGCGAGGTGTCTGCTGGTCTCCCTGCCTCTTTTGCTCGCTCTCCTCCTTCCCTGCTCCCCCTTTCCCGCGCTCTGGGCCACCAGGCCGTGATAACACTCCCGAGACGCTATCGGCCAGGAGGGTCCTTCTGCGTGCTGCCTTCTCCGTGCTGACAGTTGGCAGCTGGCACTGGCGATAAACTTATCAGGCCCAACCTGCGCGTGGCCGGGTCAGAACACCCCTGCCTCGGATTTCCCCCTGCTGCCTTCCTGCACCTCCCACCCCCAGGCTCCCAGGTCCTGCGTGGCTCCTGGCTGTGCCCAACACAGGCTGGACGCCCGAAGACTGAGAGTTGGGCAGCCCCTGGCCTAGCGAGGAGGAGGAGCCACAGTCCTGGGAAGAGCCCCGGGCCTGCGTCCAGCCTTCTGGCCCAAGCCAGGCTCTCCGAAGCTCCTGCCCTGTTGCCACAGAGCCGGGGGGCCTCCCGGGATTGCCCATTCATCCCAGACTACTGGGGAGCCCTAGGCATTGGCCCCAAGAGGATGACCCAGCCCCTGCCAGGAGGTAGCCCAGGGCTGGGTTGGGGCAGCCAGGTAGCCCTGGTGGGGGCAGAAAGGAAGCTGTCCCCACGACACCCACTGTGTGCCCAGCAGTGGGGGCCTACCGCTTGGAGGGCTGGGGCGGAAAGGCAAACCTCAAAATAATAAAACCTCAACTCCAAAGCTGAAGTTAAATTTGAGTCCGCCGAGGGAGTCCCTTTTTTAATACCAGCGATAATGTTTTATCATGCAGGTCCAGTGCAGAAAAGTGAAACCTCTCTCTCTCTCCCTCTCTCTCTCTCTCTCTCTCTCTCTCTCTCTCTCTCTCTCTCTCTCTCTCTCTCTCTCTCTCTCTCTCTCTCTCTCTCTCTCTCGCCCGTGCTGGAAGCCGCGCTCATCCCGAACACTCACTTCCAGCCACGCGCAGGGGAATCAGGTCCAGTACTGATTTTCAAACCACATTTTCACTTGGAATGTGAAACACTTCCTCCGCCAACATATTCCTTCTGCAAAATCTCTTTTCACTTCAATTTTCCAACACACACACACGGACACACAGAGGACGGCAGCACGGTCCAGCCCTCTTTCCTGGAAACTCTGTGATCTGCCGTTTGCTGTTTGCTGGGCCCAGCTTGGGTCTGCTCAGAACAAGCTGGTAGTGGTGAGGAATCAGTTCTAGAACTACCAGAGGACCCAAAAATCCACAGGAGGGGCCGGTGTCCCTGCATCAAATGACCCAGCATTTGCAGCTGGCCCCAGTACATCGCCTGTGTGGTTTGTATCATCTCTGAATTACTCAGAACAGGAGGGGAAGTAGGAGGAATCTCGCTGCCTTCCGCTCACGCACTGACCCCTGGCCAGGAGCGGGTCATTCTGTCCTGCAAAGATGGACTCTACTGATTCACAAGTCTAATAAAATAGAAGCCAGAGATGGGGGGAGGGACAATATTTCTGTAATAAACGTGTCCCCGAGGACCAGCGGAAGTGATGGACAGTTAGATCCCAGTGGGCTGTAAGACCCGAGGTCACGGTTCCTACTTACCTTGTTCGAGTCCTTTTCCTAATAAGACAGATTGTCCTCCCAGCTACTAGGAGGGAGGGGTTGGTGAGTTTCCTTCGGGGAGTACAGAGGCCCCTTTCTCCCTAAGGATTCCGTGTGTTTCATTTTGGTTTTGATTGGGGTGTGTTTGCAGTTCAGAGTGACCCCATCCTCTTACGGATCAATCGCTTATCTGATTTTTTTGTTTCTTTGTTTTGTTTTGTTTTGTTTTTGGTACCAGGGATCGAACTCATGACCGCGGTGCTTATGCCACTGAGCTAAATCCCCAGCCCCCATCAACTGCTTTTCCAGGCTCCACTTGCTGGCGCCTTTTTGTTATTGTTTGTTTGTTTGTTTAGGGGGGTTGGTATTTGTGGATTTTCTTTCTTTCTTTTTTGAGCCAGGGTCTTGCTATGTAGTCCAGGCCTTGAACTCACTATGGAGCCCAGGCTGGCCTGGACTCACCGTGATCCTCCTGCCTCAGCCTCTCGAGTGCTGGGATGACAGGTATGCATCACCACACCTGGCTTGTTTTTGGTTTTCGTTTTGCCTTTACAAAGAGGCTGCAAAGAAGCTCCCGGGGCCCGTCAGTCAGCACGTCCAACCCTGATGGCCCCAGGAATGGAATGAGGGGCAAGGGGCGATCAGGGAGCTTTTGCTAGGGAGATGAGCTGAGACCCAGGGCTGAGAGAAAAGAGGGTTTCCAGGCGGCAGGAGCGCCGCACGCAAAGGGGCCAGGGTTAAAGAGGCCTTGGCTGGGAGTAACCGATTCTGTATCTTCTCCGCTGCTCCTGCCTCTGCCTCACCTCGTCCTGGGCACCCCTCACCCCTGGAACCCAGTCCCTCTGCTCCCAAGGCCACCTGTGCCCCACCCAGACCCCCGCCCCAGGCTCAACTGCCATCTGCCTCCCTCCTCCCTGGTTTCCGGTCTGCTGTCCACAGTTCTGCCTTGCCCTCAGCACCCTACTGGCCAACCCAGACTTTCAGTCACTGTCGCCCCTTCCTCTGGGGTGGACCTCAGCCCAGCGCCCCAGGAGGGAGTGGTGACTGCGAAGGCCACAGAGCCACCGACGGCTCCCTCGCGAAGGCTGGGCAGTGGCAGGTTGCCGGGGCTGGGGCCTCAGTGTCTTGGGTTTGGTGCCCCTATTTCCCGGATTGCCAGTGCCCAGTCCTGCCTCCTCATCACCGTCTGTCCACACCAAGGACCGATACAGACGGCAGGGCCAACTGAGGCAGGTGCACACACACACACACACACACACACACACGCATTCTCATCCATATTGGTGATTTCCATGGAGGGCAGCTGGGCACCTCCCAGTCTGTCCCTCAGGGCCTTAGTCCCAGCTGGGCAGGGTTGGGCCACCCGCAGGGACCTGGCCTGCTCCTGCGTTCAGAGGGGCTGCGAAGCCTGAGGCCACCACCAATGGGACACTTCGCCTGAAAATTGATTCAGGAGTTACTTTCCACTCCCCAGTGTGGCCAGCTACTTTAATATGAGGGCATTTCACTGTCCTCTGGGTGGAGTCCCTGTTCTCCACGCCCACCCAGTGTCCCTCACGGGGGAGGTCTCAGGGTGGTGCCGGGCCTGTGTCTCCCTGGGTAACAACTGGAAGTGACAGGCAGTGGTCACAGGGCCTTCCAGGCCACCACGTGTGACTTGTTCGGTGGGGGTTTCAGCCCAGGAGCATGATGGGAAGGGCAAGGGGGACTGGAATGCTGCTCAAGTCACAGCAAGTGGCAGCATCCCCTGCACCTGCCACATGGGCCCTGGTATCCACCCCTGGGTGCTTCCCACAGCCAGGGAAGGTGACACTGCTGGGTGAGCCGACTCGTCTGTGAGCCACCCCGTGGCGCTGTCCCCTCCATGGGAGACTGTCCTGTCACATCCCGTGGGTCCTAGCGGCGCCCAGCCACGCATAGCCTGTCCACTGCCTCGCCAAGGCTTTGCAGCCTGCACGCCTGCTTCCGGTGCCCACGCCTGTGCCCTCTCCAGAGCGGGGGTGTCAGATCCCCACCCTCTCCCCTGCCGCAGAGTGGCTGAAATCCTCACATTGGCTCTGTGTTTGGTAGGTTTCATAAGACAGGGTCTTGCCAAGCAGTTCAGGTTGAGCTTGAACTCATGCATTGCCCAGGCTGGTCTCGAACTCCACTAAGCCTCCTGCCTCAGCCTCCTGAGCACCGGGATTATGGGGCTGCACCACCACATCCAGCTGGCTTAATTTTGTTTAGCAAACAAGGGGCATGCAAAGCAGCTCTGATCCCGGTGCGCCTGTGTGTGCGTGCCTGCATGTGTGTGTGTGTGTGTGTGTGGTTGTGTAAGAGATATAGCACCCCCAGCCCCCAGCACCTACCCTTGCACTTCCTCCTGGCCCTGGAAACGTGGCTTCTGACCAGTCCCTTGCCCTCTCAGGGTGGCACTGTCCCCTGGGCTGGGAGGAGGCAGGGCAGGCACTGCCCAAGGCCTGACCTATGGTCGGATGTCTTGGCCTCTGCATCAGTCCTGTCTCTCCCTGCCCCGCAGGGTACCAGCTCACCTGCCTGTGCAAATCCCCCACCGGCCCCGCACACCCCGCACTGACAAGGAGGAGCCTCTGAGCAGGAGTGTAGGTCAGGGCCTGCTTGGCCAGACCACAGTGGGGTCAGGCTCTACCACCTCCCACCCCCGTGACACCAGCCTCAGCCTGAGAGCCCCACAGCTCCACCCAGAGGAAACAGCTTTGGGTCTCAGTGGGCAGAAGGGTAAACTGAGGCTTAAAAGACACAACCTCAGTTTAGAATCTGATCCAGACCCCAACTCTGACAGTCTTGAAGAGCTGCCGTGGGGTCAAGCACTCTTCAAACAAGCTGGCCCATGAGTTCAGGGTGGCATCGAAGTCCAAAGAGGACCCATGGTGGGGTGTCTTTTGAAAACACCCCTCTGTCCGGGAGGGAGAGAGCCTTGCCGCAGTGCCTCAGTCATGAGATCTGCGGGCCAGGACAAGGACACCTTCCTTGCAGAACGGACAATGAGCGGAAACCCTGGGCCCAGCTCAGCCCCTGCAGGGGTTTCACTGAGACACCACCAGGGTCATGCATAGCCCTGGGGCTGGGCTAGAGCCCAGAGAAGATAATGGAGGTGAAGGAGGAGAAACCAGCCACAGCGAGGGCTGGGACAGCCAAGGGGGCTCCCTGGAGGAGGTGGCGTTGCAGTGTCCTTGTTTGAGGTGCAGGATCCAGACAGGAACACCTGGGCCTGTCCTGCATGTCGCTTCACTCGTGGTCTCAGAATCCTCCCCCAGGCAGGGGCTGTCGTGTTCACCGTGGTACAGAGCAGCGGGCCAGGGCCCACCCAAAGCCACACAGCAAGCAAGGCGGTGGCGCAGGCTGAGTTTAACCTCACCTGCCAGGTCCTTTCTGCCATGGATGGCAGTGCTCAGGGTGCAGGGTTGGGGAGCACAGCTGACAGCTTTGGGAGCCTGGGGGACGGATGCTTTCCCTGGCTCTTCCCTGACGTCCCCGTAAGAGGCCTTGTAAGCCGCAGGACTAAGGCTGAGGCAGGAAGATCACGGTGAGTTCAAGGCCAGCCTGGGCTACAGAGAGATCTTGTCTCCCAAATGAAAACCAAAACTGAACCGAAACAAAAGAGGCCTGGTAAGGAGAGACAGAAGGTCCAAGGTGGAAGGAGACAGCGGGGATGCCCTGAGCAGACACAGCGGGCCTGGAGCCCGCAGAGGCCTGCTGACACCTCAGTCCAGCTCAGGGCCACTTGGTCCTGCATCCTCTGTGGCACCACCCAGCCTTACCTGAGCCTGACCGTCACACAGCACCTAGCTCCTCGCAACGCTCACCGGCTGCCTGTGTGCGGGCATTGCCACCTGGTTCCGGGCTCCTCCGCAGCTGGGCAAAGTTCCCCTCTGCCCTTCCCTGGAGCCTCCTGCAGTGCCCTGCTTGGAGCCAGAGGCACTGGGTAGATACCGGTCACAGGTAAGCACGTCTGTCTTTATTTTTATTTACAGTGATCGAGAGGAGCAGGCTTCTGACAGTTGTGACCGTCCCTGTCCTTCTGGGAATTTCAGCTTTCTGGGCTCAGAGTGCACTGAGCCCAACAGTGGAGAACTGCAGCCCAGAAAGACCCAGCCAGGCACCCACACTGCAGCCCCAGCAGCGATGGTCCAGGGCAGATGGGGACCTGTCCAGGGTCACGTGACGATTTCGGCGTCCGGAACGAGCTTGAATCTCCCGCCGGTGCTTCCTCAGGCAGACTGGGATGCGGCACTGAGGCGCGGGCGGCAGGACTGGCCGGCGGCAGCCTCACTTGAGGCTGTGCTGGCTCTCGCGGTGGCGCCTCAGGTCCACCTTGCGCTGGAAGCCCTTGGCGCAGAGGTCGCAGGTGAAGGGCTTGAAGCCTGTGTGCTTGCGGCTGTGTGTGATGAGGTTGGAGCTCTGGCTGAAGGCCTTGCCGCACACCTGGCACTTGTGTGGCTTCTCACCTGGGGGCAGCGGGCACAGGGGGGGGTCAGCGCAGCCTCGCGCCCTCCCACGCTCCACGCTCGCACTGGGCTCCGGCCTTGGGACTGACCACGACTCCCTAGGAGCAGCGGGAGACAGACGGACCCCTCCTGCCGGGTAGGGCCCCGGGCACCCACTGAGTCCACAGCTGGCGCAGCCCCTCCGGAGGGCCCGGGACTCGGTGACGGCGAGGGGCGGATGAGGGAGTGGACGGGCAGGCGGATGCGGGGACGGGTGGGCGGATGAGTGAGCCAGCAAGTGGACAAGTGGCTGACAGAGCAGCTCCCATCAGCAGCGCCCCGGAGGGCAGCAGGCCAGCGCCCGCCCCTGCAGCCCCGGGCCTGTCCCCGGCCGCTCACCCGTGTGGATGTAAGTGTGCTTCTTCATGTCTGACTTCTGGTGGAAGCGTTTGCCGCAGAACTGGCAGGGGTAGGGCCGGGTGTCCGAGTGGATGAGGAGGTGGGTGGACAGGGTGGACGAGCGCTTGAAGGCTTTGCCGCACATCCGGCACTCAAAGCTGCGCTCCTGCCGGAGGAAACGAGGCCCCGGGGGGTCAGGAGCAGGTGGGGCCTCGCGGCCCGGGAGAGCCAAGCTGGGCACGGGGCTGGACCCGGCCGGGATCCCCTGAGGAAGAGGACACTCCGTTGGGGCGGCCTCAAGGACAGAGCCTGGAGGAGCAGGACCAGGAGCCACCCCCAATTCCTGCCTCCAGGTAGGACTGAGGCGCAGGGCCTGATGACCACCTGGGAGGAGTTTTCATAGTATCCTTCTCCACATAATGACTACTGTTTGTTGACTGACTGATGGACTGACTCCTCTGAGAGGTTTGACAGGAGTTCGCATTTCATCACCATTAACCCAGAGTGGGGTCCTCAAGACAGGGCTGTCTGCTCTTCCTGCCCAGTCTTTCCCATTTACCAAGGTGTTGGGGACCCACATGCCATCAGGGGCCCTTCCTGGAATGGGTACTGTGATGGGACTCCCCCACCACCACCCAACTCTGAGGGAGTCTCGGTCCTCAAAACCAAGGACAGCTACCCAGCCACCCAGGGGACAAGGCGTTTGTGAGCACTGCTCCCAGGTCCCACCAGGGCAGGAGCATCTTCTAGTCACACACAAAGCCAGCTCTGTTGGTCAGAGACCCCAGATGGCCAGCAGTGGGTGTCAGGGACCTGGCCCTGGGCAAGCCTTGGGACCTCCCAGGCCTGGCCAAGAAGCCCAGCCGCGGGCTCCCTGAGGGCAGCGCTCACCTGGGAGTGGACGTGTGTGTGCTGCTCCAGGCTGACAGCGTGGCCGAAGGTCTTGCCACAGACGTCGCAGGCGAAGGGCCGAGTCCCGCTGTGGGAACGGCGAACGTGCACCTCCAGCCCGTGCGGGGTGGAGAACACCTGGAGGGGGCAGAGCCTGAGCTGGGCGGGGGTGTGGGCAGGGGGCGGCCTGTGGCCCCAGGCCTGGCTCTGAGCACGGGTGGCAGGGAGGGGACACTGCATTGCCACGACCACAGCTCTCTTGCGCAGGTCCCGGGGACGTTCCTGCCTCAGCTTCCTGTCTAGTGCAGGGGTTGGGAGAGGGATCTGGACAGCCCCTCCTTGTCCCCTCTGCAGGCTGAGACAGCCCGGAGTTGGCCAGAGCCAGGCTCGAAGGCTGGTTCTGCGTCTCCCTGCTGTGTGGTCTTGTACGAGCGTCTTAACCTCTCTGAACCTCAGCTCTTTCTCTGCCCCTGGAACTCAAGAGCATCAGCCCAGCACAGGGCCAGGCACACAGACATGGTGCAGTGGACGAGGAGGAGGACAAAGGCTCTGGGTCCACCTTCCTGCAGGCCAGGGCGCCCGAGCCAGGAAGCCCGCGGCCCTAGCTCACCTTGCTGCACTTGAGGCAGTGGTATGTGTCCATGCCCGGGGAGTAGCGCAGGCTGAAGTCCAGGGCCGGCTCGGCGCTGGGCAGCAGGGGGCTGCCGTACAGCCTCGCTGCACGCTCCAGGAAGGCCGACTCGATGGTGGACGGCATCTGCTGGAAGCTGTGGCCGTAGGACGAGGCCAGGGCATCCCAGGAGAAGCTGGGCTTGTAGAAAGGGGGCGAGTCGGAGAGCGGCGAGTCACCGTCCTGGGGTCGGGAGGCCACCATGGGCCCCTCTGCGGAGACAAGGACATGTGCTCGGCAATTCCCTAAAAACAGGTCCCCTTCCCTCCAGCAGCAGCGCCACCCAGCACCGCCATGGTGACCTTGTGTGAAGACTGCAGGGTGACCCCAACACCTACTGCTGGGGGCTCTGTCCCTCAGGTGGCTCTGCAGTTTTCCAGCCCGGAAGTCCTTACCCGGTGTGCTGCCCTCCCCATTCCTCTGGGAATGAATGTGCCCCCGTCACAAAGTATGGAATACAAGCCAGGGACCCCAGTTGGCCTCTGGTGACCCCAAGGGACCCTGCTTTGCTTTCAGCACACATTCTCCCATCTCCCAGGGTGACGGCCAGGACACTGAGCAGGCCCTGAGCTGGGTACCTACCTGGCACCACAGCTGTTCTGGGCAAGCTCTTGTCTGGCCCCAGGTCTGGCTCCTGCTTCACATGGCTCCAGTTGGGGTACGGGCTTGGGAGCAGTGTGCCCAGGGCAGGGCTGCTGCTTGTAACCTGGTCCCTGGCCCCTGTGGGGAGACAGGACCTCAGGGTCACCTGCTGAGGCCTTGGGGAGCCGGGGGCCCCAAAGGGAGACCCAACAGCTGCTGCTCCTGGATGCTCACATGCGGGGCTCTGCCCAGCCAGGCGTGATGTGGGAGGACCCCAGCGAGCACCTTGGACCACAGCCTTTGGGGGGCCTCCAGCTAGGACACCTCCATCCATAATAGTCCTGGCTCCAATCCCTCAAAGCCTCCCCGACAAGACTGGCAAAGACACAGGCATCATTCATTCATTCATTCATTCATGAGCTGCTGCTTCCAGTTAGGAGGAGCTCTATGGGAAGCTGAGGCAGGGAGGTGCAGCAGTTCTGGCCCAGGGTGCTGACTCACCAGGGCTTGGGGCAGGAGACCAGAGCAGGCCCTCCTCCTTGGCGCGGGGCTGGTGGTAGGTGTGCGCCTTCTTGCTCTTCACCAGGAAGGAACGCGGCATCCTCAGCCTGTGTCTCCCTGTGGGGGAGACAGGTGGGAACGCTGAGAGGGACAAGAATAAATCTAAAGGGACCGGGGGTGGCGCTCAGGGGCAAAGCATCCTCGGGTCCTGTCCCCAGTGTGGCAAAAACAAAATAGAGAGACAAGTGGACGACATTCCTCGGAATCTCAGTCCCTCCTCCTGCCATCAGCCATGCTGGGGGGGTGGATCGTGTCCCCCGGAAGTGCCTGTCTTCCTGGAACCTGTGGACACCCCTGATGGGCAGCAGAGCCTTTGTGGAGATGGAGCCACATGGGATGAGGCCACCCTGGGGTGGGCAGGCTTCGCAGCCAGTACAACCAGTGGCCCAGTAAGAAGAGGGAAGCCCGGACCCCAGAACACACACACACACACACACACACATGGCGGGGGCTGCTGGCTTTCATCATCCGAGGACCCCCAGGGGCCGGGGCAGCCCCCAGGAGCTGGGAGAGACCTTCAGGAGGGACCCACCTTGCTGACCCCGAAAGCCCACGACTGGGAGAAGATGACCTGTGCTTTTCAAGCCGCCCAACTTGTACCGCTCCTGTGGGCCCCTCCAAAGCCCACCCTCTCTCAGGGGGAAGGAAGTCCAGCCGCAGCTCCGCCGGCCCAGAAGGGCAGCCCTGATGGGTGGGACCCCCGCCCCAGGCAGGGGACGGAGAGCATCTCCCACCTGCAAGCTGTGCAGGGGAGCCCCGCCACACCCGTCAGTGCTGCGAGCAGGGTGCAGGGGTGATAGGGCCCCGCCAAGGCGGGAAAGGGATTTCGGCAGCTCCTGAGCACAACCTGGGTGATAAGGGCCGAAGAAGCGGGGCTGGGAGGAGGGAGATTAGAAAAGGCAGCCTGAGCCCTGCCTTCGGGGCCTGGGCCCACAGCCAGGAAGAAGGGGCCTGAGCCCGCCTCCAACCAGGCCGGAGCCCTGCGGGGCCACAGAGAGCCTGGGCCGTGGCAGTGCGTGGGAGCCCCACGGGTCATAAACCTGTCATGGAGCCTCAGTGCTCCATCAGCTAAGCGGGGTCCCAACCCACGACAGAGCTCACGGGGCCCCTGTGTATTGTGGAGAAGCGGGGCTCCGCGTGGCAGCTGGGGGCACCTTACCACTGACCATGTGAGGGTGCCACGGGGTGGGGGATGGCAGTGTCTCTGGCCACCAGAGAGGTCCTGCAAGGGCCAGGAGGAAGTGGGGTATCGTCCCATCCCCAGCACCCAGCCCATTGCAGCAACACTTGAAGGACAAACCAGCCGTGGACCAGGGCCACCAAGGTCCCCAGGGCTCTGCGCTCTAACAGGAGCAAAGGGACTTGGCCCCTGGAGCCCTCTGCTCTGTCAGGTGCAGGCAGCCCGAGACCTTATCTTCCAGGGATGCCTCTTCCCTCACCTGCCTCCCCGCCCCCACGGGCTCCCCAAAACCCCTTCTCCTTATAAACCCTGGCTTCAGGAAACCCCCAGGGAGGCCTGAGTCCAGGCTGAACCTGGATCTGTTAAGACGCTATTTTTCCACTGTTTTTTAGGGAATCAGCTAGAACCCAGGTTCTCGATGGAGTCTCTGGGGCAGCATGTGCTCCAGCCCGGGGGGCACCTGGCATAGCCCTGCTCCGTCCGCTCTGGAGGACTCTGCCTGTCTTCCCCATGTCCTGGCTCATCAGATGCGGGCGGATGTCCACCCGGTGTCACCCCGTGGCCAGTGCAGGCCAAGGTCCTCTTGTGTTTTCTCCACCACAAGGACCGAGCAGGGTGCTGAGGTCGGGTGCGGCATGGGGCCAGGGGCCGGCGGAGAAGCAAAGCTGCCAGAGGCCTTGTTTGAAGTCATGGCAGAGCCCGTGCAGGGCTCCTGCCCCGCTGGGATTTGAGTATTGGCCACGGCTGCACCACAGCAGGATGAGAGTGGCCTGCGAGGCGGGGAGAAGCGAGGTGATGGGGCAGAGGCCCCCAAACCCGACTTTCCTGGCTCCCCAAGTCCTTTCCAAGGCTCCACCCAGGATCCTGGGGGGTTGCAGGGGGAGGGCAAGTCCAAGTCAGGAACAAATTTCCCCACAGAAGCTCGAACCAGAGGAGAGCCCAGGCCAATGGACCCAGACCCAGCTCTCCTGGGTTCACTTCCCACTCACTCAGGGGGCCAGGGCCCCGGTCTACAGGGTCCCCTGCCAGCGGAGGTGCTCTCCCTGTGCCCCATCCCTCCTGTTTCCTTCCTGGTGTTTTTTATTCTCAGCCCAGCAAAGGGACAGTGACAGGGCCAAGCCCATGGCCAAGCCCCCAGGCCTACAGTGGGAGCCAGACGCACCCAGCGAACTTCCTTCTGGGCCCTGTTGAGCGGAGTTAAAAAAAAAAAAAAAACAGGAACCAATCACCTATCATGTAGTTAATTAACAACCACTCGGTTTTGATTCACACGGACGGTTCTGAGAGCAGAGATTGTGAAAGCCCCGATTTCTTCATAAAACAGAGGCGCTGATGGTATCGGGGCTCCGGAAGGAGGCCCCGAGTTAACATCTCTCCATAGCCCTCCATGGCGATAGAGGGTCCCCAACCCTGAGGCAGAATCTCGGCCAGCACTTCCTGAAGGGGCCCAGTGCACGCAGGGGAGCGTTCTGCACCCCAACTTCCAGGGGGAGCCGGCTCGGCAGGCCTTCGGGTTTCCTCAACAGGGGCGGCTCGTGCTACCCGTGAGATGAGCCTGATTTTGTGACCTGGAGTTCGCGACCACATCGGCCACTGACCTGGGTTTGGCTTCCCTATCTCTCAAAAGAGACGGTTAGGCTAAGAGATTTCTAAACTTCCCTTTTGCTCTAAAATCCCATGGAGAATTCGTTGCTCTTCAGGGAGGGACCGACCCACCTTGACCAAGACCCTCGTCACGCGGGTTCCCTTTTCAGGAGGGTTGGGTAAGACGCGGTTGACTCAGGGCCTGCTGCAGGGACCCTTTGGACTTCCCTGTTTAAAGACACCGCAGGACTACAGGACAAACACACAAAACCTCTCCACAGAGGCATCCTGGGGACATGAGCCCGTGTCGTTTTAGCAGAAGATTCCACAGGTAAATACGGAACCAACATGTGGGTATACGTCCCACACCAGTGAGAACAGGATTTCTGAGAGCGATTTGCACACCCGCATTTGTAGCAGCGTGACTCACACTTGCCAAGAAGTGCAAGCCACACAGGGACTCTACGGATGAGCAGATAAGCAAACGGAGGTCCGTCCTTCCGTAGGAGGGAAAGACACTGTAGTGCATGCAACACGGTGAGCCTTGCGGACAATGTGAGATAAACCGCCCGAGAACAGGACAAACAATCAGGGACCCCCCATAGGACCACCTAGAAGGGCCAAATTCTGTGGATGCTGAATGAATTCGAGGGGAGAAGCGAGGCAGGAAAGTTACTGATTCGTAACTGTGCGGTTTGGGTCTTATACAGCAGCTCTGGGGATGGAGGGCGGTGATGACTTGATTGTTACTGAGCAGCACCCCTGAAAAACAGTCAGTGCGAGCTGGGCGTGGAGGCAGGCACCTGTAGTCCCAGCTCTTTGGGAGGCTGAGGCAGGAGAACTGCTTGAACCCAGAAGTGTGGGTGTGTGGTTGGGGGTGGGGAGTGGAGTGGAAGTGTAGCTCAGTGGCATAGCACCGGCTTGGGGTGTGTGAGGTCCTTGGTTCCATCCCAGCACAGAACAAAAAAGAAAAACACACAAGCTAAAATGGTCAGTTTTATCACAATAAGAATACTTGAAATACTTCCTGTCTGTCAGTCATAGATACCAGAGCAGCGGCTTTCACTGCTCAGAATTCCTGGAAAGGAACAGGTGCAGAGCCTGTCCCCAGACAGGGGTGACCGCGTTCTGCTGTGTCTGGAAGGTTCTCCCTCGCCCTGGTTGTTTTCTGGGCTGACCTGGGCTATCTGAGCTTCTAATCGAACCTTCCTCATTAGCCTTACCCTGGCCTCTGGAAGCACTGGGTGTTTCTGGCTGATTCTACCATCAAATCCAAATGGGGTACAGCTCTCTCATGTCCCCCAGGAACTTTCTGCAGGGACACCAGCAAAGCTGAGTGCTGGGAAGAGTCAGAAGCACCTCTCTCATCCAAAGAACTGTGTCTGCAGAAGTCATGGCCAATTTGTCAGGCTTGGAAACCTCCCAGCAGCAGTAGCGGGGCAGGTGCAGCTGAGCTGGCTTCTGAAGTGACAACTACAGATTGTCACCTCATTTGTCCCCAAAGGTTTTGCAAAGTTGCAGAGTTTCCCTCCTCCCCAGAAAATGTCCTCAGGGGTATATCAACAGTAACCCCATAAACTCCTTAACAAACCTGTTATTACTAAGTGTCTCTCCCCCATGCCAACGATAAGAGGAAAAGGCTAAGGACAGTCCCAGAGGAAAGAGACCCCAGGTGGCAGCCCCCGTGCCCACCACGCCCTATTCCGCCAGACACCGGGCAGCTTGCGCTTCCCCCACAGTGAGCTCCGGAGAGGAGGGCACCTGAGCCCCAGCGTCCAGGAAACTTTTGTGATGCCTGGCCAGAGCTGTGGGGCCCTCAGGATCTGTGCTATGAAGAATCCCCCAACTCAAACCCCGCAGCACCTGCATGTGCCCTGCCCAGGTCGCTGGGACAGCGGGTGTGGGAGTGACTCCACGCTGCAGGCACTCTCTGTCCGCCCAGAATCGAAGCTGGGAGAAGTCTGGCTCCTGCCCAAGCACAGGGCATCTCAAGCAGGACCGTCTTCCCCACCTCTCCCAGGGACAAAGCCCGGTCCTCAAAAGGACATTTTCCAGCCCGCTTTCTTCTTCTTCCTCTAACTACAAAAGGAACAAGGCATCCTGCTCCGGAGGGCTGGCATCAGGACATGCAAATTTCAAAAGAAAGACGCAGTGACTCCTCTGCACTCACCTGCCGCCGGAGCTGTCCCCTGCTGAGCCCCTCTAGGGTCCTCCTGGTGGGAACCTCCAAGCCCGTCCGGACCGGACCAACCACTCTCCCTCCGGTCAGCAGCGTCACGACTGCCCGCACATGTAGGTACTTCTCCTTTCTCTCTCTCTCTCTCTCTCTCTCTCTCTCTCTCTCTCTCTCTCTCTCTCTCTCTCTCTGTGTCTTTATGGGTTTTTTTTCCCTCCTCTGTTCCCCTCCCTGATTTTCAATCTGATTATTTGTGTCAAAATCTGGCGGTGAAGCGGCGGCCAATGGAGAGGGCGCGCGACGGGCCACATTTGCTTATCAAAACTTTCCAGTGCTGTGGCCGGGCCGGGCGCAGCGCTGACTCCGGACCGCGGAGGAGACTTCCTCCAGCAGGGTCGGAGCAGCGGGGTGGAGGGGGGCGGCAGCGGCTGCAGCCTCGCGTTTAGAATTAAAGTGTCTGTCCGCGGTACCTGGGTTGGCGTGGAGAAACCGCCGCTCTTGCTAGTTTCTTTTTTCCTTTTCATTTCACGCCTGTTTCCCTCTGCACCTTCTCTTCCCTTCCTGTCTTTGCCTCTGCCCGTCTCTTCCCCTCTCCCCCTTCTCTTTCTTCGCCTCTTCCTCTCTCCCTTCTTTTCCTCCTCCCTTCCCTCCTCATTCCTTGCATCCCTAACTTCAGCGCTTGGACTCGGGGACGTGGGGACACTCTGGTTTGGGAGCGGCTGCAGCCCTGCCGAGCTAGCCAGTCCCTTTAGTCCTAGCACCGGGCTGGTGTGAGAAGAGACACATTCTCCCGGCCCGGCCCGCACACAACCGTAGCTCACGAGGTGCGGCGGCGAGTCTGGGGCCTGTCTATGTACAGATTGAGCGCAGGGTCCTGGGGCCAGTGCGGGCTGCCACCTGGTGGCAGCCTAGGCAATAAGCCGACCAGCCTGGGCCCCGGGGAGTCTGCATAGCTCCCCAGGGCCAAGTGTGGCCGGGCCGGGGCATTTCACTGGCTCGGCTCCAGCCCCGGCCCTCGATCCTCACTTTGCCTCCCTGCTCTGCCCCGCCCCTCCCCTGTCGGGACCAGCGATTTATTTCAGGAGGTTTTGCATACACGGAGCGGCCCACAGGGTTGCACTGTTAGCTGATTTGCATGGGCGCTGGCCAGATTCCACTTCCCACTTCCCGCAGAAAGAAGCCAGCCCGGCGGCAGGAAGCCCCGACTGCAACTGAAGGTCCAAGGTTTGAGGTGCAGGGAAAGGGGTGTTTCTGGCGTCACCTGTCTGCAGCTGGCCCAGCCCCGGAGCCCCAGCTGGGAGCCGCGGCAGGGCAGACGTCTTGGGGTGGCGGATGCTGTCAGAGATGGAGCCAGGTGGACAGCGGAGAGGAACTGTTGCAGGAAAGTTCACAAAAAATAAGAAAACCGTTCTCAAAGTGCTCCCCGACTGGCCGAGCCTTTCTTTTCCGTGTGTTCTGGACCCCAGACACTTATAGGTCTCCACCGGGCCCTGGGAACCCACGGTCATTCTCTTCTCATTTGGGGTCCGCGCATCCTACATGCCCGCGGCCCCCGTGGCTGCCTCTCATGGCTTTGCGTCTTGCAGCTTTACGGGACTCCTTCTCCCTGGGGGGCCGTGTTTCCTCAGGGTGCTCTCTGACGTGAGACTACTAGGTCAACCCCAGCCCTAAAGTTGGGATCACACTGTGGGGTCCCCCACATTTGGCGCTTCAGCGACCGACCCAAGAGCTCTTCCCAGCCAGGGTCCCACCTGAGGGTGAGGGACTCTGAGAGCCACTCTCTGGCACCCTTCAGCCCAGGGTGTCCCTGCCTGCCCTCCTCCTCTTCACTTCTGATCTAAGACATGTTTAGCAAGCGTCTACAGGGACCAGACCCTGGGTTCTGCCCTAGTCCATAACAAAAACCACAGCCTAGGTCACTGATAGACTGATAGACACAGGAATGTATTTCTCAGAGTTCAGGGCTGCCAAGGTGCCCACTGCTAAGTGTCTTGCTGTCTGCTTGTTGGGAATTCTGGCCCTTGCTGTGCCCCCGTGTGGCAGAAGGCAGCAGTGCCGTGTCCCGTGCTGCAGAAGAGACACAAAGGTAAAAGCCAGGCTCAGTGTCTCCATCCACCCCTCTCGCAAGGACGCGACACATCCCCGCAGCTCTGTCACATCCCAGAGTCGCCGTCTCCTAATGCTGTCGCCCTGCATCTCGGTTCCAGTACAAATTTTGGAAGGATATTTTCAAAGTAGAACCAGGCAGAAGCCCTCGTGAGCTCCTTCTGGGTCTAGAAGGAGGACAGGACCCCCTAACTGTACACCCTGGGGTGACAAGCCCTGCGGGCACACCATCTGGAACGCAGCCGGAGCCCGGGGCTGTGGGGCGTGGGGGACAGCCCGCACAGGAAAGGGCGTCCGAGTTGACGCCTGGACTGAGTTATCGGGGGACAGAGGCCAGGACTGCAGGAGACCTCAGTAGCCACCTTTGGTGTAGGTAGAGTGAGGTGGACCCTAGAGGTGAGAGGGAAAGCACAGGAAGATTCCTCCGTGGATTACAAAGCCTCCTGGGGTCCCTTCGCCTGAACGAGGAAAACCAGCTTCAGGGCGCAGCACTTGGAGTTTCTCTTCTCTTCTCTTCTCTTCTCTTCTCTTCTCTTCTCTTCTCTTTTCTTTCTTTCTTTCTGTACCAGGGATTGAACTCACGACCTTGCGCTTGCCAGGCAGGCACCTATGACACTGGGCTAAATCCCCAGCCCTCTGCCTCTTATTTTGATACCGGGATTGAACCCAGGGCCTTCACACTGGCTACTCCCAGCCTTTTTTTATTTTTGGGTTTGAGACAGAGTTTCATTGAGCCACTGAGTTCCCCAGGGTGGGCTCGACCTCACACTTCTCCTACACCAGCCTCCCCTAGTGCCGGGTTTAGGGTTATGGTTAGGGTTAGGGTTACCGGTGTGCACCAACTCAGTGCTTTTCACAGTGTCAGCTCTTTTTCCAATGACAGCCCTTCTTCAGCTGCGACTCGCAGAGCCCCAACCTAAACTCACACAGTCACAATAACCAAACAGCTATTTCATGTCACTGAAAATCTGCAGCTTCAGGCATGGTTGGATCCAGGCGTTCAGGTGATACTGTCTGGAGCCCCTTTCACTCCTGCCTCCACACATTTGGATTTGCCATCCTCTCTGCCTGAACAGCCTCAGTGCTGGGTCTCCCCATGGCTGGCTCCTTCTTGTCACTTGTGTCTCAGCTGAAATATCACCTCTGCAAAGCCACCTCCTTGACCACTGAAGCTTCAGGAAGATACTTAAGAATGACCCTGATTGGCCCAGTCAGGTCACGAGCACATCAAAGCACCAATCATCAAGTCTGGTGGGTGTGTTGGGGCAGGATATGGGTCTCTGTCTGACAGAGGCTGGGCATTTTCTGCCAGGACTGCAGACAGGCCAAGGACGCCAGCCGCTTCTCTGGGGCAGGAATGTGCAGGGTCTCTCTCAGCCAGCAGCAGCCTGGGAAAGTAAAGTCAGGGCTGGCTGGGTGGAAGCACCAGGAATGCACCTGGGTCTCCGTGGAGACAACTCAGGATGCTGCGTGTGGGGCGGGGGAGACCCAGGGCTGAACCAGTCCCAGCGGCCCCTGGTGCCTGCTGGGTGAGCTTGGACATCTTGGTGACCCTGGGCACACTCTGACCCGAGATTCAGAACAGCCACGGAATGCAGCCACCGTGGGTCCCTGGGGAGGGCGGGGGGGGTGTCCCTGCCTCTGGACACTGGGGCCATCTCCTCTGCATGTAAATTGGCACCGGAAAGATGTGCCCTGCTGAGCCAGGGGCCACAGTGGGCAGCCAACAGACAGGGAAGCAGAGAAGTCACGGGAGGCTGGAGGGGCACAGGTGGCAGGGTCACAGGGAGCCCCAGGCACATGCAGACCCGGGTCCCCAAGCCTCTCTTGCCCACGCCCTGCTCCACACAGGTGCTGCCCCCACCTTTGCCCCACCCACGGGGCAAAACCACGCTGGACGCTGTCTGTAAAACCTGTCTTCGTTCAGGTGCTACAGGAACCGCGCGCGTCCTGTGTGGGTGGTCGTGGAAGGGTGGAAACCCTGGCCCAGCCCCGCCGTCTCCCTGCCCACCCCCTCCCCTCTGCACCCCTCTCTCCCACGCACCTCTGTCCGCCTTTCCCAGAGCAAACTGACCATCGCGATCTTCTGCCTGTGGTGTCCCCAGTTAGATGAGTGTCCCCTTGGGTTCTCAGGGGAGCAGGTAGGAGAGGCGGCCTTAGGGCAGTTGGGTGGGGACAGGGGGTGCCGGGCCAGGCCAGGAGCAGGGGAGCCCTGTGACTCCGCTGGTTCCAGTCTCACAGCCCCGGCACCCTCGAACCCCATTTCCAGCTTTAGAAAAGAGCAAGACCATCGAAAAGTCGATCAGTCCTTGCTACTCCAACCTCTCACCTGAAGTCTTTTTTGGAAATTTGTGGCTTTTCCCCCTGAGGAATGAAACCCTCTAGTCAGGCAGGATGGTACTGTGCCTGTCAGTCATCCCAGCACTCTGGGAGGCTGAGACAGGAGGATCACGAGGTGGAGGCCAGTCTGGGCAATTTACTGATTTAGTGAGAACTTGTCCCAAAATAAAAAATAAAAAACGGCTAGGCTGTAGCTCAGCGTGGGGGCCTGGGCTCAATCCCCAGAGCTGAAAGGACAAACCTCAAGAGAAATGAGCCCCTCTCCCCTGGCTGCAGCCAAAGCTGGCCAGAAGGCTCATGCTCCTGGCAGGAAGTCCGGGCTGGGCTTTTGACGGGCCTGCAGTCCCCTGGTGGCTGTCACAGGGCACAGTGGGGTCCCACGTCCCAGCATCCCAGTGTCCTAGCAGAACCTCCTCTGCCTCCGGCATTGACTCCTTAAGACCCAAGGATGCCCACAGCCCCTGGGCCATCTGCCTCGGCCGGAGAAGGGGTCACCTGGCAGGTGTGGGTGTCACTGTTTGAGCAGGTAGGACAGGGAAACGAGGCCTCCTTCTCCCCAGGGGGGACCAAGGGGCAGGGGAGCCACCAAGGCTTCAGAAGGGGAAACTGGGACCCCTTAGGGAGAGAGTTATCTAGCAAGTCAGAAACAGCCAGGACTGAGGCCCTGGCTTCCTGACTCCTTGCTGGGCACTGAACGCGGGGTCCTTGGCTGAGCTCAACCCCAGCCCCCTGCTTCTCTCCCCTTTTATTTAAAATTTTGAGACAAGTATTACCAAGTTGCCCAGGTTGGGCTCAAATTTGTAACTCTCCTGCTTCAGCCTCCCAGAGTACTGGGATCCAGGTGGTGGCGTTTAGATATCTCATTTTACAGAACACAAATTCTCAGTGACAGCAGGTCCAGTAACACCAAGTGATTCAGAATTGAGTGGGCAGAACCACACCCTTGAGTGACTCTTGTCCAGTTCTGACACCCACCAGCTGCACTCCCAGGCCAGGAGCTGCTGAGCCTCAGTCTTCCCACCTGTGAAATGGGGCTGAGGGTGACCCTTCTGTCGGCATTGTGGGGGGCAGCAAATGAGACCGTGAGTGCCAAAGCACGAGTCTTAACATGAGCTTTCCGTGTGTGAGCTGCGTTTCTCCGCAGTCACATTCCACAGCTGACTGCAGACTGTCCCTTCTCCCTCTCCCTGGCTCGTCCAGAGCAGCGGGGACCACAGGGCTGTCAGCCTTGTCCCGGCCCTGGCCCCCGGCATGCAGGCCGCGCTCATTTCCATGTCAGGTTGATTATTAACACAACACTGGTGACATTTGCTCACTGCCCATGAACTACCGAGACTTCTGCTTTCCAGTCCTCTTGGGGGCACCTGGAAATCTCGCTCAGAGGCTGCCCGGCCGTGTGGGGGTGGGAGGAGGTGGCAGACGTGGACCTTTGCCCTAGGCCAGGGATGGCAAACCTGTGGCACTCGGCCCGGGGCACGCTGTGCCCTCTCTGTGCTGATGTCTTGAGTTGGTTGTTTTCCAAATGAAAACCTCAGTACTGGGGTTTGTTTAGTGGCGGGGTTGGCACTTCGTGATGAATAAGTGGGTTTGGGGTTGCAGTGCAGGCGCTCCTCTCTGGAAGGTTCGCCATCGCTGGTCCAAGCTGTGGCTGAACAGGGTGAGGGGCTGGCCTATGGCCTCTTTCGGTTCTCAGGAGCATCTGGGGGCTGGGAGTGATGGGGAGGGGACAGCAGCCTCCAGGCGGTGCCAAGTCCACGCAGCCCTAAGTGGGGGCAACCGGCCTGACCCAGTGGGGCATCAGATCAGGAAGTGCCAGGTGTGGCTACACGAATGTGCCTTCCCTTAGCCGGGCGTGGGGGGGCACGCCAGTCATCCCAGCACCCGGGAGGCTGAGGCAGGAGGGTCATTGCAAGTTTGAGACCAACTGGGGCTACAAACTGAGCTCAAAGCCAGCTTGAACAACATAGCAGGACCCTGCCTCAAAAAGACAAAACAAACAAGCAGAATGTGCCTTCCCAGCAAGCTGTGTGTTGGCGTGTGTGCACAAGTGTGTGTTCACGAGCCAGCCCCAGGGTAAAATCCTCAGTAGCCGCCCCCAGTGATCCCCCTCAAGTAGAATCCCCGGCCTCAATGCCGGTGCATTCCACGCTCAGGAAGCACAGCCCCCACGGAAAGAGGGACCCGAGCCTGCACGTGGGGTAGCAACAGGAGCCTGCCCCCCCCCCCCCCCCCCCCCCCCC
>PVLA01003943.1:0-81260 GCA_004027455.1 Hydrochoerus hydrochaeris | reverse complement strand
CGCTCAAGGCCGCGCATTGTTCTCTGGCCTCTGGCTCTGGGCTCCTCGGGATGGGATGGGAAGGTGCCAAGTTGCCCTTGGCCTCCCAGGAGACCTGGCACAGTGGCCCTGGGACCTCTTGGCAGATGCCCCAAGGGTGCTCTGTTCATGCCAGGCAGGATTATGTTTGTCTCTGTTAAAAGTTTAAGGCAGGGTGACCGTCGCTCGCTCTGCTTCGGGGGTAACAACTTTCGGGTTTTCTCTCTGAAAAAATAGTTAGCTGTGTTCATAACTCTGATTTCACGGGGGATCTGAACAAGCTCTTCAAATGGGTTCATTAACAAATACTAATGTCTACAATGAAACCTCCCGAGGTGTCTAGATATGTTAAAGTGCTTTTTCTCAGAATAAATAAGAATTTGTTCCTTTTGCTTTTACTCTGCTCGTCATCTCATCCATGTTTGCAGTACGAGCAATGATCACATTTACTGCGGGAATTCCGTACGCGAACGTACCACATCTGAATTCCTCTTTTGTCCCGTTTCATTCCCTTCCCCACTGCTGCCTCTAACACGTTCTCCCTTCCCATTTGCCAGGGCAAAGTTAAAGATAGAGAATGGGAAGTAGGGAAAAGCTGGTGGTGGTGACACGCGTTTGTAACCCCAGCAGTTGGGAGGCTGAGGCAGGAGGATCACCGTGAGTTTGAGGCCACCCCAGGCTGTGTAGCAAGAGCCTGCCTGGAGCGGGGGAGATCAGGTAGGGAGCTGTTTTTCCAATGGAAGGGAAACCAGAGATGGAGGGAGGTTGGAGGAGTAGAAGGAAAAAGGAGGAAAAAAAAGAAAATTGAAGGGAAAAATGGAAGTTAACCCGTGAAAACATCAACTGCTGAGTATGAATTCATGTATCTCCAAGTTAACACACAGACAGTGTTTAGAAAAATAAAGCTGCAAACCATTCCTCTGGCAGCATGGCATGAACACACACACAGGCTAACAATTGTAAAGGTATCTGTTTTGTTTTTGGTTTTTTGTTTTTTGTCTTTTTGAAACAGGGTCTAGCTATGTGGTTCAGGCTGGCCTTGGGTTCACGTTGTAGCCCAGGCTGTTCTCGAACTTGCAGCGATCCTCCTGCCTCAGCCTCCCGAGTGCTGGGATTACAGGCGTGCGCCACCATGCCCGGCAAGATATCTGTTTTAATCTTGTCATGAAAATTAAATTGACTTATTTGCCACTTTACTTGAGTCACGTGGACTAAAGGCTAAACTTAACAGTTTACCGTAAGTACCCACTTATCTGTAGGCCAATGCGGGTAGAATTTCTCAAGGTATTTCAGCTTGCAGTTTTATTAGTTTTTGGTTTTGGTTTTTGTTTATGTATTTGTTTTCTTCTCTCTCTCTCTGTTTCCCTCTCTCTCTCTCTCTCTGGTACTGGGGATCAAACTCATGACCTCGCACTTGCCAGGCAGCCACTTACACTGCTGAGCTAAATCCCCAGCTTCTATTTCTTTGTTTCTGAGACAGGGTTTCACTATGAAGTTCAGGCTGGTTTTGGACTAGTTAGCCCAGGTGGCCTCAAACTTGAAGGAATCCTCCTGCCTCGGCCTCCCCAGTGCTGGGATTCCAGGCCTGTGCCTCTACACCCAGCTGGTTTGCAGTTTTTTAAAAAAATGCTCCTGATAAACTCATTTGGAAAACAGAAAAGAGGCCTTAAAACATCCGCTGAGATGGATGAGGGAGAGGGTGCGGCATGAAGGGCTAAACCTATTACCGCGGAGCTTGGAGATGGTTTTCACGGTAAATGTCATGTTATATATTTTAACCACAGTTAATTTTAAAAATACAGAATCACTCCGAGACCTTCCCTGCTGCAGACAGGGAAAGCAGAGATGCAAAGCCGTAAAGCCGGGTCTAGCTGTCTCTCGGGGACAGGATCTCAGGCTTCCCTTCCCTTCCCTGCCTATCCTAACGATATTTTTGATCTTCAGATATTTTTAAGTTCTCATTATGAGAAATTTCAAACAGAAAAGCAAAGAAACCATATCTAATGAACACTTCTTTCCAGTGCCTAGAGTTGACACTACTGTTTGCCAAATATGCTTTATCTGCTTATACGCATACAGAAATATTTATAATATGTCTACTTTTGATAAAACATTTTGAAAATATATTGCAGATATCACGACACTTCACCCACTTTGAATATATATCTCCTAAAAGTCTATTTTGCTTACACAATCATGTAACCACAGTGTTGGTATCATACCTACAAAAATTACCAATAACTCACTGATACCATCAAACAGCTACCAACATACACACTTTTACAATTTTCCTGTTTTCTTGCTGGTCGCACAGTTAGGACTGGACAAGTTTTAAAACTACATTTTTTTACTGTTTAATTTTCTTTTAGGATAAACAGAAACCTCTACTCCTTTCTTTTGATGCTCATTTTTTTTCTACGAGAGCCCAGGACAGTCTGGTCCTGCGTTTGGCTTTGTCTGACTGCTTTCTGTGGTGGCGTTTAACCTGTGCTCCTGGCCCCTGTACTGGAAGTTAGGGCCAAGGTCCGCTTAGGCTCAGGTTACATGATCTAGGCAAAGCTCCATCGCTGACAAAGCTGTGGTTTCCGTTGCCATGAGGAGGAAGTGACATCAGGATGTCCCACCTTACGGATGCTAGGTTTGGATGCTAGGTTTGGTCACCTGGTTAACATGGTGACAGCCAGCTCTCAGGATAATAAACGTGAGCTCAGGAACAGCCTGCAGGGTGGAGCTTTGCCACCATTCATGCACTCAGTTCTCCACAACCTACCTCCCTGCTGGTATCAGCACCCGTTGCAGATCCTTGACAGAGTTGATTACTTCACTCATAGCTGCAGAACGAGGATTCTTCTAACTGTATCTTTCCTCTACCTTGATCTCGTGGCTCCCTTACCACCTTGGGGAGCTATGTCTCCCTCCCTGTCTTTCACTGATGCTCGACTTGGACGTGGCTCACCCCCCAAGGGCTCCTGTGCTGGAAACTGGGTGCCCCAGGCAGCCACGCTGAGGGATGGTGAGGCTCAGTGGGAGGGGAGGACATCCTGGAAAGGGCTGGCACTGGTTCCATGGAATGGGTTAAGAGCGAGACTGGCCCCTCACTGTGCACTGGCTTCCTGTCCTGTTGTGGAGGTTCCTGCTCCCTCGCAGGCGTCTGCCATGGCGTGGTGCAGCCAGGGTGCCCTCACTGGAGGCGAGTAGGTGCTGCTATGTGGCTAGGTCAGTGTTCCGCACTTAGTTGTGAGCCATGATTTCATGAGAAATAACTCTGTGTGCGCATGTACGTGTGTGCGTGCACACGTGTGTGTGTGTGTGTGTGTACGTGCACATGCGCGTGTAGGTTTGCCTTCAGGGTAGACATTGAGAAGTGGTGTTGGCGTACCACAGGGACAAAGCAGCTGTAATCTCCTTCAACGGGGCCAAAGTCCCCCACTCAAGGGTGCACCCTTTGTCCTCTCTCTCCAGAGCTTCCTACAGCCTGGCCAACCAGCTAGGTTATCAACTCTGGGGGGTTTTCTCCATCGTGGTAGGACAGGAGCGTATCTCAGGGTAGTTTTAATTTTCGTGACTCTCACAGTGTCAGACCAAGTCTTTCCAGAATGTCCACAGGCTACTTGCATTTCCTCCGCTGCGCACTTTCTGTTGCTGTCTTCTGCTGCTTTCCTTCCATCACGTGACTAGCTTTTGCTGTTCTTTTTTGTTTCTTTGAGACAGGGTCTCACTATGCAGTTCAGGCTGGCCTTATCTCCACTATGTAGCCCAGGCTGGCCTCAAACTCACAAGGATCCTCCTGCCTCAGCCTCTTGAGTGCTGGGGTCACAGGTGTGGACCTCCATGCCTAGCTCGATTGGATTTTATGTTAAAGTAAATTTTTTTAGGCGTTCTCCGCATATTACCAAGGAAAGGGTTCTTTGCGGGTAAGTTGCAAGTGCTTTATCTCAGCTTACCATCTGTCTTCTGACTTAGCGTTACTTTCTGTTTGCCTTTTCCTTGTTGCCGAGGTGCTGTCCCCCGGCAGTCTTCTACTGCTTCTGCCTGTTTAGCCGTTTTTTGAAGGATTTTCTTCACCCATCTTCTCTTCTAGGGCTTGCGCCATTTCACTCTCGACACTGAGCTCTGATCCACTTGGAGTTTATTCTGGAGCAGGGTGTGAAGCTGAGATAATTTTATCTTTTTCAAAATGGCCCTCGCATATGCTTTCAGGGGAGGCGCAGCTCGAATAAAACCTCTGCTTGCAAAAGCTTCTGGTCTCATGGTGACCACGAAACTCTGGCATCGAACCAGCCATGTGGCATGGCCCTGCAAATTTCACCGCATGTCCAGGAACATGAGCAGGGATTGGAGCGGCGAGCTGGCCCCAGTGACTGCCCAGGATTTCAAAGCTCAAGCGGTGGCACTGAGGTCAAGAGAAGCCGTGGCAGCCCTCGGTAGGTTGCAGCCTTTACCTCTTTCCTCAGCTCTCGCACCGCAGGGGCTGCTCCTTTAGCCCAAGGCCCCCCCACATGCTGCCCCCCACTTCCTACTTCCTGTCTCACCTAAAGCAGTCACACACCTCATGTGTCGCGGGTCCGAGTCATTGCTCAAGCTGGGAGTCCTCCTGTCCCCTCACTGTTGATCACATTCTGTTTAAACCAGAACAAAGTTCGAATCTCACTCTCAGCTGTGTGTCGCTGCATTGCTCTGATTTTGATCTCCTTTTTTCCCACCAAGCATTGCGCAGGTCAGTTCTGGGCCACACCTGACTTTGGCTGCCGTGGGCTCCCTCCCGCCCCTGTCTCCTCTTCAAGGCCCCACGCTCGGACAGCAAGCGCAGGGGGCTGAATAGGTTCCCTCCACACCCGGGTCCACCAGCACCCCAGGTCGCAAGCTGACTTGGGACAGGTCAGCTACCATGAGGTCAAGCTCCATGAAGGTGGGCCCCAGTGCGACCCAGACGCTGCTGTGCTTGCAAAAGGGGGAGAGGGCACAGAGGGACTCGGGAGGGAAAGGCATGTGGTGACGGGGCAGACTGGAGATGCAGCTGCCAGCAGAGGCCAGCAGAGGAACTCCAAGCACGCCTGCAGTCACCAGGGGAGAGGCATGGAACAGGCTCCCTTCCAAGCCCCAGAAAGAACCAATCTTGCTGACTGACTCCTTGATGTTTGGACTTCCTGACACAGGAACTTTGAGAGAATGAGTTCCTGATGCTTCAAGCTGCCCAGCTTGCAATCATTGGCCACAGCAGTCCTAGGACACAGCAGGCCACTCGCTGTCCACTGAGTGTCACCTTACAGCAGGCACCCGCCCGGCTTCTGAGTGAGCCTCGACATTAGTGTCCTCCCCATCTTGCAGGCGGGGAAACAGAGGCCTGGAGGCGCACCCAGGGCTCCATGCTGGGTTGTACAGCCAGGCCGCATCTCAGCCCAGCCCTCTCGCCTCCGGAGGGCCTGGCTGGCTCGAGTTCTGCACACTGTCCCTTGCCACTATCAGTTCTCGGGGCTCCGTTACCACCCAAACCCTGGTCCCTGCCTTCACATGAACTCTGCACCCATGTCCTACTTCCCGGGGGGCCTATTTTTGAGGCATCTCATTTGAGCCAGTCCCAGGATGATACCAGGCACCCAGCCCAGCTTTTCTTTTTTCTTTCTTTCTTTCATTTTATTTTTGTCTTTTTGAGGCAGGGTCTCGCTATGCAGTTCAGGCTGGCCTTGAGCTCACTTTGTAACCCAGGCTGGTCGTGGACTCAAAATGATCCTCCTGCCTCAGCCTCCCGAGTGCTGGGATTACAGCCATGCCCAGCTAGTTTTCTGTTTGTTTGTTTTGGTACCAGGGATCGAACTCATGACCTCACACTTGCTAAGCAAGCGCTTGAGCCACTGAGCTAAATCCCCAACCCCAGCCCAGCTTTCCTTGCTCTGTGGAATCGCACCCAGAAACCCAGCTTTCTCTTCCCCTGCGCCACCTCTGCTCTGGCAACTGTCTCCTGCCCCTCAGGGCACCACCTCACTTTCCTAAACAGGCTTCCCGCCTTCTGCCCTGCCCCCCATCATTCTCTACCTCCCCCAGGGCCCCCTGCCTAAGCTCAGGCTCCAGGTCAAACCCGCAGGAGGCCTCGCACCAGCGCTGCTCAGGACTGCAGCTGTCAGGAGGCACATGTGCATTAGCTCGTGACTGGGACAAGTCTCTGTGACTCAGTTTCCTGCCAAGGTGCCAGGGGTTACTCTGGAGGTGGAACACACCAAGGCCACAGACCACGCATGTCAGCTGTCCGCTGACGTCAGCCTTCTCCTTCTCACCTGCTGCTCACTCCTCACATTTACACTGAAATGTTGCTACCAGCAAGACACGTTACACTCAGGAGGCCGAGGCAGGAAGGATCGCTGTGAGTTCGAGGCCAGCCTGGGGCACAAAGTGAGTTCAAGGCCAGCCTGAACTGCAGAGTGAAACCTTGTCTCAAAAACACAGGAGAGAGAAAGAATTGTTGGGTGCACCTGCTGCTATAATGCGCTTCCCCTGGGCTTATGGCCGCCCTTAGGCTGCCCCTACTCGCCTTGCACTTCTCTGTCTCTTCCCCTGAGTGTAAAGACCCTGAGTCTGAGGACTCTCCCATCCACTACTGAGTTCCCCCTTGTTTGGCAGAGAAGGGCACAAGGGACACTAACACATCGCTGCTGGAGGGACGCGTCTTTGCCGAGGACTCCAAGTGCTGAGAAGATGCTGGATCTGAGGGACCCCCGCGCAGGCCAGTGGTGGCCTCACCGTGGCGATCCCTGGGTGGCGGAGGTCAGAATGAGGAGGAACCGCCAAGCGGCAGGAGGCATCGGGGCTGCCGTGAGGGAAGGGCGGCTTCCAGGCAGCGCTTCGTGTGCCAAGCCTTGGCGGGCAGCATCGCCAGCCACGCCGCCTGCCTGGTGTTCACAGCCTTTAGGGTCCCCTCCCTGGGTGCAGGTGCAGGTGAGACCTAGTGACTTCCTCCTAAAGAACAAGGCAGGAAACATGACGGGCTATAGCCACGTCTGGGGCTGACCCGAGAGCATCTCCCAGGGTTCACTGCTGGGGGCTGGGTCCTGCGCGCGAGGTGTAAGTGGTGGATCCCGGCAAGGGTCTCCCTGGGAAGGGTTTCTCAGCAGACAGTGGTTATAAAAGAGCAACCCTGCCGCTCCTCTCGCTCTGGCTTCCATCTCCCCACGTGATCCTTCTCTTCTTCCACGCACTCACGCTGTGGTATCACCCAAAAGGGAGGGGCACCCTGGGAAGACTCATTTCCCAGGCACCATGCAGTTTGGCCTTCAGCTTCCAAACTGTCAGCTAAATGAACCTCACTTTGAATAAGTTAAACAGCCCCAGGTAGTTTCTTACAGTAACAGAAAGCAGACAACTACAGACGCCCTCCTTACAGGGCTAGGGAGACCATCTCCCAGCCTGATGTGCTCTCTTCTGTCTGTGGCAGCAGCCAGCTGCCTACTGCAAGCTGCCCTCCGGAAAGACCCACATGGCCAGAGTCTGAGAAGTGACTCAACCAACAGTCAGCGAGCAACAGCCTGGGAGGAACTGAATCGTGTCCACAACCTCGAGTGTGCTCAGGAATAGATCCCCTCCCCCAAGTTGAGCTCAGGAAGGCCATAGCCGCAGAGGACTTGGCTGACCAATGACGTATTCCTGACCCACAGAAGCACGTGCTGTTCTCAGCCACGAAGCTTCAGAATTGTTTGTTACACAGCAAGAGATCATTAATACAATTAATACAAGCAAGAGATCATTCATACAAAAGCAAAGGCTGGTAGGTGGGAGCCAAGAGCAAAGTGCTGAAGCCTAGGTGGTGTTGTGCATGAATCCAGCAAAAGGCAGGTGAGCGCGGAGAGGTCAGTCTGCAGAGCTTGGACAGGGAGGGGTGGAGAGCCTTCCAGGGCTTCTGGAATCTTCCTCGGGAGAGGCACGTTTAGATCTCCAAGAGCTAAGGAGAAGCCTATCTCTCTTTGCCAGGGCTGACATCCATCCACACACATGACTTTCTTACTTTGGGGTCACCTGTGAAGCAAAGCTCTTTGGAGAATGACTCATGGAAATGACAGTTGTCTAATCCACCTTGGGGGTTTTTATTTGCAAAAGAACAAAAGAAAGGTGAAACTTTGAGACTCAATTTCCTCTGGCAGAAGAAATTCTTACCTTAAACACACAAACAGAAATCAAAGTCAGAAACTAAGAAACCTGGGTCCCTAGATACATTGAATGCCAGTTAACTTTAATGTGCCAAGCCTGCTGGGTCATGGGAGCCAGAACTGTGGTCAAACAATCTTCTGGATGTGTGTGGAAGGGTGTTTTGGGTGACATTTGCATTTGAACGGGTGGATTTTTAGTGAAGTAGGTTTCCCTCCGCGGCTTTGGGTGGACCCATATCCAATGGGCTCAAGGCCTGTGCTTCTGTCAGACAAGGAAATTCTGCTGCAGTCGGCCTTTGCCAGCAACACTGGCGCTTCCCTGGTCCCCTGAATGCCAACACACCCCGCAGATATTGAGCTTTCCAGGCTCCACAGTCACGTGAGTCAATTCTTTAAAACACACACACGCACATACAATTTTTTCAGTTTCTCTAAAGAACTCTCAGGCTAATTTTAAATCAGTCAAGCAGTCATTCAACAAACATCTACATTAAAAACGTAACTGACCTTTAGAAAAAAAGAAGACAGAAAACAAAGGTAAGAATAGCATAGATTCCTCCCCAGAAACTGAGCAAACCAGGAAAAATGGGATGAAATCTTGAAAGTCCTAAGAGGAACACTGTGATCTAGAATTCTAAATTCAGGGGAAAATACTTTCAGAACTCAAAGTGAAGTCAAGCACGGTGGTACATGCCTACAATTGCCCCATTCAGGAGGCTGAGGCGGGAGGATTATGAGTTTGAGGTCACCCTGGGCTATGCAGAGACCTTGACTCATAAAAAAAAATAGCAAAAACAAAATGAGGAGCAGCAGATGGGGGAAGACACATTTTCAGGCAAATAAATGTTGAGAGAATTCACATCACATTCTAAGCGCACGTTTTAAGACTTTACTTGTTTTAATTTTTTTAGAGTCAGAGTCTCACCATGTAGTTCAGGCTGGCCTTGAACTCACGGCAGTGCTCTGCCTCAGCCTCCCAGGTGCTGGTATTATAGGCGTGCACACATGTGGTGATAAGACATTTTAAAAATGGAGAAGGAAAATGATACCGGACAGAGATTTGTGTACACACACATGCACACACGCACGAGTGCACACACACGCATGCACACGCACACATACGCACACACACGCACGCGCGCGCACACACACGCACACACACACGCACGCGCGCGCACACACACACACAATGATGTCTCCACTTCACTGAATTAAGAAATACCTAGCAGACTACTAGATTCTGCTAACACACTTCCCGATGTATCTGGGTGTGTTATGGAGGTTATGGTGGTCTTGGGGTCCATGTCCGGCCCTAGCTCCTGCCTTGCTGGTACTGTTTCCCCACTTGGCTTCCTGCCTGCCATGAAGTAAGCAGTTTTACCCTGCCAGACCCTTCTGCCCTGACATCTCTGCCTTGGAGCCTGCCTGGCACAGACTGAACCTTCCAGAACAATGAGCCAAATTAAATCTTTGCTCCTGTACGTTGTGGATGTCAGGTATTGTGCCTTAGGGACCAGAAAGCTGGTTTATCCACCTATCAATGGCAAATATGTGAGAAAATACAATTTTTTTCTTAGGTTTTAAAATTTAAAAAATTGTGCACACCTGTAATTCCAGCACTCAGGAGCCTGAGGCAGGAGGATCTCCATGAGTTTGAGGCCAGCCTTGGCAACACAGTGAATTCAAGGTCAGCCTGAACTGCATAGTGAGATCCTGTCTCAAAACTCCCCCGCAAAGTTCTTTGTGATATAAAATCAACATTGGATTGTCTATACACCAACAATGAACTACCTGCAAAAGCAGGAAAACAATCCCATTCACAATAGCTTCAAATAGACAAAATACCTAGGATCAACCTGACAAAGAGGTAAAATAACTACCAAGAAAATCACAGGTCGCTGAACAAAGAAAATGAAGATGACAGCAGAAGGTGGAGAGACCTCCTATGTTCACAGAGCAATGGAATTCATATTGTTAAAATAGACACGTAGTCAAAAGAGAGCCACCGATTCCACATCTCATGGCTTGTATCTAGATGTCCCCTAAAGCTTCATGTGGCCACAGGTGAAGAGTTTCAAAGGTGGCTGAATTGGGGTGCGCAATGCTGGGATTCAGGGTGCCCCACCCAGAGTGTGAGTGGTCCCGCCCTAAATACGGGTCGCGTGAACAGAGTACAAAGGGCCTGAAAATAGCAGCTTTGCTGCTTCACTCTTGCTGCCTTCTGCCCCCCTGCCACGGACTGTTTCTCCTCTGCGATGCCCCTCTGCCTCGCCACCAGTTGACCATGGGCTGAAACCTCTACAGACTGTGAGCCAAAATAAGCCCATCTTCCCTTGTGGGTGTCAGGTATTTCATCTCAGCAACAAGAAAAGTAACTAAAATGCCATGCAATCTCCATTCAAATCCCAGTGATGCTCTTCACAGAACTAAAGAAAACAACCCTACAGTTTATAGGGAAACACTGAAGACACGGAATAACCAGAGGAGGAGGAGGAGGAGGAGGAGGAGGAGGAGGAGGAGCAGGAGGAGGAGCAGCGGCGGCGGCAGCAGCAGCGGCATCACAATACCTGATTTTAAATTACACTTTGGGCACCTGCCTGGCAGGCACAAGGTCCTGATTTCAATTCCTGACACCAAAAACAAACAAATAAAAATTATGAAGCCATAGTTTAAAAAAAAATACAGCGTGGGGATTTAGCTCAGCGGCATAAGCGCCTGTCTTGCAAGCACGCAGGCATGAGTTCAATAAATAAATAAATAAAAGTTTAAAAATACAGCATGGTGTTGGCATCAAGAAAAGACACATAGACCGAAGGAACAGAGTGGAGGACACAGAAATAAACTCACACAGTGACAGCCATGTGACTGTGGGTATAGGAGCCAAAAATCTACACTGGAGAGAAAGTCTTTTCAACCCACGGTGTAGAGAAAACTGGAAACCCCCTCATGGAAGATTGAAACTAGGTCCCTGGCTCTCACCCCTTAAGAAACTCCAATTGAAATGGAACAAAGCCTTGGTGTGTGACCTGTAACTTTGAACTCCTGAAAGAAAACACAAGAGCAACACTTGAAGCCATAGGCATCGCCAAGGGCTTCCTGGATAGGACTCCAGGAGCACAGGAAATTACAGCAAACGGGGCTATATCAAGTTTAAGTTTCTGCACAGCAAAGGAAAACAACCGTCCCAGTGAAGAAACAGCTCACAGGATGGAAGGTAATCTTTGCTGGCTTACCCTTTCAACAGGCATTACTACCTAGGATGCACAAGGAACTAACGACACACCAAGTGGTCCCACCAATCAATGGGCAAATGGGCCGGCGATTTAGTTTAGTGGCTTAAGTGCCTGCTTGGCAAGCGTGAGTTTGCGAGTTCAATCCCCGGTACCAAAATAAATAAATAAATAAATAAATAAAAATAAATGGGCCAATGTAATGAATGCACCTCAAAAAAAAAAAAAAGAGGTACCAATGGCCAATAAATACATGAAAAAATGTTCAGTACCTTTATTCATTAGTGAAAGGCAAATCAAAATGACATTAAGATTCACCCTCCCCCAGGCAGATTAGCTGCCATGAAGAACAGAATAAACATGCATGTGAGGGACACTGTGGGGGAAGGAAGCCTCCTACCCTGGAGGTGGGATGTCAGCTAGTACAACCCCTGTGGAAATCAGTACGGAGTTTCCTCCAAAAAATCAAAAATAGAGCTACCGTTTGGCCCAGCTACGCCCGGCTCTGTACATGACCAAGGGAGTGACTTCAGCATACGGTGGGGATCCCTGCATTGCCGTGTCGACTGTAGCACGCCAGTCATGACGGCTACCAGCCCAGATGCCCATCAGCAGATAAACGGCTAAGAACATGTGAGATGGGGAGGGAGAGACAAAAAATGTATGCACACTTTAGGAAAAAGTGTGTTTTTTCAACAGATGGTGTTGGCCTCATACGGAGGACCCAGAGGATGTCATGTATCACAGAGAAACCACTACACTGCTGCACTCCAGAGAGGAAGGTGAAAATCCACGCGACACTCTCAGTGGCCGACGCTCCTCAGGCAGCAGCTCGCCACCCTGATGAACGTCTGGGAGTTCAAGGCCACCGCTCTGAGCACCTCTTGCAATGTAGAGGTCAAAAGTCACTTGTGTTAACCTCGTGATGACTCAGTCAATTTGGTATTAAAATATTTACCCAAGTTTTCCCTTTCCTGAAGTGTGTCCACATTTTTGGTGGCCCCGATCTATATACATATGTATCTGTATGTATATAGGTATGTATGTTGTACACACAGTGGAGTATTATTTAATCACAAAGACGAATAAACATTTTGTTATTTGCAGGACATAGATGGAGATTATCATGATATGAAAACTAAGCCAGACTCAGAAAGGCATACGCTGCATATTCTCTGTAATACACAGAACCTAAAGAAGATGACGTGAATATAGAAGGGGGTGCTATTATTAGACAAGGCAAGGGATAAGGCGGGGTGTAAAGGAAGGGGTAGAAATGATCAAAATATGCAATATACGTGGAAACCCAATTTTCTGTAAAAATAACAGATACTAATAAAGTTAGCCTGAGAACAAGCAAGCCAGTGTCCCCAAGGGGTAACTAACAGACTGGCAGTAAGCTCGCCGGGGGAACTCCCAGAGGGGTGCAGCTGGCCAGGAGGAGTAACGTGGAATGTCCCCCAGTGCAGGGGCAACTGCAGTGGACAGCATTCTCACAGAGAGAAGCAATAGACGCCTGAGGCTATGGACAGGCCAAGAGCCCTGGTGTGATCCCCACATATTGTTCCCGTGGATCGCAGTGTCACACTGCACCCCCGTCAACACAGACAACTATGGTGTGATAATTAAAAATTTAAAACATATTTGCCAAAAATCGATGGGGGAGGGGGTACTGGGACTTGAACTCAGGACCTTGAGCTTGCCAGCAGGTGCTGGGCTGCTGAGCTATTATATCTCAGGCCCCCAAAATTGATTTTTTTTTGTCTTTTTGAGACAGGGTCTTGCTATGCAGTTCAGCCTGGCCTTGAGCTCACTTTGGAGCCCAGGCTGGTCTCAAACTCGCAACGATCCTCCTGCCTCAGCCTCCCAAGTGCTGGGATTACAGGCGTGAGCCACCACGCCAGCTCCAAAATTGATTCTTTAAAGCAAAAATAACAATATTTTTTGAGATTTATAATCCATGTAGAAATAAAATGTGACAACAGCACAGTGCAGGGGCAGGAAGTAGAATTATTATACGGTTCTTAATTGTACTAAAGCTGTGCCCCAGCTGTGACCGGAGATGGCAGGGAGTGGTGACCCCTGACACAAGAGGGAGTCTGGCCCCTCTGGATGTCTGGCTTCCACCTCACTTTGTGCTGCCCTTCACCAGGGTGGCATCTGTCACCACGTGATATAGCCAAAGGGACCCTCGCAGGGGCTGAGTAGAAGGAACTGCTCCATCTTGGACTTTCAGGTTTCCTAACTATGAGCTAAACAAACTCCTTTTCTTTATAAAGTACTGTCTCGGGTATTTCATTACAGCAGTGGAAACACACTAACACTGATTCAGATCCAGGTTAAGGTGTGAGGCAGACACAATCAACACTGTTGGGAGAGGGGAAAGGAAGACGGCTTTGGAAGGAGTGTGGCCTTTTGGGAGTCAGTGAAGAGTCCTCAGCCCACATCCCCCAGGGGAGGAAGAAGTGGCCCTGTCGAGTCCACTGCCTGGGAGTGGCCCGCAGGGTCCCAGGATATGCAACCTCACTGCAAGCATGGTGGCCGGGCTGGGACCTCCAAGGATCAGCAGGATTCCAAGTGACCCCTTTTCATAGCCTCCCCAAAGCCCTCACTATCAAATGTCGAAGAGAAAACGCAAGTGCCAAACACCAAGATCATAAACCTCGAGGACATCTCAGAGCGCTTCTTTACAAGGGTCGGGAAAAGCGTCCTTACACGGAGCCCCCCAAAGGATAAGCCAACAGGCAAAAGCAGCCCCTGTGATAACATCACAGCACAGGGAAGCGCACCGTGGATGGTTCACAGGGCACCATGGGTCGGGAGAAGACTCAGAGATGGGACACATTTACAGGCTAGATAAGGCGCGCCCACAAATCCAGCAGGAGCAGATAGCGACTCTACTGGGGGACGGTTGGAAGATAAGCACCAGCCGTCTCTAGAGAAACAGACCTAGAAGAACATGAGGGAATCCCCCGCCATTAAGCCAGAGAGACAGATTAAAGCAAGACTGGCAGCGGCCACTTTAGTTCCGCTGCGCTGGGGACGGTGGAGGGCCAGACCTTGCCGGGGACAGGGGGGGTTGCATCGAAGGCTCCTGCCTGAAACGCAGGCTGAGACAAGCACCAAGAGCACATTAAAATAAATAAATCAGTCCGCTTGCCTGCAGAAGGTCCGCCCTCCCCGTGGGGATCTGGCCCGCCTCCGTCCCTTCCTGTGTCCCCTCCCCGCCCTGCTTCTTTCCTCCCTGCACTGTTTGGTCCTCTCCACCTTTAAGAAAGATCTCTGTACCTACCCCCTCCCATTGTGCCTTACTTCGCCCTTTATTTATATCCTGGGCGTCTCCTATAAGGGAAACCCTGTGAGATTTACGTTCACGTGTCTTATTATGGCCTCAGGACGCGCCCATTTTCCTCCAAAGGACTCAAGTTACCTTTCTTCGGGGCAGAGCAGTGCTCCACTGGGGGTAAGGACCACATTTGCCTTATCCATTTGTCCGCCGGTGGCATACAGGCTACTTCCAGGAGAACAGTTTGATAGTATATTTTAAAATCAGGTCTTCCTACCCTAAGCTCCTGACAGGTTTACTACACAGACCCCAAGGAAATGCTCAGTTGGGTCTCTGGGGTGGAAATGCTGTGGTATTTAAGTGTTGCTTCCTATGGCACCGTGAGCCTGTCTGGATTCCCGGGAGGGTGCAGAGTAGGTCAGGGCGCCCCCACATCCCTGAAGAACCGTTAGTGGTTAGAAGCCGCTGCCTAGAGATTCAAAGCAATGGGTATGGAGCCAGGGCAGGAGAGCAACGAGAAACACCCTCTGTAACATTTACCTGAAGTCCTCATACGTGGATGAGAAACACACACACACACACACACACACACACTTCTGCAAGGACACATACAGGTTAATGGCAACAGCTTACATCCCCCAGAGCCGCTGCTGGGTGGGGAGCGAAGCAGACAGGAATGGAGATAAAGGGGGGTGGATGCATGCACAGAAAGGGGCAAACCATCGCCAAACCATCGCCGTGCTGAGACAGCGCAGCCCCTAGGGCCTGTCGCAGGCTGAATTCGCGCCCCTAACATTCTTATGTCGAAGTGGTCACCTTCGGGTCCTCGGAATGACAGCATAAGGTCCTCATCAATATCATTCAGTCAGATGAGATTATATTGGAATAGGGTGGGTCCCCAGTTGGACACAACTTCCGTCCTAGACGAGGAGAGGTTTTGGACAGAGACAGGCACTGTGAGAACTCGTGTGCACCTGACAGCAGAGAGGCTGACCAGTCTCCAGCCCAGGGACGCCAGTCCTGGCCACTCAGCTGCCAGCAGTTAGGTGAGAGGCACGGAACGGCCCCACAGGGAACCAACCCCGCGGCCACCCTTGTCTTTGAAGTGTAGCTTTTAGAATCGTGAGGCAAAATCATCTGTGTGGACTCCTATAGCAGCGGCAGCAAACGAACACAACATCTGAAACTCACAGGAAGTAAATGAGCCCCTGTGCTCTCGGTGGAGGGTTTCGCCTCCCCCGGAAGATTTCCGCTGCGTTTTCAGGACAGCGACAAGTAAGAGCTGGGCAGGATCAGCTCCTGGGGCTCTATGGTCCCTGCGCCTTCTTCGCTTTCATCTCGAAAGCTTTTCTCCTCTGACACGGGCTCCCAGGGTCCCGGGCCCCTTTATTTCATTTTATTCTTTTCAGTTTCACATGGAACACTGTCAGTGTGCACCCTGATGGCGTGCAGGGTGCTATCGCAACGCCCGTGGGTGCTCCGGGCTGTTGACCTTGAACTAGACGCGTTTGCAGGGCTGCATGCTCACCTCACCGCCTGGGGGCAGCAGGGCCCTTGGGAGTGCGGCGGGAGGCAGGCAGGCGGTTAGGGTGAAGGGAGGGCTCAGAGCAGGGTTCCCCAGGCCACCCCGGAGGTCCCGAGAAGTCTTCCTGGCAGATTCACTTTGCAGCTGAGCTTTGGAGGAGGAACAGGTGTGAGGCAGGTGAAAAATAAAGGGGAAAAAAAAATTCTTGGCCTGATGTAGCTTTTGTTAGCGGTCAGGGACAGAAGCCTGTGCCGTGAAAGAGAAACACACTGAAAAGATACCGTAGCACCCTCCGGACTGACAGAGAATGCACAGCCTGAACCCGAGGGCACTGTCACTGTCCTGAGTGCTCCTTTTTCCTCAGGGCCCCATGTCCGTTGTCACCACCTTGTCACCCCTGTCACCACAGGGTCTCTCTATGCAGTTCAGCCTGGCCTTGGACTTACTTTGTAGCTCAGGCTGGTCTTGAACTTGCAAGGATCCTCCTGCCTCAGCCTCATGCCCCAGTGCTGGGATTGGAGGTATGTGCCATCAGGCCCAGCTGGGGGGCAGGACGCTTAGCTGCTGACTCTGTGCTGTCCAGGGTGCTGAGGGCCGTGACTTGCATCCAACTCCTGATGATCCCAGGGAGCAACACCGTCTGACCTGGTGGCACAACCTCAGAGGGCACAGGAGAGTGTGTGTTGAGCGAGCCTCGCGCCCTGGGGCGCGGCAGTTTCAGCGGTGCCTCCTGGAGTCCTGCACACCTGTGAGCCTTGGATCCCTCAGAGTCTGGCTGGCTGGCTCCGCTGAGGGAGGTCCCAGCAGGTGCACGTCCGGGTGTGCTGAGAATGTGCAGCAGCTCATGGTGGGCAGCCCGGGGTGTGTGTAGCAGCCGGGATCCTGGTGGGAGTCAGCAGCTCCTCCGAGGGAGAAATATCAAGACAAGAGGTTGGTCACAAGGGAAGGTGCTGTGCCTGGGGATCGTGACAGTGTCCCCTCCAGGTGTGAGGAATAGGGGAAGAAGCCATTTGTAGCACACAGGACAAGCTGTGGGTCGTGGCCTGGTCAGGCAGGACGGCTCCTGCTCCCTTCTCTGACTCCAAGCCTGAGGACCAGCTCAGGCAGGCAGGGGATTCAGACAGAGCAGGGTCAGTGGGGACCGGGCAGGAGGGGGAAGCTGGCTGCGTGCAGGGAGAGGAGACAAAGCATGGCATGAAACCTCTTGTGTCCCACAAAACCGGAGGACACAGTGCTGGACAGAACAGGGCTGTGGGGGACCCTGGGGGCCACCATTAGGAACTAGGTATCCACTTTGATGCCCTCTAGCCACTGAAGACAAAGGGCTGTCGCAGAGAGGCAGCTGGAAGCTGAAGCCAAAGAACATTGAAATGGATGAATCCCAGAGATTCCTTCCAAAGGCCCTTACATTTCAAGGCATTTGCAAAATTTCCATTTGCAAAAGATAGGACTCCACTGAAACCGCCATTAACCAAACACCACTGCTTTGTGAAACTGGAAAACCAGGGTAAAGCTGGTTTCAGGGGCTCCAGAAATGCAAAAGATAGCAGCCTGCTTTTCTCTATCTCCCTCCTTTACACCTTCTTTTCTGTGTTTCAGACAAGGCCTAGCTATGTGGTTCAGAGTGGTTTTGAACTTTATGGATCCTCAAAACTGGCCTCAAACTGACAGCGATTCTCCTGCCGAGCTTCCTGAGTGCTGGGATTACAGGTGTGCACCACCATGCCCCGCAATCCCCTCCTTCCCTTCTGTGTTTGCGATCAAGCCCAGGGCCTCATGAACACTAGGCATGTGCTCAACCACTGAACTGCGCTCCCTGCCACTCCATCTGTCTGTCTCCACGTCTGTCTTTCCTGTTCTGGCCAGACTTCTCACATAGCTTACTGCATAAGTGAAGGAAGAGGCCACAACCTCCTCACCCCAATTAATGACCCCAGGAGAGAAAAATCTCTTTGAGCCAGCATAAAGACCCAGGGCAGTACTCTGATTGGCTGAGCTCAAGTCACATGTCCAACCACAGCCAATTATTTTGGCCAGATATTACGAACCTTAGATTAGCTAGGACCAATGGTCCAGGCTCAGTGTTCTAGAATGAGGTGGTATTGGCTAGGCCATGATGGCACTGGAGACACTGAGGGAGGCAAATGGGCCTCCTCAGAGGGGAGGGAGGAGGATGCTGCACAGACATTCTCTGAAGTACCAAGTCGGCAATGCTTGCACCCAGGCCTCAACCAGAAAGCCCACGGGAGGCTCCACAGTGTGAGGAAGGAGGTGGCCCAATGAATACCTAGTGAGCAAAAGACAAAAATCAACCCCCAAGAAGCAGAACACGTCTAGGCAGCCCGCACTTTGAGAGGAACAGGACTGTCTCTCGACTAGCCAAGCCCCTGGTGGTCCATATTGGAATAACAATTACTATTCTTCCAGGCACTATAAACAGCAAGAATGTGGTCATGGCACCCCAAGGAGCTGCCGTGGATGAGCTCTTCGTCTCATTGCTGCCTTCCTGGGAATGCACATTCCAGCAGGATGAGGTCACATAGCCAGGGAAGGAAGGGGACAGGAGGGGGCTCCTGGGTCAGCACTCTGGGGATAGCCTTCCTGCCTCCCCCACTCCTCAATAACCACAGCTCTCCCCACACCCCCAGGCTCAGAAATCCCTGGATGCACTCAGATCCCCACATTGGTGTGAATGCAAAAGCTGGCATGGGTTCCTGTGACCCAGTCTGTGGGCTGGTGGAACTGGGAGAATCCAGTTCCTTCCACATCCCCCTCTCCCTCACCTTTCCCGGTGGTGGATGCTTGGGCAGCTAGGGTTTAGCATTTGGTGGACCAGCTCCTGGTTGGGATGGACACACAGAGCGAGTTCACAAATGTGACACTAGCTGAAGGGGGGGGAACCTGTGCGAGTTACACTTCACGTCTCCCTGAAAACCCCATTCAGGTGGCATTACTGTCACCTGTGTGGGAGGTGACACGACTTCAGCTTGCTGAGGGGTTCTGATGGGAGAAACCTACATTCAAACTGGACCGAGCCAAGCCCCCTGGCTTCTCCCGCCTGGCTCAGCCTCTCTGGCCCAAGACCTGTGGTTATAAAGGCTGCACCCAGCTTCAAGGCCCCCAGAGGACTGGAGATCGGCCGGAGAATCCCAGGTGGACTACGGTCTTGACGGCAGGGAAATTTTCATAACTCTCACAACAGCACCAAGCTGGCTGCAGCTTCCCCTGGGCAATCCTGGGTCTTCCAGGAATTCCCACCACGGCGGCTGCTCATACACCTGGCCCGGGACCACAGGCGGCCTTGCATTGTGACCCGATTGGTTCCCGTGACAAAGCATGTTATTGCCAGAAGCCACTCAGCGTTTTCTCGCTGCCAGGCCCTCGCTCTCTGGGTTCCTTCTGAGCGAGGCCACCTCTCCCATTTCTGTTTTAACTGCCACCTAGCTTATAAACCCCAGTCTGATGCCCACTCATTCAAAACACAAAAAATAAAAATCCCGCCAATGCTTGGACCTCATCTCACTCTCTGACCCCTCTCCTGGCTTCCCAACTGGGGTCATCCAGCCCCGGACCCCTGCTGTCTTCTCCACACCGCATCTCCTCCATTCACTGCCTTCGGTATTGTGCCCATTTCAGAGGACGGAAGAGAGGCCTGCAAGCACTTGTCACGGCTGGGACCTGGGACGCAGCAGCACAGGAGATGAAGCTGAGGGTCCTGATGCTAAAGTCGCCGCCTCTCCTGGGGCTGCTTCCCCCCACTAAGTGTGACGGGCTGGTCACTCGAAGCCCCTGTGGTTCTCCCGGGAATGGATTTCTGCAAATTCTCTAAAAGAAAGAGGGCTGTCCTGGCCCTTTTTCGGTCTGCTCCGCACAACTGCATTGCTCCCGAACTCCCTCCCCGAGGCGGGCCCCAAAGAGCCCTTACAGCAACTCAGGGCGCCAAGGGTCCAGGCACCCGGCCGAGCGCGCTCCCGCCACACCCCGCCCGGGTCCGCTTGTTTACGCCGCGGCGCGGCGCGCGCCCGCCGCCCATCACGTGATCGCCCCGCCTCTCGGGCTCTCGCTTGGCTCCTCCCACCGCGCCGGCCCTTCTTTTCGCCTCCTTCGGAGTCACAAGATCGCTCAGCGACCTCCTTTTCGGGATCCTTCCGCCGTGCCCGCCCCCCCACCTAAAGAAATTTCCCTCGGTTATTTTTTTTGTTTTTCCTCAGCAAGTCCGCATCATCCTTCATGCGAAGGACGGCCTGTTAACATCCTGCGAGGTCGCGCAGCTCGGTTTTCGCTGCTTAGATCCGCGGAGGCGGCGGCGCCCGGCCGGGGACTCTTTTTCATGGCGGAAGCCGCCGCGGGCCGCGGACGCTTCACGACGGGGGGGAGGGGCTGCGCGTCCAACATGGCGGCGCCCTGTAGGCTGGAGGGACTGTGAGGTAAACAGCTGAGGGGGAGGAGACGGTGGGTGAGTATGGGGGTGTCGCCACCTCCTTTTCGCGGGGGCTTCTCGGGGCAGGCGCGGCAGCGCGACTGCAGCCTGGGAGGCCGCGGGGGGATGGGACGAGAGGCTTATTTGCTGGGTCGGGGATCCGGGCGAGGGGGTTTCGGAGGGCTTCTCTCGCCCTCCTATTAACGCGCTGGCTCCGGTAGGGCCCAGCGGGGGACTGGCGGGTCCCTGGGGAGGGGCGGCGGGCCGGGCCGCCACTGGGCCTCTCCTTTGTTGGCTGAGGGGACGGCGGCACCCTCGGGCCTCGGCGCCCGGGGCAGGGGTGAGGGGAGCCCAGGCGACAGGCCCTCCGTGCGTGGGGTGACAGGGTCAGGCGGGGTGCGGGGGGCAGGGGAGAGATCTCTGGTCGGGGGAGGGGGCTGGGGGTGGAGCTGGCCCCGGGACCCACGGAGAGGGGCAGGGTCGGGGTGCGGAGAATGAATGGAGGCTGCCTGCGGGCGTCGGGGACCCCTCTGGGCTCAGGGCTGACATCTGCACGATCGGGGTGCCGGGCTCTGCACTTGTGGGTGTTTAAGGGTCGGGGAGAGAGAGTTATGTTCAAGTCCGTAGAGTTGATTCTTTTAAGAGACGGCTGTTTGCAGAACCGCTCCTAGGTGCTCATTCATTCGTTTGAGGAACTGGTGGACAGGGGACGGAGAGCCTGCGAGCAGAGACGCCTTTGGAAATCAAAGCGCTTTCTTTGTGTTGCCTGTAAAGAGTTTTTGCATCATTCGTGTGGATTTGGGGCGAAAGAGACTCGGGAGGGGGAATAGGGGCCTCCTGGAAACAGCAGCTGACAGTTATGGGGTGCTCTGTGTGCCAGGCTCGCGAAGTGCTTTTGCAGATAATCATTTTTTTGGTCCAGGACAAAGGAAACCACAGCTGCTGGTTAACACCTTCTCCAGTCTTGTCAGATGAGGAAACGGAGGCAGGGACAAATTGGGTAACTTGCCCTAGGTCACACCCCCACTAGGCTGAGCCAGCCCTAGAACTGAGGTCTGACTGCAAAGACATGACTCGTGTGTGTTACTTGATCAACACTGGCCTGGCATCAGATGATTCGAATTAATCATTTGGTCAAGGTCTGTGTGTGTGTTTAGTTTTGGGGGGGCACTTGGCCTGTGTGCCTCCTGCATTTGTTTCCAGTGTTGTGCCTGGAAATGTGTTAGTCTGAATTAGGCTGGAAAGTATTTAGTGCTTTTATAAAATTGGTGAATTTACTAAAAAAAAGGAAAAAAAAGTTCTGCTAAAATCTTTGCTGGATTTTTTTGTACCCAGTAGCACTATCCCTTTATCCAGGGAAGGCTGTTAGAGTACTAAGCTAGAGTAATAGTCTTCTGAGATACATTGATTTATAAGTTTGGGATCAACTTGCAGTTATCTGAATTCAAGGCTGGGAAAATGGAGTGGTAAATTTTAGGAAGCTTTATACAACCTAATCTTCCGGGAGCCTTTGATTTACTGAGCAACCACCTGTGATTCTCAACTTGCGCATTCCTGAGTAAACCTGGAATATGCAAATGTGAACGCTGATTTAGGGTTTTGTAGGGAAATGTGCCTTTAACAGTCATGCATCAGGCAAATGAGGCGCCTCCGAAACACTGACGCGATCTTTGCTATTACCCAGGGGAGCTACAGAATCGTCCTCTAACCACCTTGTGTAAACTTAAGGGGTATTTATAGAGGCCATAAATGGAAAATATCCTCTTAATAAAGTTAATATCTTATCCAAAACACTCTTACCATTGTATGCCTAAAAGGGCAGATGATGTAAGTTTTCTGTGCTCCATGCATTTTATGGTGTCATAAGCACTTGGTATGTTTCTAAATTCCTCACTGGAAAGGAGGAGACTTTCTTGCTTGTTTTCATGCAAGGGAGTGTATATAATCCTGTGACTCAGTTGTACTCTTCCCAACTGGATGAACAACAGAGATGTCTGTTAGTTCTACCCATGTGGTGTAATATGATACTTTCTGTGCATGCCTGGATGAAACGGAGCAGTCTTAGTAGTGCATACCTAATATAGCTGTTTATATAATGTTTAAAGAATGATAAAATTGCCAGAAACAAGGGACTCCAAACCATAGCATTCGTGAGGACCTCCACGCATGGGGACCTGGCAAGGTCAACCTATGTAGTCAGTTTTTGAGTTCACCCCTTCCCTATAGATAGATGTATCTTAGGGAAGTTTGATTTCTGAAGTACACAGGATGCGGACCAATGGCTTCAAGTTCAGTTTGGCTATTTTCTTTCAATTTATAGTTTATTCCAGAGGCATTGCTTAGAATAGCTTCTCACCTCTGACGTGTGTAGTGATGGATGAGTTTTGGGCTCTGAGTTGGAGCTGAACTGACCTTACAGTTTTTTGCCTTTAGCTGAAGTTGTATGGAGACAGGTGTGTTCATTTCTGCCCCCCACCCAGTGTCATAATGAACTAAAATTAGCTTTACCTGGAATTAATTGGCTATTCTTAAATGCTGGTGAGCCAAATACAGCAATGCATTAACCACTTCAAACACCGTAAAAGACGTAAAAGCTTTTGACCTTGAACATGTCACTTGAATTCCCTCCACCTGGTTTCTTCTCTCTCTTTAGGGTTGGATTGTAGACTGAGGGTCCCCTCTGACCCCACATCAGGGAATCAAACCCAGGTCCTTGCACTGAACAACATCTCCAGGCTTTTTTATGTTTTATTTTATTTTTTGGGGGAAGTGGGGGACAGGTTCTCAGTAAATTGTCCAGCATGTGCTTGAACTTGCAGTCCTCCTGCCTCAGCCTCCTAGAGTGGTAGGATTACAGGTGTGTGCAACGTCACCAGCTAGGCGTTTTTTAAGTCTAAATTTCTGAAATTTAAAGTACTCCTGGGTTTCACAACTAAATCTTTTGACTTGGAATGTTAATGGTTTTATAGTATTCAAGTGAATGGGTGACTTTTAGCATGCTTGTCCTTTCTTTTATATCACAATTTTGTTAAATAGATAATTCCCCAACAGTTCTGCATTTTTATGTAGACATCTCTGAAACAGTAGTTTTATTTGTATTAGTTTTGTTTGTCATATAAGAAGCTGCAGTCTTGAAAGATTTCTCAAGAGCATTCAAATTGTAGTATGCTTTTATATGTGTATATAAATATATTCAAAACTGAGTTTTTTAAACCTTATATCATCCATTAGTAACTAATATAGTTTGGTTTGCATGAAATACTTTTTCCCATATAAAATGGTCTGAAAGAGGTCTCATACCAGCCACATGAGATTATTTTTTCTCCAATTTATTTTTAAGCCTTTGGTTGCTGAAAATCAGTAGTTGCTGTCTATTCTAATGGGGAAGAATAGACTCTCAGGGTCTCAGAACTCATCTGTTTTTCCTCCCTGCTCTTGTGGAGTGCTCACTTGTTGCATATTGGAAAACAGCAGCAGGTAAGGGAATACTTGTTTCAGGTTGAATGAGTTTAGATTGACATCTAAGAGTCATATGCTTTAAAAACCCAGCAGTGACCCCCAACAAGGCCTGGAAGTACACGCCTAGAGGCCACAGGTCACTTCACAAAGTAAACAGAGCAGTAGAGGCTGTGAGGTAAGCGGACAGCCTTGCCTCGCGTTGCTGGTTGGTTGATGGAAAGCACGGAGGGAGTGACAGGAAGAACAGATGTGGTCCCCTTGGCGTCTCCAGTCCCTGGGATTGCGCTCCTTGACGTCCTTCTCGGAGCCCGGTGACAGTCCTGGAAATGGACCTGCCTGGAGTCGTGGGGTGGGCTGACCTGTGTTTCAGTGGCAGCCATGCCGAGGACAGCGCGCCCGCGGTGCGTTCTCCTTAGTGCTGGTGCCGCTATGAGCAGCTTGCGTTGAGCGCCAACCTAAGTGCCAGGCACTGTGCTAAGTATTTTGCATGTCAAATCCTGTCTACTCTCCCTGCAGCCTTAAGGAGCAGGATGGGAAAGAACACCGAGGCTCAGGGACCTGAAATAAGTTGCCCGAGGTGGCTGATTCAGTGGACTGAATCCAAACTCTGGAATCCAAACATTTGATTTTGTGCTGTGATAAACCACCTTATCTGCCGGTTCCCTAAATTAACTCACAGGCCAGAGGTTTTTAACTTTTCGGGGGACCTGAGTCCCCCTTTAAAATCCATGAGATTCTGCGCACCAGTGTCGCTTTCTCTACCTTTTACTCTTCCATCACCACCAAAACGTGGGTACAGTTTCAGGGACTTCATGGACCAGTTTAAAGTCCATCAACCATTTTAGATGGATTGCTGTTCTTAAAATTGCACTTAGGTTTTATTAAAAACACTTTTTAAAAAATAAACCTGTGGGTAGGTAGGGAAGGCCCACGTGTTTTAAAGGTGGACTTATATACTGTTTGTGTCACAAATTGTTTCATTAAACCTTTGCATTGGAAGATTATACTTTAGTGGAAATGCAACCTCAGGTGCCACATTAAAAACATTTAGAAGGAAAGGACACTGACATGTCACCTGCTGAGTCCTTGCCAGGCTTGGCCTTCGGCCTGCTAGCACCTTCAGGACCTGGCAGAATTTTATTAGGTTTTTTCCAAGGTTTGTTTTGTTTTGTTTTTTTTTCCTTTTGAGCCTCAAACCAGTTAGGAATGAATATTTCCTGTCTTTCTCCCTCTTCTTAGATGATGGTTCTTAACCTTTGCTGGGCATCGGAATGAAAGGCCCCATTTCCAGAGTTTTTCATTCAGCTATCTCCAGGAAAGTCCAGGAGTTTACATTTGTAACAGATTCCTGGCCACTGATATTGCTGTCCTGGGAATGCGGGGACCACCATCCTGAGGGCTGTTCTTCCACCCTGCTTTCTAGCCTACAGTGTGTCTGTCTGGGGCCTAGAAACTTACAGAAATCTCAGTTTGTTCATTTTTCTCTTAGGGGGAGGTCTGTATGGTGACTTTCTGAAACGTACATGGTATCTGTTTCACTTGTATTTTTTTGGTAAATAATTTTGTCCTTGTTAATAAAAAAGTGAAAACAGGAGCCTGATTTGTAGAAGAGACATGCTTTACCAAAATCAAGCCCTGACCCTGCAGGCATGGTGCTGGAGGACTGGGCATCTTTGGAATAGGGTGCATGCCTAGTGAACTGTGGGTAAAGGACACCAGTTTCGAGAAGAGAAGGAGACCAGTTGGAGGAGTGCCCCTGCCCCAGCTTCTGCGAACCAGAGCGTGGAAAAGCGTGTCTCGGCAGCATTGGCCAGCAGCTGCTCTCCCTGAGCACAGCCGGCTTTCCTACCCCTTTCACCTTTGCTGCGTATTCACAGGGTGAGAGAATTGGACCAGACATCTTACTCTTTTTAGATGCACTTTTGCTGAAGACAACTTGATTCACTTGATAGAATATTATCCTAAGAAGTCACCTGAGAATTCTTGAGCTGAATAGTAATGTAGCACTGTAAGATTTCTGCTTTATCTAGACTGCACTTGATAATGAAGTAGTCTGTCAGTGCCTGGACCTGTGTCTGAACGTTGTTTTGTTGTTTTTGTTTTTTGAGTCAAGGTCTTAATATGTAGTTCAGTCTGGCTTCAAACTCATAATGCCTCAGCCTCCTGAGTTCTGGAATCATTGGTATATACCACCACACCTGGCTGATTTTTAAATTATTTTGCAGTCAGGTTTCCCCGTGTTTCCGTGGATTATCTAAGTGCTCCCCCTGCCTTGGCTTTCCAGTTGGCTGGGAGTGCCGACCTACCTGGTTTGGATTTTTGTACATAAAAACTTGAATATAGAAACCAAGTTACGGTGAAGAGACAATTGCCTTTGCGCATACCCATCGCCGACAGCTGCTTACAAAATCATCTTCGGTGATTTGATATGCTGCAGCCTGTTTCCTGTGAGTTACAGTCTGGAGGAGGCCTATGGTTAGTCTCTAGGCCATATGTCACACCACTGATTTTTCCAGAATTCTGAATAGTCAGCTGATAATTTTATTTAAAATACTTATTAAAGGCATCTTAGGCACCCACTGCTAGAGCAGTGTCTGGTAAAGGTATGTTTAGCGCCTGGACTTCTTGAGTGGGGCAAAGATTTGGGGAAAAAGTGGTGCAGGTCCTGCTAACGACCCCTCTGTGTGCAGTTGGGCTGGAGGTCCTGTGTCACCCCCAGGCATGTGAACTGCCCACCGTAAGAACCCAGAGAATGAAGTCAGGTGAGCTGGGACAGCAGGTCAGCGACCCGACTTCCTGTAATCCCAGAGCCCTCGCCTTCCTTAACCCACTCTGTTTTTGTTCAAAAAGACCGCTTGTCGTAGTGCAGGTACAGTGTTGCATGCAGATGAGAACATGGCTTTTGGGCCAGATATCAAAGAAGGAAAGGTCTAGATCTGGGGCCCACTTCCTTTCTTCATTTGGTGTTTGAAGATAAAAAGGGGAGCCCTGCTGTTGGGAAGGGCATTCGGCCCTCATTGCTCAGCAGGAGGTCTGCCCGATGCCTCCTGTGATCTGAAGGTAGGATACCTGAAAGGCAGGAGTTAGGCGAATGAATCGTTTTGGTTTTGTTTTGGTTTGGTTTGGTTTGTGTTTTGAGCAGGGTCTTGCTATGTAGTTGAAGCTAGCCTTGAGCTGTGTAGCTCAGGCTGGCTTTGAGCTCACAGCAATCCTTCTGCCTCAGCCTCCCAAGTAATGAACATTTAGAAATACAAATAACTTGTTTAATACCTGTTTGACATATCCTGGAAAACTGATGCTGAGAGAGTCTCATTGTCCTTTTGTAGCAAAGTGCTGAAGTTTTAACATTGTGCGGTGGACAGAAAGCGCTGGTGATTTCCTGTGGCAGTGCCTTATCTAAGGTGTTGGCTGCTCAGGCTGCGAGAGCTCCTCTTGGGTATACCCTCATCTCACCTTTGCCTCAGATACTCTTATTTTCAGGTAAAAGCTCAACTGGGATCGATTGCAAGAGAAAGTCAATGTGACTCACGGGGTTAATCCTACTTTTAGGATCCTGAAGATGATCCCTCTAGCAAGCTCTGTGCGCTGACTTGGTGGAGCCGCTGGCCAGGCAGCGTGCTCTGGCTGCAGAGTTTGGCTCGAGGCACTGCTCACACCCCGAGGGCCGCTGAGGACCTCTGGCGTGGATGCTCTGAATGTTCCGAGTGGCTGTGATCTGGAGCAAGAGACTGTGAGAACTGCCTGATCTTCTTTCTCAACTTGGACTGCAGCTGTGTTTCCCGAGCTTGATTCTAGGAGCTCGGTGTAACCAGGTGTATGTGCCCAGCCGCCTGCTAGCTGTGCTTCCCAGGAATGGCTGTCCAGGAATGGGACGTGCTCTTAGGGTCCTGTGCGTTCTGAGGGCCAAGGCAGGCAGGGTATCCTAACCCAAAGGCCCTTGTCCTCAGAATCTGTGATCAGGTTGCACCTAAACACTGTTTGAAGAGCCTGTATTTTAAAAGCAAACCAGAATGTATTTTTATATACTCATTTAACATGGATGGCTGTGTAATTTGGACAGAAAAGAGGGTAAAGGGGGAAGAAAATTGAGAATAGCTGTTTGTAGATTTTGTGCTTGTCATGTAGAAGCATTGGGCTTAGTGCTGCTTGAAAGCAGAATCAGGCTTTGTACACTTCCCTGAGAAACCTTAATTACTAATCACTCGGCCAACAAGTGCCGGCCTCTGGCAGCTGCTGCAGACAGGACCGAATAGAGCAGGCGCTTCTCTCTGAGGCTTCTAGTGAGGGAGACGTGTTCAGTGATGAGCTACACTTACTTAGTTGGGCTGTGGTGAAGTGACACAGAGACAGGCTGCTGGTGTCTGTGTGGGGCCTGGCCCAGGGTGTGGGCCTGGAAGTGGGAGGGCAGACGAGGCCTAGGCGTCGGCGCGCTGAACCGAGACGTGAGGGACAGGCAGTTAGTTTAGACGCGGGGATGCTGTGAGGCATGCGGGGGACTGAAGGGTCTTCAGGCAGGGCCACAGGGAGGGAGGGAGCGAGCGTGGCACCGAAGTGGCCCTGCGGGACTTCTCATCCCATTCCCACCCAGCCTCAGGAGCTCAATGCCTGTTTTCACTTAACCGGAAGGCGAGGTGGCGCAAGGTCAGACATTAGTGACAAGATAAATTGCTCAAAGTGACACAGCTAAATAGGGGCAGAGGGTGGATTTTGCCTCAGATTTTGTTCTAGAGCCTCCTTCCCATTCCTTGATAACTGACAGCTAATAAAAGGCAGAGATCACAAGTTCAGCAAAACCTAATTTCTGCCGCCGGGCATTGGGAGACCAGGTGAGGAGAGGCATGTGCCCGCTGCGCTCCCGAGCGCCCCAGCCAGGGGGCCCTAGGCTGCCTTCTGATGCAGTGGGTTTTACTCTGTTGTGAGACTGTTATGTGCATGGGTATCTATGTGTGTTTTCCCTCCAGGGACCATGAAAGACACCAGGTTGAGAACACGGGAAACTAAAGTCCCAGTTACCCCTAGAACAGGTAAGGTACACTCTACTGGAAGTCCCATGGGCAGAGAAAGACGGGAGGGGATATCTCCTTGGGCCCATGACATGTCCGATGGTCGGGACTGTGTCTGCAGCTTATGTAGTTATTATCGATGGCGATGAATGGCTGTTCAGTGCCACGCAGCACCCACGTCACTTCGTGTCTTCAGAGCCGCGCTTTTGGTTTGTCCCCTTCCCACAGGACTTGAGGGTCTTACTTGGCTCACTAAGGGCACTTAGCCAGTACCTGGTGGACCTGTGATGCAGGTCATTTGCATGTGGCAGCAAAGCCGCATTCTCCCTGATAAAATTAGGGTGTGGGTACTAGAGTAAGTTGTTGGGCCTGTGTGGAGGTTCTCAACCCTGCCTGGGTCTGGGAAGTCCACTGGGTCCCTGCCTGTTAATTACCTGGTCTCCAGGTAATTCTCTTGTCCATCTTGGGTGAAGAGCCGGCAAACTAACTAGTGAGCGTTTACACCTTCCTGTGCCTGTATTTATTAGCTGTCTTCCATAGTGCGGGAAGATACATTACATACTTTAGGAAGTTTTAGGAATGGAAGGATTCTCAGAGTCCCAGAATATGACTTTCACAAACATTGAGGCTTTGGCGTTTCATAGATTTGAGTTTAGTCTCAGCAAACTAACTGACCAATGAGCTGTCATTTTGAGTTTACCAGCAAGAATGTGTTTACGTAGAGCAGGTGTGCAGGGGAGGTGGGGAGGCATTTGGCCTACTGTCCGTATATTCTAGCTATTATTTCATCGCCTGGCTCAGTGATCGTTATTTATCCTTTGTGTTTCTTACCTGTGTCAGAGAAGCGTAGAAGATAAGGTCAGAATTTTTGCCTTAAAGATCCGCATTGGTTCATAAACAAAAAGTATAGAACATAAATGATCTAGAAGGTGAAAATATTGTTCTCATAAGTGGAGGAAGACTTTCTAAATTAGAGTTTTCATTTTTAATTGTTTAATGTGTACTTTATCTCATCCCTTTTAGAAGTCCACAGGACATGGACTTGAACCTAATCAGATGGTCAAATGTTCGGATCATTGATGCCCAGTTGCATGTAAATTCCAGGATACAAAAATAAATCTCAAATTTTGTTAAGCATGTTTTATGGTTAGATTGGGTTATATTTTATTTATTTATTTTGTTTTGAGACAGGGCCTTGCTATGTAGTTCAGGTTGCCTTGAACTTACTATGTAGCCCCAGGTTGACCTCAAACTCACAGGGGATCCTCCTGCCTCAGCCTCCTGAGTACTGGAATTGCAGGTGCATGCCACCATGCCCTGCTTTTGTTACATTTTAATAATCAGATTTTAAAACTTTGAAGTTTTCAAGTAGAAGTGCTTTGTGAGCACTGTTAGCCGCTAGATTGTCCAGTGGTCACTGTGTTAACTTGTGATTCTTTCTTTAGCCGGTTGGTACACCTAGTCCCATGGTCAACCAAAGCAGCATTCAGGGAGGTTTCCAGGAGATGGTTTTGTAGAAGCACCTTATACTGAGAACCGTTGTCCAGATGCCCTCCAAATGCCTGCATCTTAAGTAGGCAACAACCTAGGCAAGGCCTTGACCGGCTTTTGGTGAATCGTTCACCTCCATGGACTCAAACTGTAAGAAAATGCCGTAAAGCATTTCTGTAAAGTCTATTTTGAAATTCGATTGGTGAATACAAAATATGCCCATTTCATTTCTTCATTAACAGTGATTACTTCAAGCCCTTATAATTCTTTTGTGTTATTATGGTTTTATTTTACACAAACCCTCTACCCCATTCCACCCAACCCCTCTGGCGATAGGACCCAGGGTCACGTCTGTACTAAGCAAGTGCTCCACTGATGAGTTACACCCTACTTTATTTTAATTTTTATTTTTGATTTTTTTAGGACAGGGTCTCACCGTATAGTTCAAACCTGTCTTGAACTCAATGTGTAGCCCAGGTTGGTCTCAAATTTGTGACAAACCTCCTACCTCAGCCTTTTGAGTACTGAAATTACAGGCCTTGCCACCATGCCTAGCTAGCCTTTTTTATATTCTTTATGGTTGGTTTAAAGGATATTGTTTACTGGTTTACAGATATTGTTTACTGTAGTTATGGATTTTTATGTACTTTATTCATACAGAATTGAAGTGAAAGGGTTGACATTTTATTTTAAATTCATTCTCACAAAATGTGAAGTACTCCCAGATGTGACTTTTTCTTGAAAGACTGCAGTTTAAATATAGTTCTTAAATGTTACTTTGTTTGTAATAAATAATGCAGAGCAGTTCTGTACAAGTTAGAATTAGAATGTTGCTTAGTTTCTCTTAGGTAGTCCAGGTAAATTGTTACAAATGCTAACATGGGAGGCTGTGTAGCTAAATCACTGGAAATAGTTACATTAATATATTTAGTTATTTAAAAGTTTAGTTGGTTTTGAATATAAAAATTACATGATTAACTGACACTTTTACTTTCATAACATACATTTTAGACTTAGACTGCTAGAATCTCAACTTATGAGTCACAGGATTTGGATATTTCATCTAGAATGTTTTATCTCTCCTCAAAAGTGAATGTTCAAAGGTTGACTTACTGTTAAATATCCTAAATATGTTCTTCCTCTATATTACTAATGTTCTCCGTGGTATAATGGTAGCAACATGAAGATAACAGTCACCATGCGTATGTGTGCGCGCACACACACGAGGTCCTGTGCTGGCAGAGGCCAGAGGTGCTGCTGAGTGAGCAGGTGACAGTTCAGTCTGCAGACTTTTCGCAGACCCAGGCCAAAGCTGGATGTCAGGTTTTGGCTGAGTCTAGAGACTGAAACCGAGCGCTCACCCTGCTTTCCGAGCCTGCCAAGGTGCTGCTTGTTCTCCGTGGTGTAATGTGGCGGCAGCTGGAGAGTGTGAGCTCTGCGAGAGAGTCTCCATGCTGAGAGGGAGCTTGTGCTGAGAGAAGGTGACTGATAACCTGCCCACATCATGCCTTCGATCAGGTGTCAGGGGGCCCCTCAGGGATGGTGACTTTTTGGCCAGATCTAGAAGAGACAGTCAGTCATGTGACGATGTGTGAGAAGAGCATTCCAGGTGCAGGGGGACAGCCAGGGTGGTGGCCCTGGGTGGGGGCCGGCTCTCCTAATTTGGGGAAGACAGGGCCAGAAGGAGGCTGAGGAGGAATTACCTGGCTGGATCCTGGAGTTTGCCTCTTCGTAGTGGATCTTCAGCAAGAGTGCGGTGTCCCAATTTCCAGAGTTCATTGTCTCCCGTGGTCCTTTGGTACATGAATTTAAGAGAGTGCGAATATGGCAGTAAGAGGGAGAAGGAAATTGCTAAGAGGTCAGCCGGGGTGGGTGCAAGGTGACACAAAATGAATGAGTTTGCTGCGGGCTAGATATGGAGGCAGGAGTGTCCTAAACGTTTACTTTAGACCCAGGACAGTCCTTTTTATTTCTTCTTTAAATTATTTGGGACCAGGAATATAGCTCAGTGGTACAGTACCTGCCTGGCAAGTGCAAGGTTGTGACTTTGATCCCCAGTACCAACCCTCCCCAAACCAAAAAACAAACAAAAAAACTTACTTATTTTTGAGATAAGATCTCAGTGGGTCAGGCTGTCCTTGAACTCATTTTGTGGCCTAAGCTGGCCCCAGACTCACAGTGATCGTCCTGCCTCAGCTTCCTGAATGCTGGGATTACTGGCATGCAGCACTCAACCCTGATAGTGTCTTTTATTGCGATCCAAAAGACTGGCAGAGCAGCAAGTTTTGAAATGGGAGTGAGTGGGTATTGAAGGCCATGTCTCCTTAATAGTATCCTCTGTAGCACTGGACAGTGACCTGCAGCCCTCAGAGATGATAATAGGTTAAGTGGAGTGTCGCTCAGTGTGCAACGCAGAGGCGCCTTTCTGCACTCTTTCCTGTGGTGGGCTGCTGCTGCCATAGCAGAGCTGTCATGGCTGCGCACTTGCGCCCTTACCTCCAGAGGCTGTAAGGCGTATTTAATACGTGTCATCTCCGTCCCTGCCACTCGAGGCCAGATGAGCTGCTGCCTCCCCCGCTGTGCACGTCCTAGGTCCTGGCCCCACTTCTGCTGGTGCACATGTGTTTTGCCACCGCACATCTTACATTTGTCCTCCCTACCAAGAATCCCAGACTTGATAATCCTGAAGTCCTGGACCGAGTTTGAGAAGGGAGAATGGTTCAGTGTGGAACTGATTCCCACGCCTTGTGTAACTCCAAGGAGTGCTTTTCAGAATGGCAATTTCTTACATGGAGAATCTCACAAAGGCCCAAGAGTTATATATTTCCTGGGGATTACTAATATGGTTACAAAGTAGAATTTTAGAAACACTGGGAAAAGTTATTGCCAAAAATATTACAATGTGTTTTTGGATACAATTTTAGTTTTGCTTTTTATAAACCATTTGGAAGGAGTAGGCACCAGAAGCTAGGCTTTGCAACTAAATTACATTTATAAACTGAAAAGCAGGCTAGGTAATCCACGCTGCTCAGCCCTGACCATCGCCTGCAGCGGGGTGGCGTCTCTCTTTGTGTCAGACCGAGGTCCTGCGCTCCGTGCTGTGGGCTGGCTGCGTCTGGAGGCCCAGGCCTCTCTCATTACTGTCTTGCTAGACTGAAGGTAGGGAAGAGACAATTTTATTGTAATATGTACAAGCAAACTTGGAGACAGAATATATCTGTGAACTGGGTTCTTGGTCACTAATTGAGAAGCATGTGTGATTTACCTGGAGTAGAAATAAGTGCAGGGATTAGCTAGATATACATGTTCTTGAAAAGTTGTCTTGAGAGCGTGACCCAGAGTTTTACTAATTTTCCCTATAGTCATACACAGGTGGGAGTCAGCGAGTGATTCTCACCAGGTGCTGTGCTAAGTGCCTTGCACCCTCACTACTTCAGCCTCTCAGTGAGCACTGAAACCTGATAGGTTGGTATTAATTTATAAGCTTAACACAACTCACGGTAAGATGTAGTTTGTTTCTGTTTTCAGTTTCATGTAGACTTACCAGTTGTGGTCCCATACTTCTGAGTCCTTTGAAACTGACTTCTGTTGTGATTTACTTATAAGATTTCTACTTCCAAGTATGATCTACTTCCTACATTATGATTTGCTATCAAAAGTGCATTTAAACATTTTAGATGATTTTTCTGACTCATGAACCTCTGACTCAGTAGCAGCTAAACCAGTGAGCACCACCAGGAATGCTTACAGGAGAGCACAGTGAGCTAGTACCTGGCAGCTCTTAGCTGGTTGCCGATTCTGCAGCCTTACAGAAGCATGACTCTTCAGCTAGACTTTCCTTTAGCACGGTCTCTCTCAAACAGGCCTGCATGTCACCTATTGAAGAACCACATAGCCTTCTTACTGAAATATAGAAGTCACCCAGCATGCTGCACACCTGTAGTCCCAGCACTCTGGGAGGCTGAGGGAGGAGGATGGCACGTTTGAGCCCAGCCTAGGCAGCTTAATACCTTAGGGAGACCCTAACTCAAAAGAAAAATGCTGCAGATATAGATCAATGTAAAGGCCCTGGCCTCAGTCTCCAGTGCTGGGGGGAAGGCCCGAGCCCAGAATTGAGTTTTGGAGTAGACCAGCAACTGAGTTTCTAACAGGAATTCCCAGTGACACTGATACTTACCAAAGCTTAACTACTTGAGCTAACTCAGAAGCAAGCAAGAACATATTTTAACATGGGTACAGATGATGTGCATACCCATTGGCCTGAGAGTCGGGCTAAGTTATGGTTTGCCATTTCACCACTGCGGGGGGAAGGCTGACACCTGCTTAGGTCACATTTGGCTGTGATGATAGAATCACGCGTGTCGCCTTCGCAGGCTTCAGGCTGCGGAGTTAGGCAGGACTGGATTCCATGTGGACGTTGCCACCGTCGGCTCTTGCTTGCTCTGTAATCTGGAGCAAGGTGTTGGATCTTGGTTTCCTGCCCTGCGCACACCACAGACGGCTGTGCAGACCGCAAGGTGGCGCTGTCAGGTGAGATGCGCTGGTGGTCGTAGCACTGGTCTCATGAACCATAGCCGTTATTTCTCGATTTAAAAATACAGCTTTAGAGACCAAAGTGGAGGGAAAAAATCATAAGTGTGCACAGTGACACCTGAGGAATGAGCTGCTGTTGTCCAGAGAGACCAGTCAGCTGCTCCACTGCTGAGAGGAGCTGAAGTTGGCAGGTTTGCTCTGCGGGCTCCTGTCTGTGGCCGCGTCCGACAGTCAGCAGCCTGTGGGGATGCGATAGATGTCCAGGAGGAAGACTGTGTGCCATGAACAACTCACTGCCAGTTCATACGGGGCTTGGACTTAGTGGACGGGTGGCCCAGCCAGGTGTTCTAACTTAAGGACATTAGTGGGATCGAGATGAAGAAAATGTGCTTATAGTTATTTTCATCAGTGATTTGAAGCAAAAACACTCACTGGAAATCAAGGTAGAGTCAGAAGTAGAAGTGGAACTTAGTGCCGAGTTGCTGTGGTGACCTGTTTGGAATGGTGACAGTGTTGGAGGTTCCTCTCCATTGCGTCCCTTAGGGCCCCTCTGCTTCAAAAATATCCAAGATGGCATTATTCCTATGCTGTGTCTTTACCAGCAGTTGTAGTCAGGTGTTCTGCTGCGTTAAGTACATGCACTGGTTTGCCTTTTAGGTGGATTTATTTGCTTAATTTACTGTGGGAGGCCGTACTAGGGATGGAGCTCTGGGCTGTGTTCCCAGCCTTTTTCCTTTGCACTGAGTTGCCCCAGCTGAGCTCATACCTACAGCACTCCTGCCATAGCCTCCCAGAGTGCAGGGATCACGGGCCTGCACCGTCACACTCGTTGTGTAGGGGAAAGCCATTGACTGCACCACCTGTCTTCTGTTCCCGTAGTCTGGTAGTAGCCCGGATGAGGAGCTGGCTGAGCCTTTAATGCAAGTCCTGGACCCAGCACAGCACAGGGGCGTGAGAGGATGGCCCAGCCCACGAATGTCGGGGAACTGCTCTCCATGCTGGATTCGCCCACGCTGGGTGTGCGAAATGATGTGACTGCGGTCTTTAAAGAGAACCTCAACTCCGGTAAGCCTGGGAGTGTTCTTTCCAGCTTGACTGCTCACAGGAAGAGATGGATCCAGAGGCAGCTAGAACCCCACTGGCAAATGTTAGTGTTCATCTTCTGAAGAGTGTTGTAAGCCACCAGGAGAGAGTACATGCTGGGGGTTCACACTGTATGTGTTTTAAACCTTTAGTTGTGGAAATAAACGCATACAAAAGGACATGAGACTTACAGGGGACCCCGTGAACCCAGATTCAGGGTTTATGTCAGTTTTGTTTCATCCTGCCTCACTAACTCTCCACAGAATTTTTTTTTGGTACCGGGGATTGAACACAGAACCTCAGACTTACCATACAGGCGCTTGTGCCACTGAGCTAAAACCCCACCCTCTCCACAGAATTTAAAGAAAAAATTCAAACATTGTTTCAGACATATTATTACTGGAAATCATACTGTGGTTTTTAACATGAAAAACCTATCTTCAGAAAAGCACAGTTTTAGATGGAACCCTTTTTTGCTTTCCATGTTTACAAGTTGGTCATAAAATGTGAAAGGCAGTGCTGTTGGCATCGTATACACTGGTGTTCAGCTGGTTTTAACTGCCGTGCTATTTGCCACTTAGAATCTGCATCTCGTCTGAGCCTCAAATGAAATATGGTGAAAAACTGGAGCATCCCGGTACCCTTTGGTAGGCGAGGGGTTAAACTGAGCATGTGGCGCTGCCCTGAGGTGGTGCAGGGTTAGTGAGGTGGGAGAAAGGAGCAGACTGTGGGTGTGGGCTGGGGAGGGCCATGCAGCAGGAGCGAGTTGGAGAGGACACTGTCTGCAGTGAGGGCGCTCATCGCTGAGGAGTGGGTTGGACCACGCTGTGAGGAGGCTTTCCACTTTTTTCTTTTGCATTTATTTTTTTCCTGTTAAGTTTATTGGTACTTTTTGGTATACGTAACAATCACGTTCATCATAGGGAATTCGCACCTGTACATGGTGGAACTGGATTCTTCGTTTCCCATTCCCCCAACCCCTTTTCAGTGCCTCTTCCCCTCCTTAGTTACAGAAGCGCTGTTTCCACTTTTCCTTCTTCCCTCATTTCCTTCCCTTTCTTCCTTCCCCTTCTGTGCTCCCTAGTTCCCCTTCCCATCTGAACTACGTTTTGGTCCTTACACTTTCCAGCTTTGCACTTTTATGCTGTTACATACTCTTCATATGGAACAGTAGGCATGGATATTTTTGTAGCTCAGAAGTGATGAGAGCATTGTATGTGTTTATGTGTTAGGTGTGTGTGCCAGAATTACTGTCCAACCTGAACTTCCTTGGTAGAAACACGATGCCACCTGAAGCTTTGGGTAGCGCATGACAAAGGGGTTCTGGAGTTTGTGACACTGCAAGGGTAGCACCGAGTGTGAAACAAGGAAATGATTCACTTTTTTCTGTGTTTAGACCGAGGTCCTATGCTCGTAAACACCCTGGTGGACTATTACCTGGAAACCAGTTCCCAGCCGGTGTTGCACATCCTGAGTACCTTGCAGGAGCCACATGATAAGGTAACTGCTGACAGGTGGCGGGCATTTGATATGTCCTGCAGGCATCAGGTAACGGAGAACACAGGGCCACCGTGGGGTTTGTCCAGAGCTGCTTATGACTTCCGAGTGCCACATGTAATACCTTGCCCACATTTCACATAGGAAAATAATTTGTAAGACTTGCATTTCCAGCAGTGTTTACAAAATAAAACCTACTTCAGAGGTTTTTAACAGTCTTGCTGTTTAAACAATTTTCTAGTGTCAGTACTATGAATTGAACAGTAAGGACTTGGCCTGTAGGCTCCCCATCTTTAAACCCACACTCCGAGTTGGCTTGTTAGACTTGTGTCAGTGTGGCAAATCCCTGTGTTTGGGTAAGTGATGTGGGCCTGCCTCCTGGCACCAGGCACTCACATGGTTCCTTTCAAGACTGGCACGTCTTGAGTGCATATACTCAAGCATCTTCACTAGGATTTCAAGACCTTGCCACTGTGCCCCTTTTCCAAAAAAATACCCTTTCCCCTCTCTGTACTCTGGGCTAAATTGCAACTTGTACTACTGCCTGATTTGTGTTCGGGGCCAAAGCATACATGCTGGGAGGTTGATGCGGTAAACGGCTTCCAGCAGGCTCCCTCACAGCTTCAGTAACCTGCCACACATCCGGGTCGTGGTGATAATACAAGTGGAGAGCTGTGAGGGTATGTGTGTCATATCCCCACCCTCCACCTGCAGCTTATGTGGTGAGCATCGTTTTTCATGAGTTGCACACTGGTGGTTCTCAGTGAAACAGGACAGTCCTATTTAGTTTGCTGATATGGCTTTGAAAATTGTGGATTTGACCTCTTTGTCAGTGTCCATTGGAGGGGAGACTTGAGAGGCCGAAGTCCATCACCACTGCCTGTACGTGGGTTAACTTCATACATCCATGGGAGATTTTCCCTGGTTCTTTTACATTTTCAGCACCTTTTGGACAAAATCAATGAGTATGTGGGCAAAGCCGCCACCCGCTTATCCATCCTCTTGTTGCTGGGGCATGTCGTGAGGCGGCAGCCATCCTGGAAGCATAAGCTCTCTCAAGCACCTCTTTTGCCTTCTCTACTAAAATGTCTCAAGGTAAGATGCCCATTGGGACTTGAATGAAATGGTGGTATGAGTGACTTGGAGTAAGCAAGTTGGAGATTAACTGCTAGCATTTCAGAACTTGTAGGTGTTTCTCAATGTAACATAGTCTAGAGTAATGCTTTACACTTCTCAGATGTGTCACCACAACCGTTGAGTATCTTTTGCCTGAGTAAATAAGTTGGTACAGTTTCTGTCAGATGGCTTCAACATTGTATTGCTCCAAATATCTTTGCTTTCATCATCTTACCTTACAGCCATTAAAATTTGTGGGGTTCTCTTTTAGGAATTTCTCTTTCAATGGAAAAATAGCCAAAGATCTCTTTAACCATCTAGGGGCATGTTACTTCCAGTGGCAGCTGTAACAAAAGTTTTTGTTGGTACAGGTCCTACTGAACTGCTGTCATCTTTTCCTGGTACCAAGTTGGGTGTATTTTTCTTACGTAGTCAAAACTCAATCTTTATGGTTTTACTTTTGGCAGTGGCTTACTGAAGTCCTCAGAGGCATTATCTCGATCTGTTTTAGTTCCTGGGCTTGTTGTCCCAGGGTAGCAGCACCTTTGATCCCTCTAATACAGCAGCATTCATGTTGAGGTTTGTGTCTTGCCAACAAGGGTAAATAAACCCTTACTATCCCTAGGGCCCCAGGAGGCACATTGGTTGGGTATCATAAAATCAGGCATTTGATATAAAGAAAAAGCTGGGGCAACAACAGTAACAATAACACACACACACACACACACACAGACCAGGGTAGTTCTCACAACTTCATGTTCTTTGAGCAAAGAGAGAGGTTGTTGAGGAGTGAATCCAGTTCAGAGGCGTTGCATTTAGTACAGGTTGCTAAACACTTTGTCTTTTCCAAAAGGGCAAGCGTGTTGGCTCTTCGTGATGGGCCGTTGTGAGGTCCTCAGTTAGGGTGCTGGCTGACTGGAGCTAAGGCTGTCCTTTGTGCCGGGACTCTTGTGTTGCTGTTATGTCTGCTCAGTCCTTCTACCAGTATATTCTTGCCGCATACCTATCACAAAAAAAGGCTTGGGGTTTGGTGTACAACTTAAATTTGGAACTTTATTTTCAGATTCCTAGATTTCTTTTCTAGTCAGAATAATGATTGCCATAGCCTGCATGGTCTCTTGATTAATGTTTTGTTTCATAAATCTTAATTTCAGTTGCTTGGCAAACATCCATAATTTAATTATGGGTCAAGTGAGCTGCTGTAGCTATCTTGAATTGATTCATTATCCATTGGTGTCAATTATCCTAAAGCTGACTTGATATTTGAAGTAAAAGTATGGGCAGAAATTTATTTGCAGATCTGTGCTGCTTTGAAAGTGAGTCACCAGCTTGTTCATGCCATTCTCCAGCTTTCTGCAATGCCAGTGCTGTAGTAGTTCTTCAGGGCGGACAGCTCCAGGGTGGGGCCTGCAGCCTCGCATGTGTGAGGCCCTGGGTTCTTTCCCAGCAGTGGGAAGCAGCAGCCACAGACACAACAAATTATGTCACAGGGAATTATTTCCAGCATGTAGTGTTTTTAAAAATCAATATAACAAAACGTAAATATGGTAGGACTGCTGAAAACAGCAGTTTCTGTGCTCTGTTAAGAAACACTTTTTGTGGCACTGTGCAAATATTATAAGCAGGGTCCTGTGGCTGGGGGACTTTGGAGTCTGCAGCCCATGATAAAGGCACCTCCTGTTGATGGTTGTCTGGGCGGGCTGCACACGGCCCTCCCAAAGTCGTCCCAGGACCCTGGAGCAGCGCTTGTTCTCTGAAGCCCGTGTTAGTGCTTCCCCTCTCGTTCTTAGGATTGGGAACTGAGTCCTGAGGAGCACTGGGTCTGTGATCTGTCAGTATTTAGAACCTTACCCACTGCCCTGCACTGTGCCTGACAAATGTTTCTTGTTTGCATTTCCTTCTGCAGATGGACACTGACGTCGTCGTCCTCACAACAGGTGTCTTGGTGTTGATCACCATGCTGCCAATGATTCCACAGTCCGGCAAGCAGCATCTTCTTGATTTCTTTGATATCTTTGGCCGTCTTTCCTCATGGTGTCTGAAAAAACCAGGTACAGATTCCTTGTATCTCTGGCAGACTCCACCCAGGAACACTCCTTTGGTTACTGGTCAGCAGAACCAGAACTCTGAGGGCAGAATGTGAAATTGGATGCTGAGATGAGTGGTCACTGGGCAGATGAGGAAATCCTTGGGTGTGTTCCTTCAGGCACATACCAGAGGCATGGCTGGTGAGATACTGTCCTTGTTTCGTTGGCTTACAAGGATTAGTTGTCAGAGAAACTGAGTAATAGGATGTAAACCTTTCTGATTTTTAGTAAACTGAAACAATTTCAACCTATGTGGTTGCAGAGATGACTAAACATGTGGATGGAACATTTTTATTTTACCCTGATGATATTTTGTACCAGAACACAAACTTTGGCTCTGAGATCCTATTCACTGTCACGTAGAAGGGGGAGGGAAAATATAACACGTGCTAATTATGATTCCAGTTTCAAAGGCACTGGACTTATTTTTCTAGATCAGCAAGTGGTATGATTCTATCAAGTGTTTCAGAAGCTGTAAGCTTATGAAATTCAGAATTTTTTTGTGTTGCCACCATGAAGTAGTCATATAGAAAGGATAAAATATGTTAAGATCTGTGAGAGAAGCTGTGGTTTCTGGGACAGCATTAAACCATCCCCTGGATTGGCAGTTTATTTTGAAGGCTCTTTGGGAGAAGGCAGTGTCCAGTATCCATTATCATGGAGAGGCTTGGGTTTCCAGGTGGTCTAGGTAAGGCTAGATTAGTGTCGTTGTCAAATTCTCCCACTCCTAGTAATTTCAGCTAATCTCTGGATAATGGGATTTTTTTCTCTCTTTAGTTATAAGTCTGCATTGTTGAGGCCGCATCCCATTTTAAAAGGCTTTCACAGACTGGTTCCACAAACACTCGAACATTGCTTATGCTGCAAGCATCATGCAAGGCACTGGTGGTAGAGAGCTGAGTAGGGCGGGCCTTTCCTCAAGACAGACATGCCGAACTGAGCAGCACAAAAAGAGTAGTTAGGAATCGTAAGGAGAATGACTGTCATTGTAAAAGTAGTTCAGCATTGCCGGAATGTTGGGGCTCCACTTGGGGGCATGATGTCCAAAGGCCTCGGGAGCCATTGGTGGATTTTAAGTAGAGGCCGTGTGCCGTGTTCAGGTTCGCATCTGCGAAACCGCTGCGCGTGTTCCTGTCTGTTGGGCACATGGCAGCCTCTGGTTTCCTTCCGTAGGCCATGTGACAGAAATCTACCTTGTCCATCTCCATGCCAGTGTTTATGCCCTCTTCCATCGCCTTTATGGAATGTACCCCTGCAACTTCGTCTCCTTTCTGCGTTCTCACTACAGCATGAAGGAAAACTTGGAGACTTTTGAAGAAGTGGTCAAGGTAAGTTAAATTGCCTATTTATTTGATGCAGTACTTGGTGCACTATTTAGTTGATCTGCATTTATAACATCTGCATTAAATAGTAGGTAGAATCATTTTGAAAAGACATCCAGCCTTCTTCTTAGACCACCGTTCGGCGGCTTGCTGTCTTTGTGATGAAGGCTTGCTCTTCTGGGTACCTCATAGTGCGTGCTCTTTCACAACTAGCTTTTCTCGACACACTGGTTAAGGCTCATCCGAGTCGTAGTATGATCAGCATCTCATTCCTTTTTATTGTCAGTAATAGGCCATTGTGTGGATGTGCCTCAAAGATTCACACCTATTATTTGTCAACCCAAACTCTTCCAGCCAATGATGGAGCATGTGCGAATTCACCCCGAATTAGTGACTGGATCCAAGGACCATGAACTGGACCCTCGAAGGTATAGAAACCAAATGTGTGACAAGAGTTTTAAGGGTCTCTTGAGAGACTGAGACTGTGATTTGGGAGGTGTCCCTGTGGAGGAATTGCTTGGGAATATAAATGTTCAGTTTACAGAATGACTGCATTTGGAAGCGCCTGGACAGCTGCAGCTGTGGGAGTCTAGATGAGGCCCTCCAGTCGGGGAACTGGCAACTCCTTTAGCAGAGCAGGGGAGGTTGCAGTGCAGTTCCTGACCCCCACGCCCCAGGAAGGCGTGCTCCTTGGTAGTGCCAGCATGGTACCAAGTGAGTGCTGAGTGGGTGTATTGCAGGAGGGCCGTGTGTTGAGTGCTGGACTCCCCAGTGCCTGTCTCCCCTGGGCGTAGGGAGGCAGCTCCCCATGTGCCCTGCTGTGGGGCCTTGCAGAGTTCCCAGGCCTGTTCTCTGGAGACACTGACTGGGATGAGGCCCCTGACTTGAGGACAGCAGCCCTGGTGCCCCTGGAGCTGAGGTCAAGGTTGGAAAGGCAGGAAGTGAAGGAAATTGGACAAACTGAGCAGCAAGCAGCTCTACTCTTCCCCACTACTTCTCCAGAGAAGGTTGGAGCCCTGACAGATGGGGACCTCTGCAGTCCTCCCGCTCTGAAGGCTGGCGCCTGGCCTGTCCCCTTGTAACCAGCTGCACCTCTGCCATGCAGCCTCAGCAACCACAAGGCGAGAGATAGGTAGAAAAGTGTGCACAGTATATCTGTAAAGTTGAATAATCACGCACGATGTGCAAGCAGCACCCAACCTATAAAACAGTGTTCCTGTTACCTTAGGAGACCTGGGGACCCTTGCCTCTCTGGCCCCTTCCCAACTCAGAGGCAGCTGCTGCTCTTGCTCTTCTGTTACTCTTGTTTTTACAGACTTCACTCTATGTGTTCTGCTTTGAAAAGCTGATTAGAAGCCATCCTTGCTCAGGAAGGGCACCCCATCACTGTTAGAGGCAGGGTCCTGGGATGAGGGCAGGACAGAGGACTGAGTCTGGGTCTGGCTTCAGTGCCCTTGAGAGGAGAGGAATCCCTGTGGCAGGGCATCACACAAGGTCATGAGCAAGGCTAGGGAAGCCCAAGGCTTTACCCCAGTCAGGGTGTCTGCCACGGCTGCTGAGGAGGGCGTCACTAGGTGTGGTGAGATGCGGCCATGGGAGGCGGCTGCTGTGTGCTGGCTGCTTGCAGCTCTTTGGGCCAGGTCAGGCGGAAGCCTTCTGTGGGGTGAAGTATGTGCTGATCTGACCGAGTGGCAGCTTCACCACTTGCAGTGAAGACAAATGACCCAGACCAGGGTCACCTGGCTCTGTTCCTGGGCTGCACAGATAGTGTGGGCAGCAGGAGCCTTGAGGACGGTCTGCCGCACGCGCGTCTCTTGACAAGTCTGCCCTGTGTGGAGGTGATATGGTCTGGGCCTGGTTCCAGCTGTCAACCACCCTGCTGGAGCTTTGCCTGGCCTCTCCTGGGCAGCATCCCGTTTCCTGGATCCTGTGTCTTCTTCCTGGGGTCACTCTGGTTTCGGAGGAGTGGCATTCTGAGGAGGATGCCGTTGATTGGCAGGGGTAAGTTTGCAGGTTGGAAGTCGGCCTCATTGAGTAACTACGAGCTCTGTTCTGCTGCTGAATCCCAGCCAGTGTTGCTGAGGACATCCAGAGGCGTTCTGAGTTTGGATCCTCTGTATCTGCTGTCGTTTCTTTTACTGCAACATGTAGAATGTTACTTGTTGACAGGATATTTTGAGATTTTTCTCATGGTGTTCTTGGTATGAGTTTGCTGTTACTCAACTGAGACGCTCTTAAATTCTAGGAAATCTTGAATTATTTTTTGCTTATTTTTCTTTCCTCTGGTTTTTTTGTTTTTCTGCCAGTACTGCTAGTATTGAGATTGGGGCCTCCTTGCTTTTCCTTCCTCTTCTGTTTTTTCTTTCCGCACTCTTGTCTCACTTCCGACAGACATCTTTTCCTTTGGCTCTTTGTCCTTCCGTAGTAGTCATCATTTCTACCGTGTCTTTAAAAGATCCAAGAGATCTTTTGAGTTTTCAGACAAGGCAGTCTCTGGCGTCTTCGGGTATGTTGACTGTTTTGTTTTCCCTGCATGGTTCATTTCTTCTAAGCTGCTCTCCTTTTTGTCTGGTTTGTTCTTTTTACATCTTTGCTTGTGTATGTGCTGCTGAAGTCAGCACTGGTCATCTGCTTGTGTCCAGAAAGGGCAACTAACAGCTCTGTTTCGTTCTGGCTGACCCGAGCCCCTGGTAGAGGTGCTAACACCATTGTTGTCTTCTTGAGCTGGTCAGGTTTGTAGGAAAGGGTCTTCCAACTGGGTGGAAGGCTGGCGGCGAGGAGGGTTTAGTGCTCCGGCATTCTTACTGTGCATATCCATTCCCTCTTGTTTGGAAAGTGCCCTGCCCTCCCTTCTGGAATTCCTCATCCAGAAGCCCATTTTGCTCCCTCCAGAGAATAATCCTGTTCCTGGTGAGGAGAGCCTTTTCTTGGGAGCCTAGATTGGGAAAGGACCTCCGGTGCTTGGTACACCTCCGCAGCTCAACCCTGGCTGCTCAAGTCCTAGTCGTCCCCGTCAGCTTATCGCTTGCCTCAGCTCCAGAAGCTTGGGTGCTGTGCTGTGCTCCGCCTCTAAGCAGTGTGCTGTGACCGTCAGCTGACTTGCCCTGAGCTTCCTGGGCTCCCGAGTCCTCAGCGTAGTCAGTCACTGCTCGCCCGTTGCTTTCCAGTTTCAAACACATGTGGGGCCCTCCTGTCTCCCCTGTGGGCTCATACTTGAAAATAAGCAGCCAAGTCTTTAGATGGCAGGATTCGGGGAGTTGCCAAGTTGGGTGCAGCTGAACAACCTGACCTACGTGCTGGGGGCCCATCTCAGTCAGCTCACAGCCTCGCGCTCGCTGGTGCCGGGCAGAGCGTCTGGGTTTGGGAGAAAGCCTGACAGGAAGACAGAGCAGTGTGAAGAGGAGGGAAGAAGGCTAGAGGCACGATGTTGTGCAGAGCAGAGAGGGCGCCCTCAGCCTAGAGACAACACTGGTCTGTAGGCAGTGGAGAGCTCAGTGCTGCAGGAGAGGACCACCCGAGACTGCCGTGAAACCCCTGGAAATTAAAGATGGAGGCCAGGGTAGGTGTTTCAGCCTCAGAATCGGAAGGTAAAATTGAGACTCAGAAAGCTGAACCAGAATTTAGAAATGGGTATTAAGAGAACATATACAGCATGGGCAGTGCAGGAAGTCCAACATCCAATTCAGAGAAGTTTGAAAAGGAGAAAAAACTGGTAGAAGAAATTTTAGAAGACATGAAGACACCCCTGAGAGCTGGAAGAAGGGGCTTGCCTAAGGCCCAGCTCCGCCAGTGCAGAACGGCACCAGATCTCGGTGTTGGGAACGTTCAGAACACCACAGAGATAAACTTCTCAGAGATAGACCCAAAATTCCATATCCGGGACTCAGGTTTCCCTCCTGTCTACGCACACCACAGTAGCCACAGGCCCAGGCTGCACCAAAATGGGGTGAAAGTAGGGAGGAAGGAGGCACAGAGTCTGGGGCACTGCAGACCTGAGTTAGGATCACGGGCGAGGAGTGTCAGGGTGACAGGAACACAGCAGCCAGTAGCCTGGGGAAGCCCAGACTCCCAAGAGGACAGAGCTCCAGAAGGACTGCACAGGTGGAAGGGACTCGGTCTGGAAGCTCTCTGCATTCTTTTGTGTGGAAATTGTATCAACCATTATTGTGGAGCTGCTCACGTGAACTTAGGAAGGGTTAACAGTACGCGGAACACAGGAAAGACAGAGTAAAACCCCAGGACAACGCCTGAGAGAGAGGAAGCGTTGCAGCTCTGGCTCAGCCTCGAGCAGCGCCTGGCTAGTCTGGGCAACTGCTGGAATTTACCTGGAAAGTAACAGGGATGCACTTTGGGGACTGCAGGAGGAAGGGAAGGGTCTCCGGCAGAGACCTCGGTCTGCAGCACCCTGGGAGGGAGTGAATAGGTGAGATCTGCAGTTCATAACCCAGGACTGAGCCCAGGAAGGGGCAGAGGCGCAGTCTCCGCACGCCAGGAGCTGGCTGACAGTTGTCGTCTGGTGGCGCTGTTCTTTCTAAACCACAGGCTTCTTGCGGGGGCGGGAGGTGTCTGTGTTTTATGTGCATCTCAGAGAAACTGCCAGATCAACTAATGTAGCTGCTTAGACCAGTCCCCAGTTTCAGAGATCCTAAAGCCTTGACAGCTCTGTGTAAGGTTTAGGGAAACACGGTGCACATGCTGAAACACTCAGAGGTCGTCCTCCTCTGGTGTGATTGTCACTCCCTTCTCAGAAGCCAGTCCTCCTGTGTGTGTGTGCGCGCGCGCGCGCGTGCTTCCTGCCTCCTGCTGTCCCTGGGTCACCCTCCAGTGGTGCTGAGCCGGGGCATAGGAGCCAGCCCCAGGAACAGACAGAGCTGCCCTGGAAGCTGAGAGGGTGAGGCTGCCCCCAGTTCCAACACGCTTCTTTCTGTGCCCATCCTACATTCGCAGTTTGTAAGGCTTGATGGGCATGAGCAACAACAACAACAGGGATGTAGCTTGGTAGCACGCGTGCCTGCCTGGCACGTGTGAGGGTGTGTGTCTGGTCCCCGGTACCAAAAGTCCCACAAGGCTTGATGAGATTCTCAGCAGTGGCACGTTTCATTGGGGTGACCTGCGGCGCACCCCAGCGTTGCTGTGCACTTCCTGTAAACTTCAGGACAGAAGACGAGAGCCTTGGATAGCGTTACTGAGGCCTTAGGACATAGTTAGAAAGCTGTGTTGGAATTTCTGAAGCCAGTTCTGAAAGTAACGATAGCAGGGGTGCACTTCTGAGAGCGTCATGTAGAAGGAGGGGCGCCCTGCAGTGGGGGTTTGCAGTTTAAATGTTCTGTTCAGCGCTGGGGCCTTTGGGGAACGTTTGGCAAGTCCCAGAGAGTTGAAAGAAGCCAATGAACATTGTCCCTAGTTCCTGGCTCTTGCCTGATTCGGACACTGTGTGAACCCAGGGCCTTGCCTAGGACAAGCAGGTGCTCTGCCCCTCAGTGCCGTCGCTTCAATTCGAGTACTCAGTGCTTCCAGCTCTGTTTGTGAGCTCGTCTCCAAAGAGTTTTGCATCTTTTTTTAAATTTATGACTGTCCTCTACACATTTTACACCTTTTAGTATTTTTAAAATCAACTTTGGTGGGGCTGGGGATTTAGCTCAGCGGCATAAGCACTGCCTTGCAAACATGCGGTCATGAGTTCGAGGATCCCCAGTACCAATTTAAAAAAAAAATTATGTGGTACAGCACATAATTTACAGAGAATAAAACTAACCAGTGTGGCTAAGTTACGGCAAAATTCGTGGCAGTCCCAATGAAGAGCTTGTCCAGGGCCCCAGAGTCCCTTCGCCCTTTGCTGCATCAGCCACAGCGAGTACTGGAAGCCTGCTCGCACTGCTGCTGGAGGGCGTCTTGCTTTGTCTCTGTCCTTTGGCTTGTTTCCTGCCTCCCTCACAGGCTGTCCTGTCCTGTCCTGTCCTGTCCTGTCCTGTCCTGTCCTGTCCTGCAGGGCTGTGTATCATGATGTGTGTCTTTCTGTAGAGTAGCTCGCTGGAGGTAGAACTGTGGCTCGTACAGCAGAAATCTCTAGGCAGTTCTTTACAAGATGGATTGTCTGTCTGTGTGGGCACTAACCCTGGTCTAGAGCTGGATTAGAAGAACCCCAAGGCTCTGACGGGGACCTTTAGTAAGCTTCATCTGCCTGCTGCTTTCCAGTGCTCCCTGTGCCTTGGCCATCTTGGTTCCAAGGAGATTTGCCCTCAGTGGCTGCTCTGCAGTTGATTATACTGAGGCCGTGTCTGGTCTTCATGAATGAACATTTTCTTTCCTTTAGTTTCTGAGAACTTGATTCAGCCATTGAAGTAGGGAAGGTAGGACCAGGGATTTAGCTCAGCAGCACAGTACCTGCCTGGGAAGTGCAAGGCCCTGAGTTGACCCCAGTACCAAAAAAAAGTAAGGAAGGTATAGATTTGCAGGATGAATGGCCAGCACTGGGGCTGCCATGGGCCTTGCAGATCTTGGGTCCAGGACTGACCTAGAGTCCCGTCTTAAGTGTGTGATGTGATTAAGTGGATTTCCGTTTGCTTTTCTTGACTTTCATTGCCTTTTCTAGGTGGAAGAAATTAGATACTCACGATGTTGTCATAGAGTGTGCCAAAATCTCTCTGGACCCTACAGAAGCCTCCTATGAAGATGGCTACTCTGTGTGTCACCAGCTGTCCACCCGCTTTCCTCACCGTCCCACAGATGTCACCACAAGCCCTTATGTAGACACACAGAATAGCTATGGTAAAAAGTGACTTTGGTACTCATCTCTCTTGCAACTTTGTCTCCGGAAGACATTGCTGATCTTTTTTGGCATAATGTTCTTTCCCTAGAGCAGGGCTTAGTTTACTTCCCCAAATATTTTAAATTTGAATTTGCCTCCATTTTCTTCTGATAATTTTCTCCTTCAAGTTTAATTGTCCTTGACCTCCAACTGGATAGTGTGTGCACTGACTTCGCCACCCGTCCTCAGCATTTAACAAAGAAAGGCTCCAGGTGCCTGAAGACAAGGCCCCATCTGAGGACACCTGTTCTTTCAGGCATGTAGCGAGACACCCACTGGGATGGACAGTTTAGACTGGGTTCCGATTGCAGTCTGGCTCTCTCTGTGGCCAGACCCAACCCCCTGACGCCTCATGGTTATCGGCATCAGACCTCCCTGACTTCCCCTGCTGAAGAGCATTTAGAGAACCTTTTCTAAATGTTGCTACTTTAGACCCAAAGACAGAGGAAAGCTCCTCAGATTTAAAAAATGCAGAAGATCGAGTGTGGTAGTGAGGCCCACAGGACCGTCATTGCTTATCAGAGTGCTCTGAAAGCCTGTTCTGACCCACTGTGCTCCTTCCCTTTCTTTCAGGGCACGCTACTTCCACCCCCTACTCCACCTCCCGGCCGACGCTCTTCAGTACGCCAGGGCAGCTAGCTCATTCTCTGAGTTTCTCGTCCACACGGCCGTTCCCTGAGCCGCCACAAGTACGAGGTCTAACAGCGCACCGGTTTCTGCCCTGCCCCTCGCGAGGCTGGGCAGGAGTTAGCATGTGGCTGGGAGAGTTTTACACTGCACATTTCAGGGGCCCTTTTCAGGATAATTATCTCAAGCAGAGAAATTTACTGTTGCTACTTGGGCCATCTTGGAGTCGAGATGTACAAAATGTAATTTGTCTTTTAATAAAGCTTTAGCAAGATGCTTTTTAAAGTTGAAAAGGTTAGATTTAAACAGTATTAGATATAAACCTGATGGAGAAAACAATATCAATTTGTTACTGCTGATAGACTTTATTTTACTTCCCAGGCTGTTCTTTGGAGTCCATCCATGGTTTGTGGTATGACCACTCCCCCAACATCTCCTGGAAATGTCCCACCTGATCTGTCACACCCATATAGTAAAGTCTTTGGCACAACTGGTATGTATGTCTTAGATTTAATGGTTGGTTTGGGCCTGCATTTTGTGATAGAAGGAACTGTCTCTTAGATCTCAGAGTGAGTCTGGGGGCCACTCGCATTACTGAACTTGTTTTCGACACTTAATGCAAACTTGTGGGGTTTTCAGAATGAGTAGGTGAGCGTTAAGGGGAGGGAAAAAGAGAGAGATCTAGGTCCCCGGGAAATTGACTCCGAAGCCTTACTTGCTGTAAGGCTGAGCAAAGAACTGGTAGTTTTTCTGATAGCTGGGCTCAGTGGATTGCATATTTTGCCCCTGTCTCTGGGCAGGTGGAAAAGGAACTCCCCTGGGAACCCCCGCAACCTCTCCTCCTCCAGCCCCGCTCTGCCATGCGGATGACTACATGCACATCTCACTGCCCCCGGTCACGGCCACGCCCCCCAGGAAGGTGAGTCCTGGCTGGCTGCGTCCTCTCTCTGCCCAAGTGTGGTGACTCGCCGGCAGCCTCACTGTGCACAGCCTGGTTAGCCAGGTAGATGCCTGGCCCGGAAGGCAACAGCACGACTCAGGGTAGTCACACTAGCCTGATGAGTGTGCTCGAGGGCCGCCTGGCCTCCCCGGGCCCCGACAGCAGTGCAGGCCTCGGTTCAGTCACACCCGCCTTCACTGCGAGCTGCTCTTGGCCTCTGCATTGGTATTTTTATTGCTGCTAGCTACAGAAACCTTGGTGGATGAAATGGTGGCCCCACAGCACAGGTCAGTGCAGGTGCCACACCACCCCACTAGACACTGCATCCTCCCTTCGCAACAGGAAAGAGCTGAGTATGGTGGCACCAGGCCAGCAGTCCAAGCCTAAGGAGGCTGAGGCAGGAGGATCACAAATTTGAGGGCAGCGAGTTACACAGTAGGTTCATAGCCGGCCTGGACTACATAGTAGACCTGGTCTCAGAGTAAATACATATGTACATACAAGAAAGAAGGTAAAAAGTTCTGTGTGTATGCTGTGTTAAGCGATAGAAATTATTAATTTTGTTAAATCTGGGCCCTTCAGAATATGTGCATTTAATATTCTTTGTGACAAAACAGGAAGGTGTAAGTAATGTTTATTGCATACCAAAGAATGGTGGGAGCTTCAGGCCCACGTGTAATTATTTGAATTGGATTTATTTGAATTTCTTTCATGGGTACCAGTTTCATTTGAATGAAGAGAAAACTGACAAACTTGGGTATTTGGCAGGCAGTTTCACTGTTGTGGTTTGGTTTTGGGGAGGACAAAGTCTCACCAAGTAGCTCAGGCTGGTCTTGAACTCATTGTGTCACTCAGGCTGGTCTCAAACTTGTGGCAGTCCTTCTGCCTCGGCCTCCCAAGTGCTAGGCTTAGAGGCATCTGCCAACAGGACCAGCATAGGTAGTTTCTTAAATGATGAGTCATGTTTGTTATTTCAGGATAAACAACTGACAGAATGTATTGCTGGTGATAAAACTCAACTTTCAGGTGAAAATTAGGAAATCAAGGGCCAGGGATGTAGCTCAGTGGCATAAACGCCTGCCTGGCAAGTGCAAGGTCATGAGTTTGATCCCCAGGATCAAAAAAGAAAAGAAAATTAGGAAACCACTGTAAGCTTGGTAACTTTTACAATGAGATTGAAGTGTGTGTCTCTTTCTTTCTTTTTTTTGAGGTTAAAGTCTTAGGAAGGAATACTTTTTTTTTAACCATATAATGAAGTGTTTCCACATTCGGAAGAACTAAATAATTTGTTGAACCAGTATTCTCTAAGTGTCCAGTGTATAATGTTACAGAACCAAACCTAGGTCAGAAGTGCCTTCCAGGTACAAGGTAGCCAGTGGATTTTAACACAACATGAACAGTTATTTTATAGGGTTTCAGATTCTACATGGTAACTAACTTTGTCAGGTTTTGGCTGGTATCAAAGGTACAGTAATGGTTTACAAGCGTATGGAAAGTCTGTCAGCATGTTTACTTTTGGGAGCACGTGTCGCTGGGCCCCAGTTTTCTCCACGTGGCTGAACTGGCCTACTATAGCAGACTGACTGTAGTAGAAGCAGCTAGGAGAATCCAGCTGCCTTTCATTCAGGCAGGTAGTAAAGAGATCCCAAAAATGAATGGCAAATTAAAAGTCTCACTCTTCACTCTAGACTTACTGTTTTTTGAAAAATATATTTTCTATAAAAATATTGTATGGATTAATAGACAATAGATTTGTTATTTTTAAGTCAATAAGTATCTTAAAAGTATTTTTCAATTTCTAATACAATAACGATTGACAGATTTAACCACACGAACAGAAACTTGGAGTTCTTTGTATTCTGAAGACTAAAGGCAGTTTGCACTGCGCTGGGCTCTGTGACCGTCCCTCAGTGTGGAGAGAAGGGCAGCGCCCGCTTCGCTGGGTGATACAAATGACACCTGTCTTTTCAGGAAGAGAGGACAGAGTCTGCGCGGCCGTGTCTCCACAGACAGACCCATCTCCCGAATGACAGAGGGCCAGGTAAGAACTGGGTAACGCAGACCTTGATGTCTTTCGGATTGGGCTGTCTGTGTCCACAGCTGAGTTAAGCGGTGCACACCCCTAGACTTAGCTCCTCCCAAGGTTGCGGTAATTAGGGTGTCTGGAGTTCCAAGGCCAGCGTGCAGCACAGGTGATACTGCTGTCTAAAAAAGGTAGAAACAGGGACATTCTGGAAAACCACACAACACTGACGTGTAGTGGTTAGAAACATAAGAAACAAGTACTGAATTCTAAAAGTTAGACTAATAATAACATGGAAACATGTCTAAGATAGCTGGATGTGGTGGTGCACGCCTGTCATTCCCGTACCCTGGGAGGCTGAGGCAGGAAGATTGCAGGTTTGAGCCCAGTCTGGCCTGGGGAATTTAGCAAGATACTATTTCAAAGTTCAGAAACAAAAAAAAAAAACTCTTTACAATGAACATTATCATTATATATGTAAAATTTACCAATAAAATTAAAAAGTTAGAAAACCACGGAAGTTTATAGAGAAACATTGTATGTGTAGCTCAGTACAGAACCCTGGGCTCATTCCCCATTGCTGCCACCCAAAACAAAAAAGAAAAAGCTCTTAAGCTGTTGCCCTGATGTCCCTCTGAGTGTCCTCAGCTGGTTTGGTCTGTCCTTGAATCAGCTAAGGCCTGGAGATTTTACTTCCTGTGGCTGAAAGGGAGGTAGCTTTGGGGAGGTGACTTACGTAGCTCTGCCTCTATAGCAGACCCCCTCCAGCAGGAAGGGTGACCCTAGTCCTTTTCCTGTTGCACTCTCAGCCCTTTGCGCCTGCGGACCTGTCTGCATGTCTCTGACCATACTTACCTCTGTTTCTGTTCAGAAGAGCTGCCCAGTGCCCAGGGCTCTGTCACTCTGAGTGACCTGCCGGACTTTCTAGGTGACCTGGCCTCAGAGGAAGACAGTATTGAAAAAGCTAAGGAAGAAGGTGATGTATGTGGGATTCCTCATTTTGCCCCAGAACTGAGGTCTAGAGTCCGCTCAGGGACGCGCTTGGTGTTTCTCCTGTTGGAGAAACGTCTGGTGTGTTTGCAGGACCTGTGCCGGGTGAAGGGCTCCCCGGGTATCCGGTGCTGCGCGGGCATGCCCTGGCCAGCATTCACTGAAGCGCCTCGTTTGCCGCTCTCCTTCCAGCTGCGATATCTAAGGAGCTGTCTGAGATCACCACCGCGGAGGCAGAGCCTATGGGTCCTCGAGGGGGCTTTGACTCTCCCTTCTACCGGGACAGTCTCCCGGGTTCTCAGCGGAAAACACACTCGGCTGCCTCTGGGACGCAGGGCTCCAGCACAAACCCCGAGCCTCTACACTCCTCTCTGGACAAGCTCGGGCCCGACACACCAAAGCAAGCCTTTACCCCTATAGATCTACCCTGTGGCAGAGCCGATGCCAGCCCTGCTGAGGACAGGGACCACCAGGCTTCCTTGGAGACTAGCATCCTCACTCCCAGCCCGTGCAAGATTCCACCACGGAGGGGAGTGGACTTTGGACACGGGCAGCCTCCCCCGTACGATCATCTCTTTGAGATAGCCTTGCCAAAGACTGCCTGCCACTTTGTCAGCAGGAAGACTGAGGAGCTGTTAAAGAAAGCAAAAGGAAGCCCCGAGGAAGACTCCACGCCCTCTACCTCCCCAATGGAAGTACTGGATAGACTGATACAGCAGGGAGCAGATGCACACAGCAAGGAGCTGAGCAAGTAAGCTGCCGCCCGCCCCCCTGCCTGGCCGGAGGCACTGGTTCCCTCAGTCCCCCATGCTCCCAAACGCGGGCCCAGCATGCTGCCTTGGTGCGTGGGAGTGAGGCCTGTGCTCGGGCGGCCCCCCGAGCGTCTGCCGTGAAAGGACCCTTTGTGGTGTAGGCTGTTTGTGCCGCTGTCCTGTGAGGATGGAGATTATAAATGAGCACCCAGGGTATCTCAGCACAGCAGTGTTTGGTGTTGTGTTTTGGATTTTTAATTGCGATTATTCTGTTGGAATTTGGTAATGTCCACTGGGAGAAGATTAGCTCACCAGCGTTTACGCAGGTGAAAGTGACCTAATGGTGCCCTGCCACTCAGGGCTCCTAGAAACCCAGGACCCCAGTGCCCCTCCTTTCAGTGCCCTTTTTCAGAGGGCTCTGGGGAAGGCATAGGGACCAGCCCGTCCATAGTTTGGATTCTGTGCCATTTCTACACAGGCTTTTGGAGAAATGTTACTTTTTGTCTGTCTTCTATATACTATCTCAAGGTGGAATCTGATAGGAATTGTAATATTTAAAATGCTCTCATTTTGGTGTTTTCGAGATAGGGTCTTGCTATGTAATTCAGGCTGGTTTTGAACTCAATGTGTAGGCCAGGCTGTTCTTGTACTTGGTGTTGATCCTCCTGCCTCAGCCTTCTGAGTGGTGGGATTGCAAGCAAGAGTCACCATGCTCAGCTAACCTTCCTCTTTTTCAGTTAGACTGCATGGGTGAGCTGCTTTTTCTTAAATGCGGGTGAGAGTAGCTTCCCAAAGGACAGCTCTCCTGTGTATTCCACAGAGAGCGGAGAAGCAGCTCCGCCTCACCCTTGGAGGACTGACTTCATGGCGCAGGCCACGCTGAGGTAGGGAGTGCACAGTAGGGCTGCTCCTCTTTGGAGATCTGGCCACGTGCAGTGGGCTGCCTGCCTGTCCTGTCCACTTGGGCCACACTTGCCACTCCATGTGCTCTCGGAATGTGACATTTTCTTAGGCCCTTGAGAATCCCAAGCACAAGTAAGTGGTCCAACCTTGCTGCAGTTAAGCACCTGGGTGCATGTTTTCTAGGTCAGTCAGTAACTCCATTGTCCGAAACTTTGTTCCTAGGTTGTCCTTACCCAGCAAGTCTGTCGACTGGACCCACTTTGGAGGTAAAGTTGTTACTTTAGCACCACATCTTGCCCCAGCAGTTGCTGCTGTCTTGGCCCCTTGCCTGTCCTTGAAGGAGGAGGTGCCCTGTGGGGAGCATCTCCCGCTGCCCTCCTCCAGCCAGCGCACCTGGTGGGCTAGGGGTCTCAAGTGTTGCTAAGCCAGCATTTGCTCTTTTTGAAACATGCCAAGCACTGTGTGTTTGGAAATAGAAGCGCAGCCTTCGTACCACGCCCTAGAAAAGACTCAGGTGACCTGAGCATGCTGAGAAGCTCCCTGTGGAAGGGCGTGGCAGTGCGGGAGCAGTGGAGAGAGCCGGGGTGTCTGAAGTGTGTGTGCGCGTGCGCGTGTGTGGTCAGGTCGGTGGGAAGGAGAGGGGTTCTCAGCGCCCCCCCACTTCCTGGCAGTGGCTGCTGCTAGGAACCAGGTGGTCCCTGGCAGTGGTTTGTGTTGAAAGAGTTGCATTTCTTAGACTAACACAGGACAGGGCCTGGTGGAGCTGAGGCTGAAGGGCTCTTCTGCTTTACCATCAGGCGCTCCTCCCTCGGATGAGATCCGCGCCCTCCGAGACCAGTTGCTCTTACTGCACAACCAGTTGCTCTACGAGCGCTTTAAGAGGCAGCAGCACGCTCTGCGGAACAGGCGGCTCCTCCGCAAGGTGATCAGGGCGGCAGCCCTGGAGGAACACAACGCTGCTATGGTGAGGACAGGGGCGCTGGCCTTGGTGCTGGCTTGGCTTTGTGTCCGCTCGGAAGCTTGTGAAGAGCAGCTGCCGCACAGGGAGGTCAGCGCTCTCGGCTCCAGCCCTGCTCACCGGGCGGCTGGGGCCAGGCCACTTGTCTCTGAGGTTTAGCTGTGGGTGCTGGGCCACAGAGTCCCCTTGTACCTCCCAGAAGCTGTGGGGACAGATGACTTTCTGTGCTTGCTTGTAATTGACTCTGATGATGAAAGGATTGGAAGGTCATTTTATTTCTCCAGATGTGCAGCCAGTTCCCCTAAAGTTCTTTCATGTCGTAAGTTTGAAACCCGTACGTGCTGCAGGTGTAAAGCCAGGGAGGCTTGGAGTTGGAGCAGTGGGCTCTACCAGTTTTCTTACAGAGAAAATTGGCCTCTTGAAACCTTGTTACCAGTTCTATAGAGTGAGCAATTATAAGAGCAGGGCTGAGAAATCACAGTAGTAGCTCCTACTTTTTAAGTTCTGATAGTTAAGAGAAACAGAGAATTTAGCTCAGAGGCATAAACGCCTGCCTGGCAAGCATGAGGTCACAAGTTCGATAAAAAAAAAAAAGAAATGACATCAGTGAGTACTTCCCTGTGCCTTGCACAGTACAAGTGTCCAGTAAAAGTTGGGGGTTTTAGTGAACTACTTCAGGGCTGTGTATTAGAAATCTCACTCCAGTGTTTGTGGTGGGGACTTCTAAAGCACAGGAAGCCACTTGGCTCTTGAGCAGAACTCTTTACACAGCTTACAGTCCGTTTGCTAATGCAAAATTGGGCAAACTTTGACTGAAGCCCAGTGAGAGAGCCATGAGGCGCAGACTCCAGGTGGCGTGTGGCTGAGGGCAGGCTGATGGCTCACCACCCATGCTGGATGGTAGCTAAGACAGTGCCATCTCTGGTCTCTGCTAGAAAGACCAGCTGAAGTTACAAGAAAAAGACATCCAAATATGGAAGGTGAGTCTACAGAAAGAACAAGCCAGGTACAGTCAGCTGCAGGAGCAGCGTGACACCGTGGTGACCCATCTCCACAGCCAGATCAGACAGCTGCAGCATGACCGAGAAGAATTCTACAACCAGAGCCAGGAGTTACAGGTACAGCCCGCAGCCCGGGCCCAGCCCACAGTGAAGGCCTGTGAGCCCCTGCGCGGGTGGTGGAGTGCTGCTACGGTGTTGTCCCTCGGTCAGCTCACCTAGGACGAACGCTTCACTCTGAGACCATGGCAGAGAGAGGTCAGGCCGCTACGTCTTACTGAGGACAGAAGTGCCTCACCTCGCCATAGCTGCCTCACTCTCCAGGGAGCCCAGAGAAACTTGCAAGAGTCCCCCAAATGAGGGCTAAACTCGGTGATTGCTAGGACATCTTAATAGCTGTTTGAAAATAGGGGCTGGGAATTTAGCTCAGTGGCTTAAGTGCCTGCCTAGCAAGTGCAAGGTTCAATCCCTGGTACCGAAAAAAAAGAAAAGAAAATGATTTAGATACTCTTATTTATTTATTTATTTATTTAAGCAGACCTGGGGCTCACTTTGTAGCCCAGGCTGGTCTCAAACTTGCAGCGATCCTCCTGCCTCAGCCTCCCGAGTGCTGGGATTACAGGAGTGCACCATCACACTTGGCTACACTCAGAGTTTTAAAAAATTTCATATAGCTGCAGTTACCAAGGCCATAAGCACCTGGTGGCACACAAATCTCAGCCTCGGAATCAGACTGGGCAGTGACACCCTCATTTCCTGTTTCATACTGGTTGCTTTTGTACCGCAGCAGCCACTCAAGCTTAGGTCTGCAGACTTGGCTCCACCCAGGTACACAGCAGGATCCAGTATTGATTGGGCTGTCAGCTGCCTCCAGCTAATCAGTAGTTCACAGTTTGTCCCACAGGTGTCACTGCATTTCCCCCAAAAATGTAAACTGTTGCTGTGATACCCTTGTGCACTTGCATTGCTCCAGGTGAACATAATCACCGTGCAGATTGGGAACTAAGGTGTTTTTTTTTAAAGAATTAAATAGTAAGGGATTTAGAAATCAACACAGCTTACCTTCTAAGACAAAGAAGTCAGATGCTGACGGCCCAGAATAGGAGAGCAGTGGAGGAGCTGGGCACCCCGGGTTCGGCGTGGGCCGACGGCCAGGCGGGTAGCCGGTGCCACTGTAGCTTTGTGACCACGTGTGTTTATGCAGACGAAGCTGGAGGACTGCAGGAACATGATCGCTGAGCTGCGGGTGGAGCTGAAGAAGGCCAACAGCAAGGTGTGCCACACAGAGCTGCTGCTCAGCCAGGTCTCCCAGAAGGTGAGCAGGCCGAGCCGCCACTGCCCGAGGCCCTTCTGGGACAGATTGATGGCTTGAATACTGGGGTGGGATTCCCTGCGGGGCGTGATCCTGCCCCTCGCCTTCAGAAGACATTTGGCAACATCAGAGGTTTTTGGTGCTACGGCAGTTCGGGGCCAGGGTGCTGCCGGATATGCTCTAGGGTATGACTGCACCCCCAGCAGAGGTGGGTGGACCCCAGGTCACGCATATCCCGTGGAGTCCTTTCTCACAAATGCCCAGGGGTGCTGCGGTTTCTGACCGCCATCCTCTCTTGGCATTCAGTAAACTGCCGTGTACCATTTGCTCAGCAGCAGGTGAGCTTCCCTGGGGCTTCCTCATGGACCTGGCGTCCCTGCCGTGGTGGCCATGTACCTGTTCATGTGTGTCCCATGGTGGTCACCTTGATGTAGGCCACTCATGCTGCTTGCCCTTTGCATTCCTGCCCACTTTTGTTGCTCTTTGGGTGCCTTCCTCCCTGCCCGCTAGAAGGCTGGGGAGTTGCTTATTCTGCCCTGGTGCTGAGCCCTTGTGGGCCTGCTGGGTCTCCCGCTTGACATCCATTTCTGGCTTTGTGGCGTCGGCCTTCTCACCGTCTGTGTGTTTTGCTCAGCTCTCCAACAGCGAGTCGGTGCAGCAGCAGATGGAGTTTCTGAACAGGCAGCTGTTGGTGCTTGGAGAGGTCAACGAGCTGTACTTGGAGCAACTGCAGAACAAGCACGCAGACACCACCGAGGTAGGTGCAGAGCCAGGCAGTGTGCCACATAGACCAGCTTTTGGGAGTCGTTCCTTAGAGATGGGCCCTCCCTGGCCCTGCACAGGCCCTGCCCAGCTGTCATGAGAGTGTGTGTTCCTTGCTGGGTGTCTCAGAGATGGATCCTGGTAGGGTTGTCTCAGGTGAAGGTGCTTTCTGTCCCTTCCTGTAGAGAGAGACATTCCGATCGGGACCGTAGATGTGTCCTGGGCTGTCCTGCATGTGGGTCATTTTCTTTTCCTTTTCTTGTGGAATCTAATTTCTGCTGATGGTTATTCAGTCCTGGCAACAAGGCCGGCGCTGGAATGATCTGCCGTTGTTAGCGCCTCACCAGTGGTGTCAGGACGGACGTTCCATGTCGCTTGATAAACAGCCTCAGGTCGTGTTGAGGAATGAGCAGGAAATGCACAGATGCTTCTTTCACAGCTGCTTCTTCATGCACACCTACTCTTCAGGATTTCCTGGGCTTATGCTTTGTAACGTGGCTTTTTTGGACTTGACTCTCAGACTCCTAGAAGGATGTTCCATGTGGAACTTTCTAGACACAGGCAGTTGTTGGGAAGGTAGAGTGGCTGTGGGGGAAGGAAGGCGTGCAGACCCAGGAGACCTCTGCTGATGCTTCCCAGAAGCAGGGGCGGGAGGGCTTCTGTGGTGTGGGCTGCTGCTGGACATCCTTGGATGCTTGGGGACCTGTTTCACAATAAAACGAGGCCACTGCTGCTGGCTCATAGGATGATCCCTTCAGTTGTATACCACATGACTCACAGGAGCCAAGATGGCTTCAGGACATGTAATTCTATTGTTTCATTTGACAAGAAGTCCAGAGGCAGGCGAGTTCCAGGCTGGTCAGGTTGGCAGTTGGGGACAGTATCAGAGAGCCAAACTCTGCAACTATTCCACACCACCCTGTCTATCCTGTTAACTTTGTGTCCCAACCAGCTGTTCCCATGCTTGCCAGGTAGTGCCCAAGAGGCACCTGTCCTGGGCAGATACTGGTGTCCTGAGGAAGAGAGCTTCCCTTCTGGATCTTGCTCAGTAGGAGACCTTTCCCAGAATCCTTTACTTGCTTCACATGACTCTGCCAGGATTGAGTCAGGTACTCTTTAGATTCCATCTTTACCTCGAGCCAGCTGGCTTTGCTGCCAGGCCGGCAGAGGCAGGTGTCTGAGAAGCAGGGGGGACAGCCAGTTGGCTGGTGAGGTTACTGTGAGCTCAGGGACCTTCCTGATGCAGTTCCTAGAATGATTAGCCATCAGTCAACCAGTCGACCCCGGAGGCCTGCTCCAGCGCATCCCCTGTGTGAGATGGCATGACATTTGCTTCTTATGACCCATACATCATCCATGCACTCTGATCACGTCTAGATTACTAAATTCCTACTGAATGTGTTAGTAGATAGTCCTTACACTGCATGCCTAGGGAGGAGTGGCAGAAAGGCCCTGCGTGCTTGGCACAGACAGTTTCTTTTTTGAACATTCTCAATTTGTGGTTGGCCGACTCCATGGGTGTGGGGGCTGGCTGCTGTTGCTTGTGACCCACATCAGACATTAGACACATTGTCTTCGCCTGAGCTGGTGTCTGGCGCTACTTAGCACATGGTCGGAATGGCCACACGGTCTCACAGCGGCTGGAGCTTCAATCTGTCACAGTCTGTACCCTTGAAACTTGTGTTTACTGGTCAGTTTCAAGGCCAGGAGCCTTTATGAAAGTTACCTTCCTTACACTTTTGTGGTTTGCTACCTTTTTAAAAGCAAGCATATGGCTATGAGTTATGGTACACACAATTTACCATAGTAATGACACACATGTAACACATGCTGTTAGAAAATTACCCTTCCTGCCTTTTCTCAGTGACGTGTACACTGGACCTGAGTTTGCAGCTGCAGGGAGGCTGTTTGCCTGGGCATCACTGGCAGATCTCCCAGGGTGCAGCCTGCGTGTGCTGCCTCTCGGAGCAGACCTGCTCCATTCCTGCTGCCTTCTCTAGCTCTACCTCAGCTGCTGTTAAGGAGTGAGAAAAATAAGACAACAGATAACCCACAGTGCCCCTGTCATATCTGAGGACGGGCATGTACCACTAGTGTGTTTGAATGTGTGTGTGTGCTTGACTGTTGCTAGTCTTCTTTTGTAGTGTTTATGATGCCATATCCTTTCCAGCAACGTAGAAATACGAAGTGCACTTTATGTAATTGCTTCCCTGATGAGGTGTTTCCAGTTCTTAGCTCTCACAAACACGCTGGTGATGATTTTTGTTTTTTTAAAGTGTTAATTAGAGGAGATCCAGTTCACACCTGACTGACTGTTGCCTCCCACCTCTCCCGCAGCCGTGTTCACTGGGCCATTTCCTTGTACCCAAGCATTTAGTCATTGTACTTTCAGCTCATGTGCCCAACAGGACTTTAAGTCCGTTCTTGCAGGGCTAAAGGGGTTTTCAGTAATGTACACGAGCAAGTGGGTTGTGCTCAGTCACTGCAATGTTAAGCTGCTGGACCCAGGGATAAGACACTTATAGAAAAGAGCCATAGCAGCAGTGCCTTTAGAAAAGAGAAAAACAGAGTCTTTAAAAATGGGTCTGCAAAGTTAGCTTTTAAAGAAAATTGGTAGGGGGGTAATTTATTAGTCAGAAATCTTGCATCTTCAAAAATTCAGTGCAAGCACCGGGTGATCAGTGTCTACGGCTGGATTTGGAGCCATTTGGGCAGTGACAGTCACTCTGTACAAAGTGTCCTCACAGTTCAGATTGCTTTCTTCAAGTTAGCCTTCAGGGAAGTTTCCAGGTTCATACCTAGCAGCTTACTTTCCCAGAGAGCTGTACTTGCTTATATTTCTACCACTGGGGTATTAAGGTGCCCTCTCAAAGTGAGTGATGTCTCTTCAGAGTGGATACGATGTGTTCATTCTCTACAGTAAGTACTAACTGCAATCTCTTAGGAAGTGGAAATGATGAAAGCTGCTTATCGGAAAGAACTAGAAAAAAACAGGAGCCACGTTCTCCAGCAGAATCAGAGGCTCGATACCTCCCAGAAACGGATTTTGGAACTGGAATCTCATCTGGCCAAGAAAGACCACCTTCTCCTGGAACAGAAGAAGTACCTGGAGGATGTCAAGTCCCAGGCAAGGTAACTTCCACAGGACACGCTTGGGTGGTGAGGGGCACTGCTGCGGGGGCTTCCTGTCATCCAGGCCGCTCTGTGTCCCTCAGAGGACAGCTGCAGGCCGCGGAGAGCAGGTACGAGGCTCAGAAGAGGATCACCCAGGTGCTCGAGCTGGAGATCTTAGACCTGTACAGCAGGCTGGAGAAAGACGGCCTCCTGCACAAGCTCCAAGAGGAGAGGGCAGAAGCAGCGGAAGCTGCAGAGGAAAGGTGAGGGCGGCCCAGGGTTTAGCTCAGTGGTGTAAGCGCCTACCTGGCAAGCACAAGGTCGTGAGTTTGATTGCCAGTACAAAAAAAAACCCAAAACTAAAGACAGGTAAGCACCAAGACTTGGCCTTGCGATGAAGCTGCTAGTAGCAGAGCTGGGACTGCACTGTGTAACACTGGAAGTGGCAGTTGCGGCCTGTCAGAGAGGCCCCAGTGTGCCGTCTCGCAGTGCTGCCCTGCCTCACCTTACTTCGAAGGGCCCCGGGTCTTCCCACCTCCACTTCTGGCTGTGTCACATGGCTGCCACTCACAGTGGGGCTGCCATCTAGGATCCCTCCTTGTAACTGAGGTTCCTCCGTGCCATCTCTTGCTTGATTTCACTCTTATGTAGCAGAGCAGGCCAGCAGAGTTGAGGTTGAATGGGAGTGGGTACCTGTGCTGTTCCACGTCTCCCCAGCGTGGGTGTCAGCGTCACCAGCTCTGTTTTCCTCCCCGATTTCTTGCAGGCTCGACTGTTGCAGTGACGGCTGCTCAGATTCCGTGGAAGGGTGCAACGAAGAGACGTCTGGGCACAACGGTGAAGCCAGGACCCCCAGGCCCAGCAGCGTGCGTGGGGGCATTGGGGCCCGAGGAGCTGGAGGTGGCGGCAGCAGCAGTAGCAGCGAGCTGTCCACCCCAGAGAAACCCCTAAGCCAGAGGGTGGGCCCCTTCAGCAGTCGGAGGGAAGCTGCCCTGGGCGAGCCCAGCCCCGGCATCCCGACCGTCGGTTCACTGCCTAGTTCAAAAAGCTTTCTGGGCATGAAGGCCCGAGAGTTGTTCCGAAACAAGAGTGAGAGCCAGTGTGATGAGGACGGCACAACCATCTGCAGCCTCTCTGAGAGCCTGAAGACAGAGCCGGGCAAAGACTTGGGTGTGGAAGCCAAGCCCTCCCTGAACCTGGATGGCCCGCACCCTTGTCCCCCGAGTCTGGACAGTGTGGGGCAGCTCCGAATCATGGACTACAACGAGGCCCACCACGAACACAGCTAAGGGGGGCTCAGTCAGTGTTAATCTGCGTCTTGTTGGCATAGAACAGGAGGTGTGAGTGCATGTTCAAGGCGTTCCCGTCCCCAGGGCTGAGTGGCTGCTCACGTGTGGAAGCGGGAGAGAGGTCCTTTTGACATCTGACCGCATGTGGAACGGTTTTCAGGTCTGACATTGAGATGCCTCTTCGCCTTCCCCTCGCCCTTGCCCCGAAGCTTTCATTTACCCGTCAGTGTGTACTAACTGAGGGCCAGTGGGTGCTCCTCACAGCTTTATTTTCTTCCTCCCCCCAATGGTTACGTCCTTTGAACCTGTGCAATACGAGGCCAAATCCCACCTCTGAGTCTGCCACCACTCTGCTTTCCTGATGCTCAGATCACTGGGTGGTTCCAGTCAGACAGGGCAGGTGGTGGCACCGCAGGTAAGTCTGGTCTGTCCCTTCTGTGAGGTGTGGCCTGCAGAGCAAATTGTGTTTGTGAGAGCATCTGGGGGAACTTTCCCTGTGTTTTGGTCCTGAAGTGCAGCGTCTGCAGCAGCAGATCTAGAAAACAGTGGTTCGTTCATCCTTCCATCCCTTGGCAGTTCCGATCCACTCCGAGCAGGTTCCGTGTGGACAGGCGCCTGTCGCTTCCTGAGTGTAGCCGGCACCGTGGAGGCCGCACCTCCTTGTCCTCGTCCCTCCTTCCCCCACTACCTCTTATTTATTTGGTGTTTGCTTGAATGCTGGTACCATGCTGAGCCCGCGCAGGTGAGGGGGTGCAGGTCTGTGCCTCAGGTGGCAGGCAGGTCCCTTGGAGAGGTCCTAGGAGCTTTCACAGGTGGGAGTGACACCCCTGACTGCTGTCATCTGTTGAGCCTTTGGTTTAGCCCTTTGGTCTGGCTGCCTTCCCTGGAGCTCCCTGTGCCTCATTTGTGTCACCTGCTTTGTGACACTGCAGCAGAGAGGCCGAGAAAGTCCAAAGTTTCTTCAGAGCTCATGTGACCATTTTTCAGGCTGGAGCTGTCCCACCACTGTTTGTCAGTTCTGAGTCACCAAAAAGGTAGCCCCTTTTTCACACCATTGTTAACTCCGAGGGCCAGCTGTCTCGGGAGCTTGACATTGTCACCTGGCCCACGTTAGGAATAGCAGAGTCCAGGAGTGTGCTGGCAAAGGCCAACTGCCTGTACCCACTGGGCTGTACTGCATGGTCATGGAGGTGACACCATTCTGACACTGGTGTCAGGGAATCCAAGCCCAACAAATGTACCTGAATAAATGCTAGAAGCCTAAGAGCTGGTGTCTGGTATTCCAGTCCAGCCCAGGAGAAACGGCGGAAAGGAGCCATGTTTCTCTTACTTAGAGAAAAGAAGGGTTCAACCATGAAGCAAAAGAAACTAATGGTACGAAACCGTCACTCTTTGGAGCCTCCAGCACCCAAGGGGCAGGTCATGCCTTTTTCTCGGTGTGGCAGTAAGTACCTGCATCCAGACCACGGGAACCAGACCGATAGAGACTCGGTGTGGCCGTGGTGACTTGAGGCGTGACACCTGACGGCCAGCCTGGGAGAGGGCACGGCTGTGCCGCCTCGGCACAGCATGCAGAGCCCAGGGCTGCCAGCTGTCCTGGAGCCCCAGCAGGGCCATGCCTGTGGTGCAGGGCACCGTGCGGTGCAGCCAAGCCTCCTGCTCCAGTTTGGACAAGGATGAATGAACCAACTCCGAGCAGGAAGGAAGCGTGACAGATGAGCTAATGAAGTCGGTGCAGAGTGCGCTCCCCTTTCCCAAGCCTGAGAGATCTGTGCCACAGAACAGAGATGCCAGGCCTTGCGTCAGAGCCTTTTCCTTAATTCGCAAAGGAAACCGTAAGAAAGACAACCTGATTTTGAAGACAGATGGATCATGAACTATGGGGCAGGAAGGGGCAGTGTGGGGGCGCGGAGGTGCCGTGGCATCTGCCTGGGTGCATGTACGGCTTCCCAACCTGCTCTCTTTCCCCCCGGCTCTGTGGCCCAGAGGGCCTGGGCCTCCCTGCTCACAGCCCTTGCTGTTTAGGAGGCTGGGCTTTAGTTACTGAGCTGGAGCGGAGCCATGGGGAAGTCGCTGGGCTGCGCACGCAGGCTTGCATGGTGCAGAGGATGGACTCCAGTGTCGACGGGAGTGCTCGCTCTCGTTTGGAAAGTGATAGGCCTGCCAAGAGCTGTGTGCTGCTAGGTACTGTGTCCTCGCCAGTGCCCTGGCAGGCGTTGTAAGGACAGGAAGGTGACAGGTCAGAGCGAGCTCCTGAGAGGCCCAGAGCCCTGCGCACGGGAATGACAGCAGCTCACGGGCGGCAGAGCCGGTCTTGACGCTGGCTGAGGAGCCTGGGGTCCACGGTTCTGGGACTGGGTGTGATGCTATGCTGCGAGGGCCGAGACGCGCGATTTTTACCCCTCCTGACACCACCAGGGTCGGCAGGGCCGCAGGGAGCCTAGGTCTGTGTGTCAGCCCCCCGCCCAGCATCTGTTTAGAAAGTGCGGGGTGGTCTAGGGCATGGGAAGGAGGGAGCAGCGTAGGCGGGCGCAGGGGAAGTGAGCTCCTGAGCAGCTGCAGGAAGCAAGCGCGTGTCTCTGATGTCACCTCCCTGGGTTTCTAGACGCTCCCGATAGGCTGTGCCATGAGGGTATAAACCGTTACTGTGGAGCTGCGAGAAGCGTATGGCGATAGTCTGAGGAGAGGCTCGGGAGGAGGAGGTGTTGGGGCGCTTCTTGGCTCCAGAGGTTCCAAGAGGGCCTGTGGAGGTGAGTGCTCAGCAGTGTCACTAGGGTGAGGCCCATGACTGCTCTAGGTTTCCTTGGCTTCCAGGGCAGTGTGTGCGTGTGGTATGGTCAGGGGCCAGCGGCCCTGAGTCAGCCCAGGAAAAGCTGGAAGCCACCGATGGTCGGAAAACCTAGCTTCCCCCACCACAGCCAGAGGCCAGAACTTCCCCGGGCAAAAAAAGCAACAGACGCCCAGACTGAGCATTGCAGCAGCCTATATATAGTTCCCAGTGCTTTTGTTGAGAAAGATGGAAAGGCAGCCGTGGTGAGAGGGCACAGTGGCCGTTGTGGGGCGTACTCGTGGCTGGACCACAGAGCTCACACTGGCATCGCAGGAAGGAAAGTGGGTGCCGTATTTCTGTGCTGACTGTAAAACGAGTGTGCTGCGGCCAGCAGAGGGAACTGTCCTCCGAATGCCAGAGCCTACGCCACTAGAAGCCAGAGAAGGGACCCAAAGGCGCACGGAAGTGCCCGAGTGGGTGGTGGTGGCTCTTGCTGAGCACAAAGCATGCGGGTGGGCGGCAATGTGGACTGGCCGGGAGACACAGGCACAGCACGAGCCCCGCCCCATGGGAGAGGGTGCCCCCTGGAAGCTGGCACCCGAGGATGCAGAGCCCCAGGCCATGCCCTGCAGGGACCTCACCTTCGCTCTCCCAGGGGCAGGCTGTGAAACTGACCCCCGAGAGTGTTGGGAATGAACCCGGTCTGAGAGAGGCCATGCATCCGTTTACGTGTAGAATCCTGTGCCCCACCCCTACTGCCGCAGTCGCTGAGTGCTCAGCGATTCTCGCAGGCAGAGAGCAGCTTAGGTCAGGGCCCGGCCCTCAGGCTGCTCCTGGGATCCTGGTTCCCATGTCGCCCATTGTCTCAACCAAACCTCCCAGCCAGCCTGGGTCGCCAGCACGTTCATCCTTGCTGTGCCGTCCTGCAGGCTGTAAGTGCTCATGTGAGAGCAGAGTGGCTGTAGCCACATGGGCCCCCTTCCCAGTTCCCTGCAAACACCACCACCCCCAGTTCCCTGCACCCCAACCACTTTTGGCTTTGAGATGAGTGAATGAAGCCTCAGGTGCTTTGTGGCCGTTCCGGTGCTGTCTGCCTTCTCTGGGAGAAGGACACCCGTGGGGCTGTTAGACTAGATCCTGTAGAAGAGACCGGCAGGATCCACACACCTTGTGCAGTGTTGCACCGGGAGGGCGTGGTGCTGTGTAGCATGCACCCTGGCTCATCCGCGAGGCAGCCAGGCATTTTGCACTAAGAAGAATCAGTGATCTCTTTAGAAAATGTCTTTGGACCACAAATGCATTACAGAGGAACAGGTTTTGCTAAGCTGAAATCTAGTTTTATAAGTCAATCATGGATGAACTATATGTGGGTAACGAGTTTAAAGGGATCTCATCAGTGAATAGAACTCGATTTTTTAAAGACTGCTTTTAGTTAAATGGACGAAAGTTAATTCTTGTCAAAAGGTTTAAACTTTCCTGCCTTGATCTTAAAAGCATGTCAAACAGTCCCCATCAGATGCCATTAATATGAATTGCAAGAGTACGTGGTACAGTCTCAGTGAAGGGAATTGAGCTCAGAAGGGTGTGCTGTCCTTAGGGTGTTCTGCAATGTCAAGGCAGTTGCTTGTGTTTAACTGTGAACAAATAAAAATTTATCGTTTTGCACTACTTCGCTATGTTGACCTGGCTAATGCTGACCCGGAGCGTGGCGGGGTGCAGTAGATGAAATCGGGGATTCATCCAGAGACGCACACCAGCGTGGGGTTGGAAGGTTTCCTGGGGTGACCAGAGGTGGGTGTGGACAAGCATGGCTTCTGGATTTAGTCTCTGAGAGGCTTTGTGTCCTGGTAGATTAGTGACACCTGTTTCTGCCTCAAATGTCTGCTCTTCCTCAAGAACCTCTTGGTGTCTCCTTCCCAGAGTCATCCACCGGGGAAACCCTGAACGCCAGATGCTGCTGGTCTGCATGCCGCCGGCGGGCTGGTCTAGCCTAGCTGGGCCGGGCTAGTCGCCACGCAGTCCTTGCCAGTGGAAGCCAACAAACATTTATTACACTGCGACCTCACTGTCTCGAAGCCTTGCCAGTTGCAGGTGTGTGCGCCGAGGGAAAGCACAGCTGTGGTGACCACCTGATCTGTGCCCTTTGGGCATTCGGCAGGAAGCAGGAAATGCCCTTTCCTGGATTTCGAGGGTCACACCGGCATCCCAATGGACAGGGGAAGGGAAGCTGCACTGCAGTGGGGGTTCAGGTGCAGCCCTGCTGGTCCTAATGGCCAAGGCAGCTCCCGAGACAGATGTGGAAGTGCAGTTTGGGATTTACCTGAATGATTCAGGTTTTCTTGTCTGAACAGGTCTCTCCCTAGACAAGGGGTTGCTTTCCCCCACTGGAGAAATGTCTGCAGGCTGGGCCTGGCCCTGCAGCGGGGTCCTCTTGGGCCCTACTCCGGGGATGAGCGCGTACTTGACTGCAGCAGCTCCTCTCCTGTCTATGAGGGGCTTTGGGGAACTTGGATGTCTTGGGAGAAACAGGTTTTCTTTCAGGGCTACACCCCAGGAAAGCAAGCCAGGCAGAGAGGCAGTAGAACACTTTATTCTCCACTGTCTCCCCCCCGCCGAGGAAGCAACAGTACAGAAGCTAAGTCGTCCCCTGCAAAGGGAAAAACAGTCAGCATGACTTCCGGCACACTCGGAAGCCAGGGACACATGTTACAGCATACGGGCCTTAGCTATGCTTGTGCAAAAGCCACCAAAGAGGTTTCTCCCAGCTTCCGTCATGGTTTCCCTTTTCCAAGTAACGGAGAGGGACAGTCGGGCTCATACTTCATTTTAGTCTAGGGCCATGAACCCAGGCCAACTGAGCACCCCAGTCCTATGGAGAGAGAGCTCAGGACTTTCCTCACTGCCCTGGCAGGGCAAGGTGCTCCCTGCAGAGCTGGAGCCACAGCCGGGCAGGCCAGGCACAGTGCACGCCAGCTGAGGCCCTTCCTACGGGACACCCGCCCCCCACACCACTGCTCGGGCAGCTGGTAAGCAGGGATCCTCTTTGACAGCATGGAGATTAGAAGCGAAAATTTCAGGGGTGCAGGCAAGAGAGGTGAGAGTTCTCAACAGTGTATTGGCTCCCTTTGGGCTTCTACTATCAGTAAAAATGGATTAACTCATTGGAACTGAACTTACTGAACAGGACATCCCACAGCCTTGAGTTACAGTTTCCCGCCAGGTGGCCTCCAGGGAGGTTGGGCACGTCCTTGGCCTTTGCCCCTAGGTCTGAGACTGTCTTTCATAAGTTGCCTAAACTTGCGTTTTCTTAGTGCAGCCAGGGCGTGCATGGCTGCCTCGGTGGCCTTCTGGTGAGCTGGGGACACACTCACTTGCTGCAGCGCCTTGCGGGGCAGCTTCTCTGAGTGGGCGATCCATTCTTTCATTGCGTCCATGACCAGAGGGATGAGGCTGACCACGCCTCCGTAGTGGTTTTTGGCCTCATCGCAGCTAAGGTGGTTCACCACGTCGTGAGGGTACCTGCCGGACAGGACGGGGAGGCAAGCGTAGCGGTGAGCCACTCAGTCACTCCAGAAGGTCTTGGAACTGGCCGCGCATGGGTTCTGGTTCCAAGGGGTTGGGGCCAAGAGGCCCAGGTATTTCTGAGGTGAAAGGTAGGAGCTGCGGGGCACTGACCCGTGGTTAGGTGGAGCCTGGACTCGGGACTCCGAGAGATGCTGTCATCTCTGCAGTCAGTCCTTTGGCCTTCCCCAGCCTGCTAGCACACTGCAGTCTGGTTCCCTGGGGTTGAGGGAAGGACCTGCCATGGTGGTGCTGCCACCCTTGGGTTGGGCTCCCGTGTCCCACTTCTTTGTGTACCAGTGTGGATCTCCAAGGGCTGCTGGGAGTGACTCTTCTGTGAGCCTTTCTCCCTTGACCTGATGCTCACACACTCTGCGCCCTACTGTGTGATCTGGTTTTATATAGGTGTGTCCATGTCATTCCAGTAAGTTAATGGGCACTAGGGATTCAGGACAGTAGCACCTGCCCCACACCAGGCTGGGGGTCGCCTGCCCTCACTACAGGCTGCCCACTCAGCAAAGCCTGTCCAGCAGGTCCAGAGGGACTTACTTTGCTCTCAGGCCACTCAAGTCATTGCTTTGGCTAACCAGGGTTTTGCATTTCTCAAGGAGGTTGTTGGTGACCGGGGTGCCAGTGTGCAGGGCCTCGAAGTGCTGGCAGAGCTTGTTCAGCTCCGAACAGATGTCCAGGAACATAAGCAGGATCCGCCGGTCCGTGGAGTTGTAGCAGTGATGCTCCATGTAGCTCTGCACCTGCAAAGCCCAGCATAACATGAGCTGAGGAGATGCGCCCCCAGTGCATGCGCCCCCCTGTTCCCTCCCACCTCCAGCTTCCTATACAGACCACCACACACAGCTCTTGTCTCTTTCCTGGCCTGGTTCCACACCTTACCTAAGTGCCACGCAGAGGGTGGGTACCTTTTAAATCCTCATTTTACAAATATTGAGTAGTGGAAATTCAGAGGGTGGAATACAATGGTCAGTGCGACTATGGAGGTATGGCTTTCTCTGGGCCCATTCTGCACAACATTCCCCTAGCATCAAGCTAGCCATCACCCGCATCAAAAGGAGCCAGGTCCTGAAGTTCCATCTCATAGTCCCACACGTGGGACCCACCTGAGGACTGTAGCCAGCATCATACCTACTGAGGAGGGTAGGGGATAGGCACAGGTGGGTCTGGAACCAAAAAAAATGTTCCACATGAGAGAAACAAAATGTGGTCTCTCCTGCAGCCAACATTCAGTATCAACTGGGGGTGGGGGGGGCAGTCAGGAGCTTTAATACCAAAAACAACTCTTGCACAGAAACCTTTTTTAGTCACTTTTCTCATTGCTGAGACAAAATACCCAACACCCAAGGTTAAGGGAGGAAAAGTTTATTTAGCTTACAATTTGTAGAAGTTTCAGGCCATAATCAGCTGGCTCCAATGCAGGTTGGCATAAGGCAGAGAAGAAACAGTTTGTGGTAGACCAAAGGCAGCAAAGCAACAAGGCACCTTAATGGCCTCTTTCTGCCCCTTTTATATTCTATCTAGACTACTAGGATTAGGGCAGTACCAAACCAATCAGTAGAACAATTTAGTAATCACACACCCTTAATCCCAGCATTGCACCATGAATCAGCCCCACTTCAGACCCAGCCACCTCTGATAAAGTCCTGCCTATGACTGCATGAGGGTTTGGGAATACATCTAAACACAAGCCATAACATTCTACACCAGCCTTCCCAAAAGACTCGTGCATATCCTTTTATGCAAAAGGCATTTAGTCCATCCGCAAGAGTCACCAAAATCCTAACAGTTTCAGCAGTGCTGAAAAGTCCAAGTCCAAAGTCTCCTCCAAGACATAAGGCAGACTCTCAGCTGTGAGCCCCTGTACAAATGAAAAGAACGTTAGACACTTGCAACATGCAATGGCACGAGATAGACATTTCCATTCCAAAGGTTACAAATGAGGATACAAAGAAGTAGGACCAAAGCAAGCCCAAAATACAGCAGAGTAAACATAAAGTCCTGTAGTTGCACATGCAGCATCCTAGGCAATCTGTGGCAAGCTGTGAGCTCCAAAGGACCTGAGTGGCTCCACCTCTGTGGCATTTCTGATGGTTGTAGCTCCTATGGCTTCTCTCTTGGTCTGGCGCTGCTCTCTCCTTGCAATTTCTTAGGACAATCTGTGTTCCTGGCTTCTCCAAACTTCTAGCATCTCCATCACACCTTCACATTTACAGCTTCACACACTGCTCTCTCAGGGGCACAGTGCCTGGGCTCCCAGGTCTTTTTCTGAAATCAAGGTGGAAGCCTTCCTGACCCCACAACTCTTGCATTCTGCATGTACCTAAAACCAGACCACACTGATGTCAAGGTCTGCCACCAGTTGGAACAGTAGTCAGGCTTCCTTCTCTCTTGGCTGTAAGAGTTTAGTGGCCATGAACCAAATCACAAAGAAAAACTTCTGTAGCCCATCACCGCTCTGATACATGGTGCTCTGGGACTCTGTTCGCAAAGCAAAGTCTTTCACTTTTGCAATTGTGAGGCTGCAAAGGGTGGAGTCCTGCTGCTGCTTGTGATGCCCTCAGGCCATCTCTTCCATTCTATTCCTTCTCAGCAGTGGTGATCTCTGCTTTCTCTTTGCAACCCAAAGCTTTACTACAACTTCCTTTCTGGCCAAACTCACAGTATTTTAAATCATCTTACTGGGCTCTTTTGCTCTTGATTCTCAGCAGAAATCTGGCTAAAAGTCCCCAACAGTAGCCATGCCACTGCCTTGGACTACCTTGAAACTTCTGCAAAATTAGTTTGTCACCGTTAGTCTCAAACAAAGTCTCTGGACATAAGAAAAATGCTGACATTCTGCCAAGGTGTAATACGACATCTGGAGTCCAACAGCCAAAGACCTGGCCTTCAGCAGCAACACTTCTATCAGCCTTCTGGTCTTCTGAGCTGTGACCAGAATCTCCCATACATAACCGCCTAAGGCATTCCCGCACTTCTCTTTCAGCAAACATCTCCAAACCTTTCCAAACTCTTCCCACAAGCCATTCCCAAAGGCTCCTGAACCTTTGGTTAGGTCCCACTCCTCTGTTACAAAATTCTTAGTTACTATTCTCATGGCTGAGACAAAACACAAAGAAGGAAAGGTTGGTTTAGTTTGAAGAGGTTTCAGTCCATAATTGGGCAGCTGTAAGGCAGAGGCAACAGTTCGTGGTGACAGAAGATAGCAAAGCAACAAGGTTCTTCAACAGCATCCTACTGCTTTTTTCAATATCTAGGCCACCAGGACGAGGGCACTGCCAAGCCAATCAGTGCACTGACTCAGTGATTATACACCCTGAATCCCTGCACTGCACCATAAATCAGCCACACACCCTAGACCCAGGCGCCTCTGATAAAGCCCCACCTATGCCCACATGAGGATTTGGGGGGACATCTAGACACAAGCCATAACACTTTCTAAAAGAAGCCATACAAGGGGCTAAGAATACTGATTCTCTGATCTACTCTCAACTCTTTTTCCTTGGCAGGGGGAGATGGAGGTCCTTTCTGGGTCATGGTTTTTCTCCACTTATCTGAGACCAACCTCTAACCATGTCTGAGGTGGGAGACCTGATCTCTGCTAGACAGGAAGTGGCTTGAGTCCAGGTCTCATGAACTGAGCTAGTTATTCCATAGCCAGTTAGTTCTCTCCAGCCTGATGATGCAAGGGTTATCACCTGCCCCCGCCCCCCAGCACCCGAAGTGTCCTATCTAAACAGGCTTCCCTGTTGCTAAGGGAAGTCTTCCCTGATGGTCTGAAGTGGTTCCTCCTCAGCTTTGTCATGGAGGACCTGGCCCTGGCGTGTGGTCCTCACTGCACTGGGGCTCAGGCCCTGATTTCCTGGAAAGCCTCCAAATCGAGCATGGACAACCAACCACTAACCTTCCAGGAAACAGAGTTAAATACAAAGGTCTGCCAAAGCCATGAGCAGTGGGCATGGCCTGCTGGGATTTCTCAGTCCCCAGAAGAATGTGGTGAAAGGCACCATAGCCATCCGGTCACCAGCCTTCCCTGGGTTGCAGCCCAGAGGGAGGTGACAGATGACACCGGACACTCAAGTGCTTAGTGTGAGCCAACCCTGGGTTGAGAGGTCTCCAAAGACACTCCCTGAATCTGCGTAACATGAGGAAACCGAGGCTTAGTGATACAGACTTCTGGCCCCAGCTCTCAGAGGTGGTGGGCACTCAGATCCTGGCCAAATCTTGAGCTCCTGTTTTAACCGCTGTGCAGTCCACTCACACACTGCTAAGGGGCGCATGAACAGTTCCTTTGGTGGGGATCTGAGTCTGGGCTGTGGCACCAACATGCCCCCAAACCCAGGCCTCCGTTTCATCTTTCCTGCAAAGGCCTGGGCTGGGTGAGCCCCTGGGGTGTGTGTGCTGCTCCCCACGACCTGCACACAGGCCCCCCAGGCACCACCTGTCCGATGCTGGAGATGGGCCGGATCTTGTCGTGCGCATTCTCCCTGCAGTGCTCCAGGGCCGCAGTGAAGGTGAACTGCTGCTGCTGGAAGAGCTTGTACTTCTGCTCCACACCTCGGAGGGACTCTTTGACTTCATTCATCGACATCATCCGTGGTCACCCGCGGGACACGAGGGATCTATAGGGAGGAAGAAGAAAACTGTAAGTTCCCAGAGCCCGGGACATGGAACAGCTCGGGAGGCAGGTTCCTTGGAGGAGGTGGCGGAGGAGGTGGATGCAAGCCAGGCCCCGTGTGCATAGCCCTGTGCTCAGCTCACCCTGTGCCACAGCCCCCAGGGGCAGGAACTGATTTCATCTGATTTTCAGATGCCCCGCGCTGCCCTTGTCCATTTGCCCACCAGGGACACAGCGTGCCATGAAATGTGACTTCCTCCCTCAGCGGCGGACAGTTCCCCTGGTCCTGTTTCTCTACCTTAGAGGTATAAACACACATACACACCTCCTCCTCCTCGAGCACCTCCTTATATGTCAGCACAAGCTGGGCTCGGGATGTCAAACTGGATGTCAAATCAGCAGGATACACGTTTGTATTTCAGGGTATGTGCCATTCTGCAGCTGGTGAGATATCTGCAAATTCTTCCAATGGACTAAGCAGGGGGAGGGGTAGGCACTCAGCTGTCTAGTGTGAGAAGACACAAGTCTCCCCGCGCTGAGCTTGTGCAGAACACTCTAGGTCTGCTGGACATGGTGGCACGTGCCTATAGTTTCAGCATTTGAGAGGCTGAGGCAGGAAGATTGCCACAAGTTTGAGGCCAGCCTGGGTGAGACACCTGGGTCCTGTTTCCTGATGGTGAGGCAGCATCCTTGCTGCTGCGCTTCTGGCAGGCCCTCCATTGCCACCAGGCACCAGAATGCCAGCCTGGAGCCACAGGAGCAGGGGTCAGCAGAGGCTGCCTGCAGGAAGGACACATTCCTAGCTCTGGACAAGTTCTGGGGCACAGGGGAGCAGACAGAGTGGAGAGGGGAGGACTTTCTGTCCCCCTCAGCAGCCTGATGCCCCAAGCAGGGCTGGAGCTAGAAGGGAGTCTCGATGGCAGCGGGACATAAAAGGAAATGCAAGAGTGGACCAGAGGAAAGGACAGGTACAGCAGACTAGACAGGCTGGTGACGACCACAGGAAAGAGACCTGTTCGGGAGACGGAGCTGGCTGCAGATTTAACGGCATGCTCCACACCTGCCAGCAGCCAAAGCAAGTGCAGCTCCTCTGCAGAGGAGCCGCACCCGGCCTGGGCAGTGGCCTCCTTTGTCCCTCGTCCTTCTGCACACAGCCCCTCGGCCTGAAGCAGGCACCTGCTTCCTCATGGAGCAGAAATGGCACCAGCATTCTGCTGTGACTCCCAGGTAGTCGGGAGAGAGGTGCTCAGCCTCCATGCAAGACTAAAGAGGACATTAAAACCTCAGCAATCCGAGGAAATATAGTTTTTATATTTAAAAAGTTAACACAAAAATGTCCACATAGGACAAAGCAATAGAATATAAAAAAAAATGATTTAGTACTGTGCCTGGCCATGCAGGAGCCAGTGGCAAAAGGAAAACAGGAAATATCACAAATAGGAAAATAGGGAAAATCAGAAATAATGATCCTGTCTTTAGTTACATTTTTGATACTTTAAGTGGATTCGGGGCATTACTTTTGATTTTTAGACAAATGCTGACGTAAAGTAACTAAATCAAGATAATCAAATATCGATGCTGATGACTGAGGTCTCTGATGACCCTCACGGTTTGTGTGCAGTCTCACCCTGCGAGGACTGGTGTCGCAGGCCTGGTGTGCACCTCAAGAGAGGCCGGGGCAGCTGAGGGCTGGGCCTTGAGGGCTGGGCCAGGACAAAACCGGACTTGAAAAGGAGGGGGCTTTGTAGAGCAGAAGCAGAGGGGACTGAAGATGAGGGGTGAGGTGCAGGAATATTGTTAACAGGGCGGAGGACAAGGCCAGGCCCCTGGGGTCACCAGGGCATTCACAAGGTAACTGCCGGCTTTTAAGCCAAGGGGGTGCATAGCACACTGTCCAGGTGCCAGGCTCTGCAATGCCAGACAAAGAGACACCCTGCCCTGCAGGAGCTGGCCTTTAAGAGTGGGCGGCGGGCCCTTAGAGAGGACAGGACACAGGGGAGGCCCACACTACTCCCCGCAGGAGCAGGGTGCTGGCTTCCCAGGCTGATCTACGGCAGGCTCCAGCTCACCCCAACAGCCTTGCCTGAAGACCTGAGGACAGCTGGTCACTACACGCCTGGGCGCTGGGCACGCCTTCCCACAAGTCCTCACCACGGCCTCGAACAAGGGACCAGCATTGTCCCGTGTGACAGATCAGCAAGCTAACAGCAAGTAAGCTAGGACACGGGCAAGCCTGGACTTCTCCCCGAGCCGCCCGACTTTCCAGTCTAGGCCCTTGACAGATTCCCTCCACCCGGCGGGCCGGCCCCTCCCTACTGTTCCTTAGAGACAAAAGCCCCAGATGGCAGAATGACAGGTGGGGGACGGGCGGGGAAAAGACCAGGGATCCGAAGAGTTACCCAGGGCTTCTGGCTTCACCGGCTCCAGGACTCACTTCCTCCACTCTCTCCTCCCTCGCCCCCCAGCAAGGAGCAGTGGCACCCAGAGGGCTGTCTTTTGTGTTCCCCTCCTGAGCACCCTCTGGGGGCTTCCTGGGGCTGCCAAATTCTCCAAGGATACTGGCAACCTTAGCTGGTGGCCCCAAGAGCCCCTGGGAGCAAAACTGACTTGGTTCTTGATCCTAGCAACTTGTGACATGTACGCCAGGAATGTCGCCAGACGGGCTGTAATAAGCTACCCAAAGTGATCGGCCCTTGAACGCCAGCCCCTGCCGCCAAATTAGTGGGGATGAAAGGCGCCAGGGGGACAGGCAGCGCTCCACGGGGGTAGGAGGGGAAGGAAAGATGATTACCCGATAGATTTTAGGGCTTTAATTGATTTGTATTTTCTAGGCTGCTAAAGAAGATTAAACCATGGTATGAAAAGTGCCTAGGGCTTAAAATAAATGAGGAGAAAGGCAAGTCACTTCAGGAACGTCCAGAAAGCAAGCCAAGCCTCTCCGCGGTGCAAACTGGAGGCTTGGTCGCGTCCCGTCCAGGGCAGTCAGCTCCCTTCATTTCCAGCTGCCTTCGCCGTCCAGTGTGACGTGCCCACCCGGCCTGAGCGCTTTGAGGAAGCAACTCGGGGGTGGGGAGACGCAGCCCGGCTTGGCCCTGGAGGGTGTCCCTGGGCGGGGGAATGGACACCAGCGGGAGCCCCGCGGACTGCGCGGTGACCCTGGGCATGGTGCTTCCCGTCCTGGGCCTCAGTCAGTGCCAGTCTTCCCTCCTGCCGAGCAGAGAGGCCCCGGACGACCCGTCCCGAGTGTCTTGGCCAACTAACTACCTGGGCATCTGGCCTCCGCGCTCTTATCGGATCCGTGGGACCTGGGCCGCGCGGAAAGGCGACCCCAGCTGTGGCCCCGGACTGTCCAGGCTGGCGAGCGTCCTCGCTGACGCTTGACCCCGGTACTGCGTGGAGGGGCTCCCCCCACCCCGCGCGGGGACCCACCGCCCCCGGATCCTCCTCCTCGTCTCTGCCCACCTGCTGCACCCGGTCTTGGGGTGACGCCCGCACCCCTCTTTACCCTTGCTCGTCCTGCAGCGGCCTCGGCTCCGAGCGCCGCCGCCCGCGTGACTCGGTGGGTGTCGGCCGGAGGGGGACGCTCTCCTCGGAACCCGGGCGGCAGGCAGGGCGGGGCCGCCGCGGAGGGGCTTCGGGCCTGATTGTGACTGCGGTGCCATAGCAACCAGGTCACGTGGCCGGCCTGCCCTGCCTACCCCGGAGCTTGGGCCCCGCAGTCCCGCGACGCCGCTCCCTCGCCCCTCCAGTTCACTATCTTCATTTAAAAGTTGGGGAAACTGAGGTCCAGAAAGCAGTGTCATCTAGAATGTCTGCCCAAGAAGCCCCTCTGTTCCTGGAGGCCCAGTGGGGAGCAATCTGATGGGCTATGAAGGGCTCCAGCTGTGGGGCGCAGCCAGGACAGGAAGGGAGGGGAGGCACGCCCAGGGGCGGGGCGGGGCCCAGGGCTGGGCGGGGCAGGTCGCACCCTGATGACGTGTCCGTGCGGCACCCTAGCAACGTGGTTGCTTAGATGCGGGCAAGGTCTGCAACATGGATGCGACCTCGGCTCCTCACCGCATCCCCCCAGAGATGCCCCAGTACGGGGAGGCAAACAACATCTTCGACTTGATGCAGGTGACCCGGGGCGCCTCTGCGTGGTGTCGGGGTGCGCGGCGAGGCAGCCCAGTGTGTCACTGGGGCCCGGAGCGGAACCTTGAAGTGGCTTTATGGCCTTGCCGACCCGGGAGGCAGCGGGCGGGCCACCCGGCCAGAATGGGTGCTGGCTCTGCGGCACGCTGGCACGACGGGCTGGAACACCCGCTTCTTTTCCTCGGTCCCCCCACCTGTGTGAAATGCCGGCGGCCTCCCCACGACACTTTCCCCACAGCCCGGTCCTGGCAGCCCCCAAACCCTCAGTCTTGGTCCCAGGCTGTGTGACCTTAGCCAAAGCCCTGTCCCCACTATGTCCCAGCTGTCCCTTGTGCAACCGCTGAAGGTCGAGGCTTTCATGAACAGGGCTGGAGGTACTCTCTGGGCCTCTTGGGTCCGGAGGGGGAAGAAGCTGGAACTGTTTCCAGCTTCTGGCTCTATTTCCCTGGGTGTACCCTGTGCGGGGGCACCTGACAGTGATACCTGTGTGACCAGAGCTCTGCGGAGCTGAGCTCAGACTAGGAAACTGGAGACATCAGCAAACATGGTTTCTTTGCAAAGTGATACCTGTGTGGAGTGGGAGAGCCCTAAAAGTGATTGAGTGGCCAGTTACAAATAAATAAGTTGGGGGAACAATAGGGGAGCTTCCCAGGGGTAGTGGTCTGCTGAAGAGAACCTGGTGTGTCTTCCCGTTTGATTGATGGAGGAATTGCCCAAGAAAGCGTTTTGTTAGGTATTTCCAGTCCTCTGTCATGTGGGCATTCCCTTCATGGTTTCGCAGGGTTGCACAATGCAGTTCAGACTGGCCTTAAACTTGCCAGCTAGCCCCGGCTGGCTTCAAACGCACAATGCCACCAGAGCTTCTCGGTAAGGAGATTATAGGCTTGCACTACCACCCCTGGCTTCTCTTACATTTTTAAACATTTTATTCTAAAATAATTTTACACTCAGAGGTTACAAACATAACATGGCATCCAGGTTCCTGCAGCAGCGACGTCTGACATGAGAGAGTCACCCAAACCAGGAAAATGATGTGGTGCAGTACTGTTACCTAGACCTTGCTTATTTGGACTTCATCGTGTTTCACCTGCACTTGTTTTTGTGACTGTCGCATAAATGGTTCTGTGGAATTTTTGCAGATGTAGAAATTCACATAGCCACTACCACATCTCTGTTTGAATTTAATCATTTCTTGACAGCAACTCACTTCATAAAATTTGCTTCTTTTAGCCTCATCCTAAGCTTTGCATTCGGAGGTTTGATAAATTTATTTTCCTAATATACATTACATGTGCAACTGCTCAGTCATGAGGAAAGAGTGTTAAATCACCTTGTAACATGGCCCCAATGGCACACAAAGATGGATTTATTCCAACCATGCCACTGAGACCTAAAAGGAGAGCAGAGAACTTGCTGGTGAGATTGAAGAGGGACCAGAACCAGGACTTCTCTGGGGCTGGTGCTCTTCTTTCTGCCCCCCACCCCCTCTGCCCTCAGTGGCTAAATCCCCCTCCTACATGGCCCTCCAGCCCAGCCCTTCTCAGCTCTGCAGTTCATGCCCCTGCCAGCTGCTTTCTCTTTTAAAAAAAAAAAATTAGCCAATGTTTGCAGTATGTAACAATCATGCCCTCCGTGGGGAGTTTGGGACATGTCCTCACTGAATCTTAATTCTTCCCCCATCTCTTGGTTCCTTCCCACTTGCTTCCTCCTGATAGGTTTGTTTAGTCAGATTAAATGGACTGTTTGGATATCTGGCTGATAATGTTCTGCCCCCTCTGGGGGTCCCATGGCCACATTCTCCAGCTAACGTCTGTTCTGGGCCTACAGTGGGGCCTACAGATTGTGTCTAGGCCTACAGTGGTGCCCTCAGAACCTATGATTTGCTTGGGGTGGGCAGTGGCAGTTGGGAAAGAAAAACAATGCAAGGCAAAGAACAGAGGGCACAGGATGGGGGCGTGCAAGGGCATGGGACAGGTGGGCCATTTACCTGATGCTTGTGATCAGTAAGGCACTTTCCCACGGAGAGCGTGGCAGGAGAAGATAGCAACAAAGGATGGAGAAGCTGGTGCCTAGGCTGAGGGAAGAGGCCCCAAGAAGACCAGTGGTGCAGGAGGAGAACAGAGAGAACTAGTGGGGCCTTGGGGCTGCCTGCTCTGAACGAGGGTGGATGGGGCCTCCCCAGCAGCACCCACACGGTGCCCCCATTCCTAAGCTCATGGAGACCCCAGCAGATGCTGGCTGTGGTGAGTGCTGGGTCCCAGGGAGAAGGTATCTTTCGTGGGGTGCAGTGGAGAGGCAGATCCATAGCTGACATCCACAGCAGCCAGGGGCAGGCGTTGACCACCTGGGTGCCTGTCCTGTGTCCGCAGAGCATGCTGGAGCAGCTCCTGACCCACCAGCCTGAGGATCCCATCCCCTTCATGATCCAGCACTTGCATCGGGACAATGATCACGGTGAGCCCGCGGGTGTGTGCTTCCCCCCCACTCCTC
>PVLA01003942.1:0-193137 GCA_004027455.1 Hydrochoerus hydrochaeris | reverse complement strand
ACACACCATAAACCACACCATACACACACACCATACACACCATACACACCATACACACACACCATACACACCATACACACACACATACCACACACACACACACACCATACACACACCATATACATGCATACAGTGTACATATATAACATACATACACACCCACATCATACATACACACCATGCACACACCATACAAACATACATACATATACCATACACACCATACACACACACCACACACATGTGCATACTAGTGCATTAGAAATGAGAATGAAGTAGCCCAAAATAGGACAATGACGTAGATGTGAGCAGAATACAAAGTCAGCTGGGCTGCTTTTTGGGCAAGCATGGCAGGCAGGACAGGCTGAGGAGACAGCAGGTCTGGGAGGGGACCCGAGCAGGCAGTGTCATGTTGTCTTCAGGTCAGCAGCCCACGAGAGGGCTTTCCACTCTCATACTGAAGGTTACAATCCTCTCCCACTCACCTGACTCCATTTGCCCAGAAAACAATGAACCAGCAATTTAAAAGTTTAGCATGGGAAGGAATGACTTGGGGATCTTATTATAATGCAGACTCTGACTCAGCTGCAGGTTTCCGGTGGGCCAGAGACTTTGCTTTTCTAAGTAACCTTGCTGATGCCCCTGCCCCACACTCTGGGTAGCAAGGGCTTAGATGAGAAACATGACTTTTCTTCCTGATTACTGGTATTTCCCCCCCATTTTCAGATCGCACAGGATGTTATATGAACTTAGGTGATACACGTTGCACAGAGACACAACCGCCTCTATTGTCCTGTCCTCTCCGTTTGTTTCCTCTGAAGTTATCTCCAACTAAAGTTATCCCCAAGCTAAAAGTTCTGTTTGTTTCTTCTTTCCGCATCCCAACCTGCGCTTTCATTTTTATTTTTCTGTTCATCTGGAAATCCGTATTTAAAAAAATATTTTATTCTAACTCCTCTCAAGATATCTCCATTTGAAAGATTTATATGTCTTAATAGTACTTTACTTAATATGCAACTGAAAATACTGTTTTATATAAATAATGTTTATGCATATCATAAATGAATCACTTCATTTTGACATTTCCTCAATGCTATATGGTCTGTGGTAGTATTTTTCAATCTTCTTTTTATTGTCATCCTAAGCAGGACCACTTTTAGACAATTTTCTAGTTGCATTCACATAGTATTTAAAACAACAGAATTATTTCATATCCAATTACATGGCTGACAGGCTTGATGTTTGGAGAGCCATGTACTGTAATAATATGTAAGACCTTTTGACTGCTTTAGACACAAACCAAAACCTTACTCTATTCCAACCATAGTATACATTCCAAAAATGTTTTATTTATTAAATATGTGTGTGGAATAAAATAACACATAAGGAAAAATATAACCTTATTTAAGGCAATAGGCTCCTTTTATAAATAAAAATACATATATTGAGTTATGAAAACCTAAATCTACAAATATTTGTACCTGAAACATCTTAAAATTTTTGAGATACAGGATTTGTCACCTGAATTTTTATCACATGTGTGAATGTTTTCCCACAGGGAGACTGCTTGTCCATGAATGGGGCCATCTCCGTTGGGGAGTATTTGATGAATATAATGAAGAGAAGCCTTTCTACAGGAGCCAGTTAAATAAAATTGAAGCCACAAGGCAAGGCTACTTAAATTCTCTTAACATAACATCAAACTTTCATTTTTTTAACCTGAGCTATTACAAATGATAACCACTTATTAGTTCCAAAGCAGATGGTGGATGCAGTATCATAAAAACTGGTTTTACCTTTTCAGGAAATTTTTCTTAAAGCATATGGTTATTTATTTAAAATGCACATAACTTCAATGGGAAAGGTTTTTTGGCAATTTGACACATTCTGTACCTGTCTGCTATCTTGAACTCACTTTGACTAAAGTTTTGCATGATGTAGATGGACTTACTATATTTTTGAAGACCAAAATTGCTCCAAATAGACCAAAGATGAAGAAAAATGGTTAAGTGCTACTGAATATTTAAGTTTTTTATTTTATTTTTTTAAAATTTTATTTAAAGAGAAACAAAAGCATGTAAAGGGTAGAGGTAATACAGAATTCCAAAAAAAAAAAAATATATATATATATATATATATATATAACAATAAGAAATCACTAGTTACTAAATTACATATTGTCCTCTTAGAAATAGTTGCTCAAGTTACAAAATTAAAGCATACAAAGTAAATAGTCAAACAGTGAGAGTGTAGACAGCTACGCATGCATGAATCTCTGCATGTATTTCTATACTTTTTATATTAGAGGGAAAAACAAAACTTAGCAAAACAAAACAAAACAAATTCCTATAAAAACATGAAACCAAAAAGTTGTATAAAACCACAGTACAAGGTGATCTACAATGATTACTCTGTTGTTTCTTATTATCTTCAATAGAATGTCTATATCATCAGGCATAATTGAATATAGCAGTATGATTGAGTATAGCAGTAAATACCAATATGAGTAAAAATAAAATATTGTAGACAGTATAAAACTTCAAAGGCAGGTAATAATCAACCCATAGTGGATCTAGTGGATCTTGTCATCTTAAGTGCAGTGGCCTATTCTCTCAGATTTGATATTATCGATCATAACAGCTTTGAATAAAATCTATCAGTACAAAACACTGATCCAACAAACCAGATTTGATTATGATCAGTTATGGTAAAACAGTGTAGGTTTTACAGAGCTTTAGATTGACTTAATAGGAAATTAAGGATGATTACCATACTATATCCTGTTATTTTCAGGATTACTGTCTGTGCCCTCAAATCTAGTACAGGTAGAATGACTGGAACAGAATATAATCCATCTAAGCAGAGTAGTGTGGGTAATGTGGGTTTTAAATCCTGGTGCACTATTAACAATATAGCGTATCAAGGCCATCTATGTTAGACTTTCTAGTTATCCTTCTCTCCCTCATTTCTGCTATGCTGTTTTTCTACCTTTGTTTGTCTAGTTTTCTCCTTCATTCTACTTCCTGCCCACTTGTTGAGACCTTTCTGCCACTGTTCCTAAAATCCTGGTATTTTTTTTTCTCTCTCTCTAGAATGTCCTTCAGTATTCTCTGTAGTGTTGGATTGGTGGTCACAAACTCCCCCAGTTTCTCTTTGTCATGGAAGCATCTTGCTTCTCCATCAACTTCTAGTGACAGTTTTGCAGGGTACATCAATCTGGACTGGAGGTTATTTTCTTTCAGGCCTTGGAACACTTCACTCCAACCTCTTCTTGATCTGATGGTCTGTGTTGAGAAGTCAGCTGTGATTCTGATGGGCTTACCTTTATAGGTAATCTGTTTCTTTTCTCTGATGGTTTTTAATATTCTGTTTTTATATTAAATTTCTGGTATCTTGATTATTATATGTTTGGGTGTTGATCTGTTTTGGTTGTAGGTGGCTGGAGTTCTGTATGCCTCACACAACCCAATGTCATTTTCTTTTCCCATGCTTGGGAAGTTTTCCTTAATTATTTCTGTGAATAGCCTTTGTAATTCACCTGTATGTATTTCTGCTTCTTTGTTCACGTTTCTTATTCTTAAATTGTAGATTCTCTTGTCATCTTCTAGCCTTTGTATTGTTACTGCCTGTTTCCTTGTTGTTTTTAAGAGATCTTTCCTTTCATCATCACACACTGCCAACTTGTCTTCAAGTTTGGATGATCTATTCTTAGTTTCTTTTAAGGAGTTTTGCCAGCTTTCAATGGAGTTTTTAATTTCCTAGTAGTCTCTTTGAATCTGCTTCATATATTCTATGTTTAATTTATATTCTTTATCGAATGTTTCTCTCCTTTTTTTGTGTTCCTCCCTTCTTCCATCTGTATCATCCTGAGAGATGCTTCCTGAGAGCATTTCTTTTATTACTCTACTCATATCTTGCTTTACCTGACTTAATATTTCAGTTTGAGCTCGTCTACAAGGTCCCAAAGATATCTCTTAATGTCCATTTAAGCCATGTCTGATGTTGTGTGTTTGCCGCCCTCAGTCTCCCTTGTTTTTCCTTCTCCTGGATCAGTGCTCTCAGGGTTCTGGGCTGAGGGCCTCCTCCTGCCTCTCTCTCCTGTCATGGCCCTGGCTTCCTCCACTTAGGTTACAGTGTAGGTCCCAGACCCCTTCCCTATTGGCCATGTTTCCTCCAAAGCAGGCTGGCCAGGGAACTCCGTCCTCTCCTGGCTGCTCTTGTCACTGAGGTGTAAGCAGCAGCTGCATATGCCTTCCCCTCCCCATTGGGCCAGCCAAACTTCAAGCACCTTCACCCAGTTAGTGCATGCTAGGTGCAGGGAATCGATTTGGGATGGCTCACTGGGTCCCAGCCAGGGGTGTGGCCCAGTCCAAGCAAATCCCACGAATCTGCTCTGGGGAGAAGTGAAACTAAAGTCACTGTTGCTCCCAGTTCAGGCTCTCCTGCCCAATTCCAACATGTCACCCATTTGGTTGTGCCCGTCCCGTCGGGGGGGGGTCTCATTCCCAACACTGACCACGGATTAATGGAGGTCCCTTCGCCAGCTCCACTCAGTTGGGCTCATCAACTCCTGACTTCAGAGCTGCTGTGCTTCCGGTGAGTGGCAGAGGGAATGAGTTTGGGTGGCTCTGCCAGCCGGTGCAGATTCAAACTGCTACAAACTTGGCGGGTCACCATGAAAACATTGTGTCCTGTAATTTTAGCTGTTTCAGTTGTAGTCCTGAAGTATTTGATGAGCTTTTTTATGTTTTAATTTCTTCCTGTGTCAAGAGGATCCATCTCCCTCTGTCTGGGTCTCTCCAGGGTGTTTTATTGTGGCTTATGAGTTGTTTCTCCCAGGAGGCTTTGTATTTTGTTGCTCACTGATCGATCATCTTGTCTTCTCCCCTCTTAAGTTTTTAACTAGTGAATTACTATGTAAAAAATCAAGTAGCTTCATAGAGCCAACTAGGAATTTCTTGGAGATTTGTGAAGGTCATTTTAAAATATTGATCTAGCATTACAGTTAATAACAAACTTTCCTTTTGATTCTGAGATTAAAAAAGCAAAACTACGGTGAGGAATCCATTTGAAGTAGGGTGTTATCAGCCTCATCTGTATTACATACCCTGTTGGAGCTAGCGAATTGTCACTGATGTGCAAATTAAAAGGTACATGGTCTCATTGAAGAGCATTTCTCTGTCCCATTGCACCAGGTTTTAAGGACCTATTTGCTCTGATTTGGTTTTGGTTTCTTTGACTTGGTTTGATTTTGTTTGGTTTGGTTTGATTTGGTTTGGTTTGGTTTTGAGATCATGTTTCGCTGTATAGCTCAGGCTGGTTCTCAAACTCACAGCAACACTCTTGCCTCATCCTCCTAAATGCTGGGATATTCCACCATGTCCAGCTAGGAATATATTCTGAAAAGTAGTACGTTGGTTACATTTTTTATGTCATAGTCCCCCAGATTATTTTTCAGCCCTAGACTATTCATCATGAGTGTTCATATGATGGCAACATTATGTTAACCAAGAATAGAAACATAAACATGTTTGAGCACCCCTAAATGGCTAAATGAAATGTAGTCATCACTTTCTGAATTTGAAATGAAAACCAGTGGAAAAGATGAGATATAGCACATCCCAACATATCTGATATAATCTCTTCCCCCTGTTACCAATTTCTGGTAATAAATCTCATTTCTGAAATGCCTTTATCGTTCTTTATTCTACTGTCATTTTTTACAGAACTTCACTCTTTGCTTACACTCATATTTCCTTTTGAATAAAAATGAATAAGCAAAACACAGATATCTCTTTGGAAAGAAGTCCATGGAGAGCTTCAAGCTAAGGTGGTACCCAGGATAAATGGATCCCTATGTTTCCTTGTCCAGGTGTTTGCAGTGATTCACCAGTATAAATTCAGCCGGGGAGATGTCTAACCAAGAGAACAGTGTCTTTAACCCCATCAGAAAACGCCAGTCATGTATATCTATAGAGTCCACCTTAATGTCCACATTATACTTTCTTGAAAAATAGATAATTACTTTGATTGCAACTCTTAAACTTTGCTATCAGCATGGGAAGTACATGAACACATAAAAGAAACACCCTGGTAAAATACCATCATCAATAGAAAAATTTATGATTTTTTAAAAGCACTAAGGAGTAAATTGCCTCAAAAGTTAATTGTCACATATTTTCAGGTGTTCTTTAGGTATCTCTGGGATAAACAGTGTCTACAAGTGTCAAGGAGGTAGCTGTGTAACTAGAAGTTGCAGATTAAATTCTACCACGAAACTATATGAAAAAGATTGTCAGTTCTACCCTGATAAAGTTCAAACAGAAAAAGCATCCATAATGTTTATGCAAAGTATTGACTCTGTAAGTATGTCAATCCTTGCTTCTAAAACTCATAATCAAAGCATATATCTGATTTTATTTGTTTATTTTATTTTATAGTTATAGTGATTGAATCCAGGACCTTGCACATGCTAGGCATGTACTTTACCCAAAAGTGTTATACCTCTAGCCCCACTTTACCTGATTATAAAATATGTATCCATATGACATGAGGATTAAATACATTGATATATTTGTTAATTATTGACTGACACACAATAAGCACTCAACTAATGTCATTTCTTGTTATTATTATGATCAGCCTGCTTTAATGCTGATTTGTGTTAATTATATTTCACCCAAAAAAAGAATATATGTAGAATAATTTAACTTCATCAGGCTTATTGTTGGTTTTTTTAAATATGTGATAGTGTGCAACAAAATGATTTTTCATTTTATCAACCTTCTAGGTTGTTGAATTCTGCAATGAAGAAAACCATAACAAAGAAGCTCCAAGTCTACAAAATCTAAAGTGCAATTACAGAAGTACATGGGAGGTCATCAGAGAGTCAGAGGACTTTAAAAACACCACACCAATGGAGACACCACCTCCTCCACCTACCTTCTCATTGCTGAGGATCAGTAAAAGAATTGTGTGCCTCGTTCTTGATAAGTCTGGAAGCATGAGTGTAAGTTCAGTGGGCCTATTTTTCTGGGCATAGCAGAAGGGGTAATTAAATGTTAGGAATACACTGTACTCTACCTGTACCTGGATTGTTCTAGATTACATGGTGGAACAAAGTACCATCATTTCTGGTGATCATGTCCTCAAGATACTGCAATAAAATTTATAGTGAAAGAAAGATGTCAGTAGAATTCAAAAGACCTAACCGTCTTTTTTTCCAGAAAATGATTTACTGTGGAGAGCTCCTGGTAAAGCTTTAGTTAGGTCAGTACTAGAGATTGGAGGACTAAATTGCTTTTAGCCATAATTCTTTCTTTGAAAATGCTTGAGAACATGAGGATTCATGAACATTAAATGACATTCCAGGTAAAAGAATAGAAACATTCATCAGGATTCCTAACATGGATTCTTCCTATTTGTGCTATCTTATTTGTACTGTAAATGACCTGTTTATACTCAAAGAAACAAACAAAAATATTACAACAAAGAATATATGTTTAGATGCAGTCATTCCTTCCATTATCATGCAGCAAGTGAAAGGTATTGTGCTAGGCTCTGAGAATTGAGATCCATTTCCTTCATGGTTCAATAGTGAATGCTTTTTTCCCTTTCCCCATTATCTGGTTAAGTCATACTTATCCTCCTAATTTAGGAGAACTACTTCCTCTAGGAAATGAACTGGCTGTATCAGTTGCTGTAGGCCTTTCTGCTAACTCCCAATACTTCACTGTGTGTATCTCTATTACCGTATATATAATTTTGAAAGCATATGTGCTTCTACCAACTAGACTGGGACATTCCTTAGGAATTGGAACCTTGTCCAATGCATCTTTGTAGTCCCATGGCACAAAACAGAGTTCATTACATAGGAGTGATCAATAAATAATTGCTGCAATGAATGAACTACAAACAAGAAATGCAATCTGACAAATCACCCAGAAGGATACATGCTTGAGGTAGAATAGGACATGCTAAAGACCAGGAATAAAAACTTCAGCCAATGTGGTAAATGTTTATTGAAAATGGCAGAGAATGATACAGATTAATGAAGTGAGCCACAGCAACACAGGATTTCAAAGAGGCCAGCAAAATGCTGACAGTAGCACACACAGGTGATCCAAGAAATGTCACTGAGGAAAGAAAGAGATTCGTGGTAGGAAGATGAGTTCCCCTAGGCAAAGTGCTATTAGATATAGGTTTACAGATAAAATAAAACGATGGAGAGCCTCAACTATGGACTTCCAGGGATTTTTCACCGTGATTTGGTTCAGGAATTCAGAGGGAAGTTTGGGTATAGGTCGTGGGTAGGTACCACTAAGGACCGTGTTGGTGAGGGAATGGAGAAGACAAATGTATGAGGCAGTGTACATCCTGAGCAGTTATCTAGGCAAGAGGGAAGAGAGCAGAGGTTTTTTGTTGTAGTTGTCATATGAGTGCCTGTTAATTTTGCCAAACATTACATCTCAGCATGGTATTCTTATATATGTGTATAGCATGCTATGATCATCATAGTAACATCTCATCACCATCTTGTTTACCCATTCTGCATACCCCATGTACCCTTCTTCTTGGGTCTCTCCTACTTTCATTTCTTTTTCTTTTTTTAGATTCTACATTTAGGGAAAACACGCAATTTTAACACTTCAAACCTGGCTTATTTTGCTTAACATGAAAATTTCACTTATATCCCTGCAAATACATAATATCATTCTTTCTTTTGGCTGAATAATACTTCATTATGTACCACATTTGCTTTATCCATTCATCCATTTTTTGGAACTTAAACTGATTCTATATCTTCATTATTGTGATTTGTGTGGCAATAAACATGTCTATTCTGGTATCACTACCATATGCAGACTTTAATTCTTTCTGGCATATAACAAGGACTAGTATAGTTAAGTCACATAGTACTTCCACTTTTGGTTGATGAGGGAGCCTCCACACTGATTTTCATAGTGGCTGTATTAATTAACATTTCCACCAACAGTATGGAAGAATTCTTCCCTCCACTCCTATCTTCATGGGCATTTGTTGCTTTGTGTATTGTTGGTGACAGCCATTGATATGAGATACAATTTTGATGTAGTTTTGATTTGCATCTACATAATGGCTATCTGAACTTTTTTTATATACTTATTAGTCATTTTTGTTTTTTCTTTTGAGAGTTTCTCTTCAATTCAATTGCCCAGCTTTGAGCAATGGCAATATCATAGCCAGTAGGTTTATCTGAGGTGTGGTTATTGCTACCCAATTCATTTGCCTATTTACTGATTGGGCTATTTAAGTTGTTGCTATTAAGTTTTAAAGTTATTTACATATTATAGATACAAATGCTTTGTCTAAAGAATAGCTAGAAAAGGTTTCCTCCCATTCTGTAGTACCTTTACTCTCTTGATTGATTTTTTTAATATAGAGAAATTTTTTATTTGACATAGCCACTTTTGTTGATTCTTACTATCATTTCTTATGCTACTAGAGTCCTAGTCAGGAAGCATTTCCTAAAGTTGTGACTTCAAGTATTTTACCTATGTTTCCTTCCAGGAGTTCCAAAGCTTTGGGTCTTATTCTTAGTTCCCTGATTCATTCTGAATTGATTTTTGTACAAGGTGAAAGATAAGTATCTAGTTTCAATCTTCTGCATATGGATATGCAGTTTCTGAGCACCATTTGCTAAATAGGCTGTCTTTGCTCCAGTGTGTGTTTTTAACATATCTGTGAAAAATCAGAGGGCTATAGTTGTGTGGATGTGTTTTTTTATCCTACAATCTATTGCGTTGGTCTACATGTCTATTGTATGCCAGCACCATGCTATTTTTGTTACTATTTCTTTATAATATAATTTGAAAGCAGGTGTTATGATGCTTCCAGCCTTGCTTTTTGCTTAGATTGCATTAGCTCTTCTGAGTCTTTTGTGTTTGCATATGAATTTCAAGATTGTTTTTCTTACTTGTGTAAAGTATATCATTGGTATTTTAATGGAGATTGTATTGAATCCATAGATCATTTTTGGTAATATGGCCATTTTAATGCTATTAATTCTGCCAATCCATAAATATGGAAAGTCTTTACATCACCTCTTGTCTCCTTTCAATTTTGTTGTAGAAGACTTTCACTTTCTTGGGTAGGTTAATTTCTAGGTAAATTTTTGAAGCTGTTATAAATGGAATTGTTTTCTTGATTTCTTTCTCAGAAATTTCATTACCAAAAAATTTATTAATTGGTGTACAGAAAAACTATTCACTTCTAGTTGTTAATTTTATTTCCTGCTACTTTGCTGAATTTACTTACCAGATCTGAAAATCTTTTTGGCAGTCTTTAGGTTCTTCTAATTATAGGATCATATCATCTGCAAATAAAGATAGTTTGACTTCTTCCTTTCCAATTTTTATCTCTTTCTTTTTCTTGTCTAATTGGTCTGGCTAAAATTTCATATACTACATCAAACAGGAGCAGTGAAAATGAACATTCTGATCATACTTGATTTTAGAGGAAATGCTTTCAGTTTTTCCTCATTCAGTATAAGACTGCTGAAGTTAATTCACTTAATATGTTTATCCATCTAATATATTACCAAAGAGTCAATTCCAATTAAACTATTGGTGGATAAATGTTGGTAGAATGTTACAAGTGGAAAAGGAAAAAGGGATGGTATGGACTGGGCTTCTCAGAATTTAGCCTCACCTCAGTTTAGTTTCACAGTTGAAGTAAACTAGTTCTCAGCAAATGGAGCAGTTCTAGCTCTGAATGGAGTCCAGTTAGTCTAGTGGTATTTGTGAACTCTGGGACATAATTTCATGTTAAGATAGTCTTATTTACTCATTATGTGTGATGTTATTATCTTCCAACTGAAAATTAATTGGTTGTTTTCTTTTGCTTTTTATTCAGCTTGATAACCGCCTCATTCGAATGAATCAAGCAGCAACACTTTTCTTGCTGCAGATTGTGGAAAATGGATCCTGGGTAGGAATGGTTCACTTTGACAGTACTGCAGTTATTAAAAGTGAGTTAATACAAATAAGAGATGACAGCGAAAGAGACACCCTCATGAAGAACTTGCCTATACAAGCTGTTGGAGGAACTTCCATCTGCAGTGGGATTTCAAAAGCATTTGAGGTAAAAGTCATAATGTCAAGAAAATGATAACACTCTAAGCTTTAGAATTTACCTTGAACTACACACTTCTTTGCTGTACATGTGAGCTGTGCCTTTGTTTCTCATCTGTCACTCAGTCTCTGACACAAACCATGGTAAATATTAAATTGAATTCAATTCTTTAGGCGAATGGAGAAACCATGTGGTTCGTACCACAGTGACTGACACATTGTAAGTGCTGAGTGAATAAGCACAAAAGAAAAGTGGGAGGTGAAGAAAGAGCTCAACATCATCCCCAGATCTTCATTTTGCCCTCAGATTTGTAGCAGAAATGTGATGAATGTGCCCTGTTAATGCCTTAAATGTTTTAAAGCATTTATGTATATTTCAGTTTGGTTTTAATGCATGTCAGACTGTGTTTGCCACCTTACTTCACAGCATACAAAATTTCTAATGAGGGTAGTGAATTTTTCCTCTGATTTCAGCAAAATTAAGGATTTCTACATCTCAAACACACTTACCCAAATCTACATACACCTCTACTTCAAGTCTAAATGTGGTAGAGGAACCGTATAAATGCCATAAACATATAAAAACCTTTCTTTATTTTTAAACTTAATTTCAATGCATGTCACAGCATATTTTTTATGTATCACAATATGTAATAGTTATTTTGTCTCAAAGTACACAAAATTTCTAATGAGGGTAATGAATTCCCTGATACCAGCCTTACAGGGATTTGTACTTTCATACCCTCTTCTACAAATCTACATGTACATCAATGTCATGTCTAAGAAAACTACTGTCATCTTTTTTCCTTTTGGCCTAGACTCCAAAGGAAGGTCACTATCAATGAAAACAGTGAGAAAAGATGAAATATCATTGCTATTTTGTAATTTTTTCTATTTTCCCACCAATCTATTAGATCTAATATGAGAATTGTGTCTCGTTTCTCTTTCCAGGTGATTAGAAACAAAGGCTTCCAATTAGAAGGATCTGAAATAGTGTTGCTGACTGATGGGGAAGACAACACTGCAAGCAGTTGTATTAATCAAGTGAAAGAAAGTGGGGTCATAATTCATTTTATTTCTTTGGGACCACAGGCTGATGACGCAGTACAAGTCATGCAGACAATAACAGGTAAAACATGATCTACGTATTCCATGCCTTTTATAGCAAAGTACATACACTGAGATTGCCACTCAACATCCTTTGAAGTCTTTTGTGAATTGCAGTTAGAGATCAACAAACCTAATTTCTGTGCTGGTGCTATTCAGGAGACCAGTTATATGGAGAGACAAAAAAAAAAAAAAACTGCTAATCAAACCACACAATCAGATAACATTTCTTTATAGCAGGAGGAATGTAGACAAATAAAATTTTATGTGAGCAAAGAAACAATCACTTCTCCCAAAGCGATACAGAGGAAATGAAGGCATAGAGATTGTAGGACTTTTTCACTGGGCCTTAAACAAGGTGTGGAGCTTCCCTGGGGAAAAAAGTATTTTTTGAGATAAAATGAGCAAAGCAAAAGAAAAAAGAAGGGAAAAATCATCTTGAGAATGACAATAAATGACACTTGGAAGAAATAATGTACCCCTGAGACCAGAGCATAAGTTCCCAACAATAAGACATAGGCTGTAAAGTGGAAGCTCAAGATTAACAGAAGTTCTGGTTAAAAAGATCTGAAAAGCAATAAAATTTCTAAATAAACAATAACTATAGCACTTGTTATTTTATATACAGAGACAAGTGATTAAAATCGTACCTTCTTAATTATAACAAGCATTACATAATTTAAAGCATGAATATCAGTTTATGAAATTGGCTCTGATTGTGCCAAATACACACATACTTTCTAGTATTTAGTTGAAAAACCGCCTGTTCTTTGGCAATATTTCTGTGGTCACTGTGAATGCACCTCTGTCCCAAATATTCCACTGAGTTGCAGTGCTCTTTAAACTTGGCCCACTGCTTACCATTCTTCAACCTCGTCACTGTCTGTAGTTGTCAGAATGTATAGCAGCTCTTTCACCTTTCACATTTTATGATTCTGATCTTCTTGGCCTGGAAAATCTAAGAGCCAACTTTGTTAGAACTGTATGCTCAATAAAAGTGAATACTACCTCTAAGTAACTGTGTCAACTTAAAAACACAGAATTGTAGCACCTTTTTTACAGTCTAATTATTCGATTTATTTTGTCATACTGAGATTTTGAATCCTGCATAATAAGGTATCTTACACTTCCAGTTATGATATTTTAAATTAACATTTCAGAGTTAATCTTATAGCTGACATTGATCTATTTTAATAGATACTGAAACTATGACTTTCTTTAAACTATTGACTTCTTAACTATAGTACTAAAATGTGATAAGTACTTATTTTCTAGAAGTCAACCAGCTTCTGTGTTTATATTTTAGGAGGAAAATTTTTTTATGCTTCAGATCAAGCCACGAACAATGACCTCATAGATGCTTTTGCAGCCCTTACATCAGAAAATGCAGATCTCAGCCAGAAGACCCTTCAGGTGAGAGTTCCAACTCCTAAGGTCTTTGTGTTTGCATTTATCATAACCAAGAAAATGAATTTGGCAACATTTTTTGAATTCTATATTTTTCACAAAGTTAAATTTAATTAAAATCAAAATCGGAAATGGAAATTCTTCCCAAACTAAGTAATGAAAGAAGAATAAAATATGTCATATAGGGTAAGTAATTCTATATCTATATGCATAGGGTTTCTCTCACCTCCTCAACAACGTCTTTTCCACTGAGGTTCTATTTTATTTATGCCTTTCTACTCAACTGTTTTTCCACACCTGTGTCTCAATATCACTATCATTGTCCATTACTGATTCAGAAAGTTTGGGTAACTTGTAGTTCTTCATTTGTATCTCATGTACAATGTCAACACAGCCTGTTTCTATCAAAATGCTTTACAAAATGTCTCTCTTCTTTCCAATACCCTCAGGTCTCTGTCATGTCTTTTTAATGCCAAAACTTCTGCTTTTCATTTTATCGAAGCATTAGTTATGTTAAACTTTTCTACTTTAGTATTTAAACAAATTTGTTTCTTCTACTTCCCAACACTCAGGAAAGTAAAAGTTATGGAATATGGGTCTAATATATGTACAGATTACCAGCAGCTATTTGGAGCTCTCTATTGGTCTATAGTTTTTCCCTGCAGAAATGTATTAATGATTCATTGATATCTAGTCTGAAAGTGTGTGACGAACAAACTAAAGGGAAATAAAGAGCATTTCCAAGGGTTTTGCAATCTGGTTGATAAAGAAAATAATAATATTACTGCCTAAAAATTACAAGTAATAAGGAGAAAGATTTTGGGGGGAAAGGAGTAATCTCGAGGATATTGTTATGTTTTCTTTTTCCTTTAATAATTTTGAATGGATGGTGGTAACTCCAAGTGTAATATTTCAAAAACACTTAGAATTATAAAAGCAGAATATTGGAATCAGCTAGAAAGGAGACTACTAAGTAGCTAAAGTTTGTTTTAAAGTAAAATTAGTTCCCTTCTATCAGCATGGCACTGAAGGCGTTTTTGGCTGAGGACTGGGTGAGAGTAGAAATAAGATCTATTATTGTTCCTGGAAACACCTGGGAGGTAAATAAAGTAGAATCTTCTGGACTTCATGTTAAGTGAAATATGGCACACATGGAAAAATGATGATCTCTCTTACAGGTGAAATCTAAAAACTTGGTCTTGGAAGCAAAAAGTAGATTATTAGCAGTTATTGGGGTATAGGGATGGGAGAGATGTTAGGTAAAGGACAAGAGATTTCAGGTAGGTAAGAGAAATAATTTCAAGAGAACTATTATACAAACATGGTGGTTATAGTTAATAACCTGATATTGAATTCTTGAAAATCACCAAATTAGAGAATTTGAGTATTCTCACAACAAAACAATGGTAACTATCAGAGGTAGTGCTTTTTTTGGTTAGTCATTTAGCTATTCTATAATTTATACACATTTCAAAACATGCAAGCTGGGCCTGATGGTACATAGCTTTATTGGAGGCTGGGGCAAAAATATCACAAATTGGAGCTTCACCTTAGAAATTTACTGACATAGCAAGATCCTGTCTCAAAAAAAAAATCATGTAATTATGTTTTATAGGATACATATATACAAATTTGTCACTTTAAAAAATAAATTAATCTCAATATTCCAGACTTCCCTATACTTAGCGCTACGACAAAAACATGAAATAGTTCCTTTACAGCTCCTCTCAGAAGTTTTTTTGTTTTTTCACTTTCTCTTTTCTTAGGATTTCATCCTTCAGTTTTCCCTTGTCTTGAATATACTTTCTGTACAGTGTTTCACTCTTCCAACCTGCTTGACATATTCTACTCTTCCATTACTTTTATTCTTGGGATCATCCTGAAAATGTTTAGACTTAAAGAAATACACACACACACACACACACACACCTTTAGGTAGGCCTAGCTTGTGAGTGTGACTGTAGCTACTAAAGATTTAAAGGTTACCTCATGCTTTAACCAAAAAATTGGGGAAACAATAGTAGGACCCTGCTCTAAAGCCTTTGTTCCTGCTCTAAGCCTGTTGTTATCCACCCTCCTTCCTTCAGATGCTTTTTTTGCACACTCCGCCTGACAAATACTGAATCCCAGTTAGCTATGTGGACCAGTCTAAGGTGGTATGCCGTGTATACATTGCTTTTAGACCAGAAAATAAGAATCGTTTTTTTAAGAAACATGACTTAAATTATTATTTTCTGTAGTCATTAATTTTTAAAATATATTTAAACAGCTTGAAAGTAAGGGACTAACATTGGACATTGATGCCTGGATGAATGACACTGTGATAATTGATAGCACTGTGGGAAAGGACACATTCTTTCTCATCACATGGTCCAAACTGCAGACTCCTGGTATTTCTCTCTTGGCTCCCAATGGATCACTGATAGAAGGTTTCATAATGGACACTGCTGCCAAAATGGCCTATCTCACTATTCCAGGACATGCACAGGTAAGCAATCAGCTTTTACGTGTCCTCTGAATTTGCAATGCTGAAAATAAACTGTTTAACATCATAACTGTGAATGTTAATGATCACACCACATGTGAAATTAAATCTTGACTATGATCCTGAAAGTTGTAATGACAAAAAACAGGAAAAACAAACTATGTATTGAGAAAGGGGAAGAACTCTAAGAAGGAACTATGGGAAGGGTATGAGCAGCATGATATGCACATTGTTACAGAGGTCAACAAACAAGGCTACAACCAAGGCAAACTTATTTTCCCAGTTGATATGTCACACAGTATGTATACCATGTATGACTTTAGTCAGGGTGAACCAGCTCAAATCTTTTTAAAATCTCAAAACCATCAACCACCTGTTTATTCTAGCCCATATTTCTATGATTTTAGAATTGCATAATGAAAACTGAAAATAGCTTGATAATAGTTACTATGTTTTCATTGAACATTTCAGGTGGGCACATGGACTTACAATCTTCAAGCCAAACAAATCTCAGAAATACTCACTATTACAGTAACTTCTCGGGCAGCAAATGCTTCTGTGCCTCCAATCACAGTGAGTGCTAGAATGAATAAAGACACAAACACCTACCCCAGCCCCATGATTGTTTATGCAGAAGTTCAGCAAGGGTATGCACCCATTCTTGGAGCCAGTGTGACTGCTATCATTGAATCAAGCAGTGGAAACATAGTAACTTTGGATCTGTTGGACAATGGTGCAGGTAATTCACAGGCTTTTATAAATGAGTTTACATTTTACAACTAAGGATATGTTATGGGTCCTAGAAGTAGCATGAAGCAGGAAGATAGACATCCAGTGAATTGAGGTAGATTGTGGAGGAATAAAAGCACCAGCAGAAAATTATATCAGTTAAAATTTATAAAATGCTTAGCAAGTATGCTGTGCATGCGAAGTACTCAGTAAATGTTGTTTATTATCAAAGATATAGTCATCTAGACAGCCAATGTCTGTCACCAGTAGGTCTCATTAAAAGATTTCATAAAGAGAGACTCAAGATTTCTAGGTTAGTACCTCTTGGGGGTTGCATTATCAAGAGAGTCTGGGCAGAGAGAGTGAAGCACAAGCAGCAAGAGAGAGCTAAGTAGTAGAACCCAAGCCACTGGGAGGGAAAAGGAGAGCAGCAGAAGTAATTCCCAAAACCTGGAGGCAAATTATTCTTTGATGCACTTCAGTGCTTTCTTCCACAGATATCACTTGCCTCTTCTTCCTCACTCCTGTACAACACTAAAACTTACCACCATGTGCTTTCCTTTTTTGGCCCTTTGCCATCTGAATATTTGGCTAATTAGGAAAATATCTACTTGGATGCCTTTCCCTAAGAAGGTATCAGCAATTAATCATGACATAGGATGGCAGATATACTTACACTTTAGTATGCCAAGGAAACCTCTGAAGGCTTTGGTAAAACATAAAACTGAGACCCTTTTCTGTATACTCTCATTGATTAGCATGTTTAAAAATCTCTAGATTTTGAGAGACACAGCTACTTCTGATCTAAAAGCTAAACCTCAATTTAAGATCCTTTGACTTAGAGTATTAAACGTGCTAGGAAATGTATTTTGCAATTTAACAGGTGGTTAAGAAGTGTACAGTATTTTAAAATTCCTCCAATTTGACATTCTAAAAGCAGATGAGATTTTATTCTTTCAAACTAGAGTTAACGCATCAAGACGGTAAGAGCTAAAAAACAAGAAAAGGAATTATTGAAGATAAGACAAAGTTTAGCTATCTATAGTAAAACTTAATTCCTGCAAAGAATAGTTTTGTCTTAGTGAGGACCTATTAGATTTAAACAGAAGGATGGAAAAATTAATGTGATTAGATAAAAAAATTCCATTTCAAAGAAATGGTTAAAAAAGGAATACTATTAATTGTATACACATTGATATGGGAAAGAAAGGTGCATTATGTAAGTATTTATTATAAATACACAAACATTCATGTGCAAATGTGTGTTTAGAAATATAGATATTCAGGTATCAAAATAACTCAAAGACATGAATTGAGCAATGTATTCTTTAGGCAAAGCATAATGGAAATATTCCAGTAAGCCCTTCTCAAAATAGCAAGCTAAATTTAAAGTATTGTTTATCTTACAAAATGTATGCTTATCTTACAAAATGTATGAATTTCTTCTTGAATTTAAAATAATTTATTTATTCATTTCTATAACAAGGTGCTGATGTTTTCAAAGATGATGGAGTCTACTCCAGATATTTTATAGGTTTTTCAGAAAATGGCAGATACAGCTTAAAAGTGCGAGCTCATGCAGAAGTGAACTCTGCCAGACAAAGCTTACCACTGAATAGAGGTGCCTTTGTACCAGGCTGGGTTGAGGATGGTGAGTACCTTATGGCATCTGACATCCAGCGATAGCTTAAATAATATCTGTGATTTGATTTGACTGAGGTAAAGCACCACACATTTTACAACTCAGAGTAACTTTTCCTATTTCTGGAAAGAAGATCTCAGTTAATTGCCTCCAAAGTTACCTTCTGAAAAATGTCTAGCACTTAGGAAGTGCTAGTACTGTTACTTTGGAATACCCTTGATAATATCAACAATAAAACCACCAATTTTCAGCTCAAGATACAGGAAAAAAATCTAATATATCACGGGCTTAAATACAAGCCACAGCAGAATTTAACTTTCAGAATACACATGCTTTACAATGTCTTTATTAAGTCTAAAGAAAAAATGCAGAGAGTAACGTGATGCTATGTATAAACACTTCATTCTTTGACATCTTTCCTTTGTTTGGCCCTGTGTCTTGTGTCTTCTCTAGGCTTGTTGTTAGCCGTTGTAATACATTTGCGGCAGGGAAGGAAGGGCCTTACCCAAGTGGTTGGAAGGAAACTGGTAACGATTTCTCCAGATATAGTCCTAGCTTGGAAAGAATTTGAGGAGAAAAGCAATAGATTTTTTTTTCTTCAGAGATACGTATTGAATTATACAACATGAATCTCAGTGCAATCTTCATTTCAAAGCAATTAGTTATGGGGGGTTCAACTACAACACACTGGTTATAATACTAAAGAAAGAATTTTCCTAATTGGCTGCTTAAGATTATGTCACAAGACTTAGTAAAAATGTAACTATATGAAAAAAAAAGATAAATGACACACTGAAGGTAATTCATCAAGTCCTAAAAACACAAGTGCATTTTCCTCATTTTAAACAAAAGATTTTTAATGCAGGAAAAATTAAAACAACCACATCAAGACCAAATATTGATGAAGATAATCAGATAGTTGTGGAGAGTTTTAGCAGAACAGCAACCGGAGGTGCATTTGTGGTGTCAGGATTTGAAAAATCTTCCCCAAATGACACATACCCACCAAGTCAAATCACTGACCTCAATGCCACATATGAAGATGATAATATCACCCTAACATGGACTGCACCGGGAGACGATTTGGATGTTGGAAGAGGTAAGAATGAAATGTCAGGTGGTTTACTCATCTAGTGAAAGCATTCATTGTAAAAGACAGGCTATAAGGGTTGATTAGGGGAGAATAGTTTTTAATTAACAACCCAGCAAAGTATTAACAATAAAATCTGATACTTTTTAATCAATGACACATGACACATTTTACCCTTGTCCTACTCTTCATACAAAGACAGTAGCATTTGGCAGAGGCTAAAAGTCAGAATTCAGGTTGGGTATGGTTACAGGTCACACACCTGTAATCCTAGCACTCAGCAGGCCAAGGCAGGAGGATTGCTATGAGTTCAAGGCCAGCCTGAGTCACAGTGAGAACCTGTCTCAAAAAAAAAAAAGTGAGATTTCAGCTTTTATTGAAAAATGAATAAGCCTTCTGGTATGAACATACATTTCGCATAACTAAATATTACTGACAATAAATGGAAAGAATTTCAATGACATGTGCTACAATTACTAAACTACATGTAACTTTTTTTCTTAGCTCAATACTATATCATAAGGATAAGTAGTAACATGACTGACTTGAGAGACAATTTTGATGATGCTCTTCAAATTAACACGACTGACCTGGTACCACAGGAGGCCAACTCCAAGGAAACCTTCACATTTAAACTAGAAAATGTCCCAGAAGAAAATGCAACCCACATCTTCATTGCCATTCAAAGTGTAGACAAAAGCAATCTGACATCACCAGTGTCCAACATTGCACAAGTGGCTTTGTTGCCCATAAATGTTAATGAAACGCAATCTACTCCTGCTCCTAGTGAAACTCAAACTACTACTACTACTTCTAATACTACTACTACTACTTCTGCTGGAAATTATGGTCCTGGAGTTAATCTTTCTGCCTTGGTGTTCTCAGTGGTGGGATCTGTTGCAGTTGCTAGTATTGTAGTATCACTAGTTGTATTTTAGAAAAGGAAGAGAATCTCTAAGCAGACAGATTTTAAAAAACAAAGCAACAGAAGTAAAGGATATTTCTGAATTTTTAAATTCATCCTTTCTGATTATGAACTCACAAAAATAATTTTACGAAGCTTAGAAAAAATATTTTGATTAAATGAAAATACCCATAGATTTGTGAAATACTGTCAATACTAATCTTTAATAATTTTATTTACTTAATATTTATCATAGTGATGAATAAAGATTATTTTTCATAGTCATACTTTGTTGTATATTATTTTCCGATGCAAACGTTTTCTGAAATAATATTCCAATTTCAGGAGGTTAACACTGAATAGTCAAAATACAAGGGTAAAAGAACAAATAAATAATATTTGGGGAAACAAATTCAGTGTTGAAGCTAGTATTAATTAATGGTACTATAGTCATTGAAAGTCTCCGAGTATATATTTTAATCACTAAAGTCATTTTCACAGTACTTCATAAATATCGAAGATTCTAGTAGAAAAAATCAGATACTACCTATCAAACCATAGATTTTTTTCTGATTTCAATTGAAATCAGGAAACATGCACCTATCTCTTTTCCCTTAAAAGCCTTACTTGTCCATGTACTTTTTCTTGTACCATGGGAAAGAAGGAGAAAAGCCATTACCTATTCACTTTACTTTCAGAAAATAAAATATATTTAAAACATATTTTCATTAGTCATTTATACGCACAGCCTTGGAATTGCAGCCATATTAATGAATGAGATAATTAAGGGAGAATGTAGGTTGAGAAAAGCATGTTTATATGACCAGCCATAGTTGTAAGCCTATTATGGTCTAGATTTACAATATAGTTTTCTTTTTCTTCTGTTGATTTTCTCATGTTATACAAGGACTTTTACTAGCCAAATTCAGCAACCTGAGGAAAGAACAGCATCCACTAATTTGTTTTCTTAGCCTGTGTATAGTTGGCAGGAATTGTTTGCTGATTTGGAAATAAACTAAGATGAAAGTCATAAACTGAGCTTAGGGATCACTTTTAACAGTTTACCAAAATAGACTTTGTGACCTGGCATAAATAATTTGTTCTGGCTAGCAGGGTTGACAGAAAGGGCTTGTGGTTTAAATTAGAACTGATAAAAAGACCAAGGGAAAAGAAAATATGTGAGACAGTTGTAATAGCTAAATCTTGGAAACAGCCTAAACACTCATCAACCGATGAACGGATAAAGAAGATATGGGGTTTTTATACAATGGAGTACTATCCCGGCATGAAAAAGGATAAGCCTGAGACATTTCTGAGTAAATGGATGCATCTTGAGACCATACACTTACCCATGTGTAAATAACTCATGGTTTCTCTGGAGTGAGAAACCAAAAGTATGATAAGAACCAAAATGTATAATAGATACTGGGAAATAGGAAGAGAATGTTCAAATGGAAAAGGGAACAAGATAAGATGGGCAAAAAAGAAATGACAGGAAAAAATAATGAAAGGAAAAAATGGAAACAAAACTTTTGAAAATAAGAAAGGGAAGGGTAAGCAGAAGCAAGATATAGCATGTACAGTACAAATTCCATACGACAAATGTTATCAGTAAGTGTATCTGAAATGTACCAATAAAATAAAATAAGAACAAAAAGAATATGTGAGAGACTGCTGGTTAAAAGGAAGAGGAGGATGGACTGTGTACCAGGGCATTTAGGGACGGCGCTGCTCAGACAGAAGGTCTGTGGGCAGTGTCGGTTCTTCTGGGAGGTAGCACTTGTCCAGCCAGGGCTAATGGCTGGGGCTGTTCATGCACACAAAGAGGAGATGTGGGAACGGAGTAAGTGTCAGACACCTGGCCTTTTACCAGGAGAGTAATAAAAACCTGCAGTTTCATGTTGGCAACAGGGATACAATAGAACAGTCAAATATTCCTTGCATCCTTCCCACCCATTCACTCCGCAGCAGCTAAGGCAAAGCCTGTCAAGTGCGAGATTGTGAGTTCGATCCCTGGTACCAAAAGAAAAAATTGCACTTTTTCATGATCATCTAGACTGTGAGTGGTGGCATGTGACCTTAATAACCCTTTAAGATACTTTACACTGCAGGTTCTGCTTCTGGTTTTTCCTGTGGTAGACGCAGGACTGGCTTTGTATGCATGGGGCTGTGTAGTTGTTTAGGACTCGATGCTAAACCCCCAGCAAAAGTACAAGATTTACAAGGGAAGCTTAGGTCCATCATCTTTGACAAAGAATCTGGAAACAAAAAAAAAGAGAAAGAAAAAGAAATCCAAGCTATCCCAAGGCTACCAGCAGAACTGTCAGGCCTGAATCCAATCCAGATTCGTTTCCAAGTTCATTTGTCTACCCATGATTAAGATTAAGAGAAAGATATTTTAGAAAGTGGGGGGTTATTTACAATTTGGACAAATTGAGCAGGTAGCTAGTCTGACCCCCCCCCCAATTGAAGTATTCCAATTCACAAAAAGAGTAGTACAAAAATTAGGAAAGATTTGTTTATATATTAAACCAAGCTTTGGCCCAAGGATTGGAAAGGTTGAATTCTCTTTGAGATCAAGCCTGGGGGAATGATATTATGCTCTCAGCATGAGGAAACTAAAAATACCATCTCATTTTTTAAAAATCCTAATTTTTAAAGATCCACTTTACTGTGTCAGTTACACCAGTAAGAAAAAGATGCAATTGTATGGGAGAGAACAATTCCTGCATCAGTTTCAAAGATGCAAATGTTGGTAAGGCTGCTGAACAAGAAAAAGCCTGAGCTGGCAGCCTCCAAGTGAACAATGCCCCTGGACACAGGTGGTCTGCAGTGTCACAAGCCAAGCATCTCTCTCTACAGGAGGTGGCCCAGGTTGTGGTACTGAGAAATGATAGGAATTCATGGTACCAGTTGCTCAACCATGACTCAGGGAAATATTTTTGTATTACTACTTATGCTACTAAAGTGGGACCCCAAACATGGTGCTTGGCAAGCATTCACAACAGCATAAGATAGGACTCAGAAAAGCACTGTTGAGAGTAACACAGAAGTGATGCAGACCCACTGCCTCACCAGAAAAGTCTGCTGCCTAGTTTCCAAAATGGTTTCCAAAGATGCAAACATCCTGTTAGGTGTAGCCCTGCATAATCCTCTCTCAATAGGTCTAGACAGACTGAATTGTCTGTTTTGCTTAATAGAATGTAGCAGAAATTATAGATGTTTTCATTTTTGTACTCTTGGTGACCCTGGCTTGCCTTTTCAAACTCCAAATACTCTGGAAAGAGTATTAGAAATGCTGAGACTATCTACAGAAGTAGTTAACCCTCACTTTCCAATCAATCCTCAAGATTTCACTGTTTGCAGCCACCATTCACAAAGCCATTGCAGCCAGCATACAAACCTCCCATTTGGTCCAGTCAGCCAACAGAATCATGGGAAAATAAAAATATTAGGCTTTTAAGTCTTTAAGTTTGGGGAGGAAAAACAGAACCACTATGAATATTATACAGTAGGAAACATTGTAAAATGAGTTGGGATGAGGCTGTAACAGAAGAAAGGAACTGGAGCCTTAGGAAAAGTCTGACAAGCCTACCTGCAGTGCTGCAGGCTCTCTCGGTGCTGGGGGTTGATGTGATGTTATCTGGGCACACCCAGGAAAAAGAGTGGGAGTATGAAGGGGGCTGCTTTAGAGGACCACGGAAGACTGCTGCCTCTACATAGCTACCACCTCTGCGGGGTCGACTCCAAGCATCTTAGGTGGACCTAGGGTCACAGTAGGTCAGCGAGGTCAGGATGTGTGAAGAAGAGTCAGATGTAGAGCAGAGAAGAGCTGTGATAGCAGCCCACATGCAGTAGCTTCCTACTTACTCTTAACACTCCACCTTCAGACAGTTATGGTTGTTACATTATTTCTACTTTCCAATGTCAAGAGTATTATTCCTTCAGTCAGCTCTATCCCAGAATTGTATGGTATCTGGGAGACATAGTTCTACTTTATCCAAGTTGTCTCAGCACAGAAAATACAATCATGGAAGCATGCAACCATGGCAGACTATGGAATACCAGAGAATTTCCTCACATGGTAGTGAGTGGTTCTTATCCTCAGCCTAATAACAAAAAACAAGGCAGCAAGCTAAAAGCTGTGAGCTCCTGTGACATGGCGGACACTCGTTTCACCCCAGTGGCATTGACTGAAGAACTCCTGGCCCATCCTAGGTGGAGGTGTGGAGCCATGAGGTACTGTGTCCACTACTCATTTTCATTTGCATCTTGTAGACTTTTGTACTGCTTGTTTGCTGGCTCAGTAATTAACCTAAGTAAAAAGAATTTAAGGTGGAACTAAGTTATCTTTCTCATCAATCTACTAATGGTACACAGATGTTGGCAACTGAATAGAGGAGGAAGAGCTACCAAAAAGGAGGGAGGAGGGAGGAGAGAGGAGGGAGGAGGGTGAAGGATTTCTGAAGACAAATGGCAAAACTGAACCAACTATCAAGTCATGAAAAGAATGACCCAAGAAAGAATCATTGGTTCTTCTAAGCTATTTTGATTAATACTGAGACATGACTATTGAATTTAGCAATACAAAGTGATTAGTGATTTTAGTAAGAGCAATTTTTAAAAGAAAGAGCATGGTAAAGAAATATTCTTTCAAGAATCTTTACTGTGACATAGAGCATAGTAAAAGCAGAAAAAAATCTGAAAAAATAGCATGTAGCTAACATAGGCTTTATTTGTACAGCAATTGTTAAGTTTTTTGGTAAATGTGAAAGAGCTATTTTACATTTTAAACTTGGTTTATATAAAATTGAAAATGGGCCAGGCATGGTGGTACACACCTGTAATCCTAGCATTCTAGAGGCTGAGGCAGGAGGTTCAAGGGCAACCCAGGCTACATAGTGAGGCTAGGCCAGTCCAAACTCATAGTGAGACTCTGTCTCTAAACAAACAAATGATCAAATAAATAAATGCTGAGTGTGGTGGCACATTCCTGTAATCCCACTACGTGGGAGGCTGAAGCAGGAAGATCATCCCAAATTCAAGCCTAGTCTGGGCTATACAGTGAGTTCAAGACTAGGCTGAACTATCTAGGAAGACTCTGCCTCAAAAATAAACTGAAAAAGTTAAAGTGCTCTTTAATTTCAATCAATGACGCCTTTTTCATGAGACTCATCAAGTTCCTAGGCTAATAAAACCTTCCCCTGTCCACACAATGCCCTTCCATTCAGATTCAGATTCCCTAAGAGCTCATAGATTTTGCTCTCAACAGGGGATCCTTACTGTTAGAACAGATTGTAGATAGTACTCACCAAGATCCCATTTTCCCAAAATCAACTATGCAGGAAAACAGCTGACAGCTAAAGGTACCATGTATTCCAAATCTAAAACTTGCCAGCATGAGCCAAATCTATACAACTACCACCCATAACTTTCATACCTCAACCATCCATTATGTGAACAGAACTAGGGAGCTGGGCAGGGTGGTGCACAGCTATAACCCCAGTGCTTTGGGAGGCTGAAAGAGGAGGATTGCATGTTTGAGCCCAGCTCAGACAACTAAGTGAGACCTTGTCTCAAAATCAAAAAGCACAAACAGCTGGGGATACAGCTCAGTGCAAAGGCCCTGGATTTAACCCCCAGTAATACACACACACACACACACACACACACACACATGAAAGAGGACCAGGGTATAAAATGTGTTGGTCTTTGGAGAAGTGCCCTGTGCTGAAGTGGCACTCCTTAATAAAGTTTAAATCTCAGAATGGCACATAAGTTATGACAATTCTTTTATTCAAATGCTGCTGGACCACTGGATAAGAAGTTTGTGGTGATGCTGAGACTGAATGAATCAATAGGAGAGAGAAAGTGGAAAACAGAGGTTTGCCCATTGAAGCACCTTCACACAAGTTTGACACACCAAAAAGTAGAGAGTCTTATGTTCATAGAGTGGACACTGTAGAAAGTGACTGGATTTACTCTACTTGAGATCACCCAAGCCAAGGAATAGTGAAGAGAGAAAAGCTTGCTAACACATACAAGAACCAAGTAGAGACACAGTTTTGGAGCAGCTCCTCCTCTAAGCAACATGTAAAACTATACCATATAAAGAGTCACAGGCTTTTTTACCTCCAAAACCCAAGCTAAACACACAGGGAAAGAGAAAAAGAAAGTCCCAGCACTCTCAGAGACTGAGGCACAAATACTGTGAGTTTCTGCCCAGACCATGCAACTTAGTGACACAGGAAGAGCTTTTTTCAAAATAAAAAAGTAGAAAAAAGATAGGGAATTTAGCTTAGTGTGAATTCCCTGGATATATTCCCTACTACCACAAAAATAAAATAAAAAGAAAGAAGGAATTAAAAGAGATAGATCATACATTCCTTCCCTCTTGCAAGTTCAGGCCTCAAAAGACAAATCTGCCCTCATTTATAAGAAAATAAAAAGTTCACCTCAAAGACTAAAGTTTTGGGAAAAAAAACACATCTGGGTCTTAATTATCAAATCATGACAATTTGAATACCCAAAAGCGATGGTAGCATGGAATCGGCTCACACAAATATGGAGACACAGCTATTCTCTCACTTCCCTTCCCTCTATATCCAGTCATTCACCAACTCCTGATGTCTTAGAAAGCCCTCAACCTGTCTCCCTCTTAGTTCATGCCCTCAGCATCTCTTACGTGTATTCTTCAAAAAGCCCTTCTCCAGATAGAGCCATTGAGAACCTTTGTGCAGGTTGTGGAGGTGCCCTGCCTGAAAGCACAAGTGTCAGAGAGTGAAGGCCGAAACACAGTCCCATTCACCACCGGTATCAGGGTAAAGGGACACTGGCCACTTGGGTACCGAGTGGGCACATCCAATCCTGTTTCCAACCCACTGTTCACTTTCAAGCCCAAGTCTTTAAGTGTGAGCCTGAACCTTTCACTCCACTTTCTAAATCCCCATAATGACCCTTCTTTGCAGTGAGTGAGCTCCCAGCCCTTTGATATTACAGTGAATGCTTTTCATGTCACTCCTGCTTACCTCTCCGATCAGGTCTCACAGTTCCTCCCATCACATACAAGACTCCATTTTCCCTGGACTACTTCTAACCTCATCTAATTCTTACCCCTGAGGTTGACTTTAATTCTCTGTATTGTAATTGTCATTTATTTGTCCTTATTTTCCTCTGCATGGTGAGACTGTTTAAGGCAGGAGACAATCTATTTTGTACCATTATGAAACCATCACCTTACTCAATAAAGAAATGTGTTTTAAATGAGAGCAATGAAGTCTGTCTTCTCTCAATGGTAATTAGTCTGTGATCTGACAAAAGGAACACAAAAGGGACCAGTAACTACCTGATAATCATAGCATAAATTACAGAAAGGAGCTACTAGACTTCTAGACAGAAATGCTAAGTCATACCATCCAAATTGTAGTAAAGGACTTTGAACTCTACACTCAGTGTACTACAACAACGTCTCCTCTTGGTTAATCTTCCAACTAACCTGTGTTAAACAAAGCTATGGGAAGGTGTAACAGGAATACTGTTTTCTTTCATTAGGCCCCAGCAGACCGATCAAACCCAAATGGAGTCACTTACACTAAGCAAAACAGGTCAACCTCCAAAGAGACTAGCTTTGCTAGATTCACAGCAACCAATCAGAAAGATCATCTATACAGAAGTTTCTTCTGCTTTAACCCTCACAAGAAAAAGGATTTGCAGTAACCTCCTGTTAATCAACTGGTTTTTTAAATTATTGTAGCTTCCTTACCCAACCTTACAAAACCAATCACTCTGTGGTGTTTGGAGAATTACTCACATTATTTTATAGAACAAGATGTTGCCTGATTTTGGAATCACAAATAAAAGCCAATTAGCTCTTTAAACTATTTTTTTTTTGTAATTTTGTATTTTGGCACCTTCAGCATCTATTTAAACAAATTCAAATTATACATGAAGTTTCTTCTTCCTAATTTATCATTGCAAGCCTATTTCCTATATCCTGGCACTAATAAGAAAAATTACCTGTTTCTTTATCAACAAAAATTCAGCCTGACCCATAGTGAATTCTGAATAAATAGATGTTGAATGAATGATGAGATGAGAAGAATGAACTATTGTTTTATGAATGTTAATCTGTATGGTGGCATTTATTTCAAATAAAATTTTTTCCTGTTACCCTTTTTTACTCTTTGCTCTACAGCTTATGCATACAAGCTTTCTTTTTTAGAAAGAAAGCTTCAATTGCTAGATGAATTTTTATGAACCATATAGCTGTATAACTCACATCAGTAACAAGAAGAAAAAGTCATTAGCAGCTCAAATTCCCATGTCTTGTTTTCCTTATACTCATTCTCTCCCTCAAGATACTATTGTCATGACTCTGACAGTATAGATTGTGTTTTCTTTTTATGTATTTTCTATAGCCAGAGTCATAGGGCATATTCCCCTGTGACTGTAATGTCTTATTCAAAGTTATATGAGGTTCACCCACATTATGAGTTTAATTTTGTTGGTGTCATTATAGTAAATTATGAGTTTTTACAGTCAACACTATCACATTAAGCTACATCCCTAAGTACTACCTCACCCCTTTTTTTCACTTTTGAGATAGAGTCTCACAAAGTTGCTAGGTTATCCAGACTGGGTTTGAGTTTGTGTTCTTCCTGCCTGAAACTCCCAGAGAGCTGGAATTACAGCCCACCTAGCTTCAATTGTATATTTTTATTTCAATATACATATGTTTTGTGTTTAAAACTCTTGTTCTAAAATATAATTATTTACTACAAAACAATGGAAAAACAATGCATGTCTAAAAACACTGTAGTCAAAAATTGTATTTCAGTGAATAGTATAAACATTATATTTTATAAAGTTTGTCTAACAACTTGTTGCAACTAAAAAAAGAAAAAATATAATAAATTATGTTGCATAACAAAGGTAGTTTTATGAAAACACATGCTTCTTCATCACTTTTATAATTAGGTACAATAAAAGACTGAGCAAACTGAAGGCATATGTTTTGTGACATATGTAAGGCTGACCTTGATTCACTCAATATCCCAATATTAGCCCATGCTGATATGATATTTATGAGTGTGAGAAAAAGCTAAGAAATGGCAAAAGACAAACTTGACAAACCACAATTCAAACCGAGAAGGAATAAAGAGGAGTAATGGGGTTGTTCAGAGTCCTTGCTTCCCTCTTAGTCCTACACCTGCTGCGGGGCTCAAATGCTTCCCTAGTGCAGCTGAAGGACAATGGCTATGAAGACGTCATCATTGCTATAGATCCTGATGTGCCAGAAGATGGAGAAATAATTGAACAAATAAAGGTAAGGTCAGATTTCTTGAATTGTGGAGAACAAAGTTAATAGCCAATGATTATTGTGGAAATACATCTGTAGGGATGCTGCAGGGAGTTAAGAAGCAGCATTGTGTGACAAAGACCATGCTGGAGAGGCAGAGAGAGATGGAGTCCTACACGAGGTCCCACCTTGTCCCACTACAAGGTCAAAGACAAGGTCCATGACCTCCTCAAACCTCAGTTTCCTCATCCGTAAATAAGCCTTTGGACTCATTTTTTTAATTTTGAATTTTATAGTACATCATCACAATATGTAATGGCTATATCACCGGGGGAGTTGGTACATGTGCACAGTTCATCTGAATTCTTTTTACTTGTCTTTCTCTCCCTCCCTTCTCCATCTCTTAGACCTCTTCCCATTTGTAAAACATCTACGTTTTATTTTGCTATCTTTTATTTTCTGTTATCTAGCTTTTATTTTGCTCTTTAATTATTTATACTATTTCTTATACAAAAGAACCCATGCAACATTATGTTATTTAAATACTTATTTTTTGAATCTTTATGGCGTGCTGGAGTAAAGGGAAGTACATAGAGAAAGGAGGGAAAGCCCCTCCATGCAGAATATAGATAGATATAGATATAGACTGCTTTGTTTCTTTGAATTGCAAAAGTTTAATATACCAAAGATACTTTGTTATTTGATGCATTTAATGTCAACATTTGGGACAATTTTTAGATATTCCAAAAAAACATTAACAACTCCTCTGTATAGTAATATTTAGAATAAGGAAAATGAGAACCCTTTTATTCCAGCAAACTCATGCTCAATTGTTTTTCCTTTGCTTTAAAATAAGCTACCAAGAATTCCAGGCAGTCCAAAATGTATCGCTCTTGGATCAAATATTAATTATTTGTATTTGTGAAAATGTTCTGCAGTGAGTCCTTGGCCTTTATGAAAAGATTCAAATTGCCAAGAAAAGCTAGTTTATTCTCAGATTCTGTGACTGTATTCTAATAATCCCATACCAAGTAATGTACCGGCAAAATATCAGATATTAAGGATCAGATTTCTTTGGTAGAAGCATGGAACTGTTACTGATAACTTCCCATGGTTTGCATAAATCAGTAAGTAAACCAAGGAACATAAGAGACAATGAAGCCTAGCATACAGTGTAAGGTATGCAGAAACAATAATGTTTCATTTTACAGGAAAAGTCAACACTAATAATATAAGCCTGAGAAACAACACTTATTTCAAAGTTTGGACATTAGAGTAAACCAAAAATTCCAGCTTCAAAATGACCAAATTTGTTAATTTTCAGCTGGAATATTTTGCTATATTTTGGCATTTTACTATAATTTGTAGTACACAATTTCTCAAGACTCTCAGCACTATCTTGGAACAATAAACTAACTCCTTCCTATCTCTCCAGAGTATAGAGAAAGTTCTTTCTCCCTCTAAATGCTTGAACTTTATATCACACAGAATATCTGAGTGGACGTTATACAACAAAGGTTACATGTAACTATTTTACACACTTTTTTCTTTGTGATATTTTTTCTGGAGTTATAAATTAGATAGTTTAGCAAGCTTAAAAATTTTAACTTTTGAATAAGAAGAAAGTGTAAGACTGTAAAACTATTAATTTTACTATCAAAATATGTCAGGGACTCAATGTATTTTTAAAACTAAAATTTCAAATATCAAATAGTTGAAGAATTTGCAGACACTAGACTCAAGATTACATCAAATCCAAAGTGCATCTATGACCTGGGTTTTGAAGAGTTTCACCTAAGTCTCTGGTTCTTCAACTTGCTCCTTCTTTGCATGCTTTCATTACTAAATACGAACTGTCAGCCTTTTACACTGAACCTTCTCCAGTGTCCCATCAGATAACTCTGTAAGCGAGCATTTACAGCCTTCAGACACCAATATTTTAAACCAAGAACCACATTTGTTGTAAAAAGTTCAGCACTAAAGATTTATAACTCTAGGGGTCTAATTTAACACCACCTGAAAAATGAATCTAGTTCCACAAATCTTAAAAGTCAAAACTAGAATTCACATACAGTTTCTAAAAATGTGTCTAATGAAGAAGTAACTACACTTATTATATCAACACTTTTAAAGGATAAATGACAGCAACAAAGGGACCTCTTCATATTACAGAGGCCAAAGTTTTACCGTGATGAAGTTTAAACAGTGGGCAGAGGAGATAAGATCCTAGATAAGAGTATCATAAAACTAATTGATTTCTTTCTGTCTAACATCTGCTGCATGAAGAACAAGGAAGTCAACAGAAATTGTTCTGTCTGGGCCAATCGTGAAATCTTTAAGAACAGATAGGTATATTCCCTGTTACCTTTTGGGGCATTATTTTACACATTTAAAATAAAAACTTCAAAAATAAGAGTTTTTTAGCCTTGCAAATATTTTAAGGTAAAGTTTCTTGAATTTCTGTGATGAACGCTTCAAGTAACACAACTTTTCAGAGTCATCGCTCAGAAGTTCCTTTGACATGGAATCTGCCCCACAGTGACAAACCGGCTTCCTCCTTTGCTGCTTGTCAGAGTGGCCCTTTGCTCCTTTAGGATTCCAAGTTGTTCATTCAAAGTCATCCCTGTTGTCCAACACCATTTATGTCACATTATACGGGGGCACCTTTAGGAAGTTTCTTGACTGAGACTTTTCCCATTTTGTCAAGAATGTGTTACATTCTCCAAAAATGGGCATCAGAGATGAACACACATTTCTCAGATAGAGATATACAAATGGCAAATTAATACATGAAGAAATGTTCACCATCACTGGTCATTTGAGAAATGCAAATTAAAACAACAATGAGGTATCACCTCACCCCAGAAAGAATGGCTGCCATCAAGAAATCAACTGATAACAAATGTTGGCAAGGTTGTGGGGAAAAAGGAACACTGCTCCACAGTTGGTGGAAGTGTAGACTGGTGCAATCACTGTGGAAATCAGTATGGAGATTCCTCAACAAACTAGGATTAGAAGTTCCATTCAATTCAGCTACTCCCCTCCTGGATATTTTCCCAGAAAACTTAAAAGGTCACATCACAGTGATACACGTGTCCCCACATATACAGCAGCACAATTTCTAATAACTAAATCTTGGAAACAATAAAAATGTCCATCAACCACAAAGTGGATAAAAAAGATGTGGTACTTTTATACAGTGGAGTATTACTCAGCTATGAAAAGAATGATATGGAGGCAACTTGAGAATATCCACATAAATGAAATAAACAAGACTCATATTAGTATTAAACATCACACTGTCTCTCATGTAAAAAATAATAAAAACTGAAAAAGTAATAAGACCCAAAATGTATAATAGATATTGTAAAAATGAAAGGGAAGGAAAGTGCTTAAAGGATATAACTGTATGTATAAGTGTGTAAGATAGATGACCATATTACTAAATTTTTGTTGGATCATTGAACACAATGGTTTGCATTGTCAGTGTTTGCGTGTCTAGCCACTTTTTATGCTTTGATTTTGAAACTTGAACAACTATTTCTAAGATGACAATATGTAATGTATCAACTAGCTATTCCTTAATGTTAATTTTTTTGTTGAATTATGTATTATCCTACCTTCTATTTTTTTCCTTTCTTTCTTTCTTTAAATAAAAAATAAATACAAAAATTTAAAAAAGAATGTGAGTATAGCAGCATGAATTAATCGTGCCCAGCACTGTCAAGGAACACAGTCAAAATTCCTCCACTGGTGGTGGGATTGGGTCACTGAGAGTTCCCTTTGTTACTACATCATCTAGCAGTTGCCCTGTGTTCAACTGGGCCTGAACATTCTGGCCTCTTCAGAAAAGAAAAGTTGGCTGACAACTGTCTTTCTGATGGCTTAATTTATTTCCATTCCTGGTAAAATTAGATGGAATGTTATGTTTTCTGTTTAACTGGTTAAGTCTTTTGTGAACTGCAGAGGTTTTCTTTGCACTTCATTTTGTCTCAGAAGGTTTGCTTTCCTTCTTAACACGAGAAAATATCATTCTATATTCTGGACAATTCATAGTACTAACTCCTTTTTGAATTCTAGGAGCTTTTCTAGCTGCAAGGCCATAAGGACATCTCTTCCCACTCTTCGGCTTAGACTAGTTTTACCAAAATTATAATTCTGCTGGATTCCCATGGTACTCTCATCCTAAACTGCCAAGTACTACTTTACTGGAGTCTTCTATTTAGCCTCGGAAAACTCTGCTTCTTTCTTTCCTTTCGATTGCATTTGATAATATCACTTAGAAACATAATGATTTTGTTGAGATTTTCATTGCTGTAGGCTTTCAGGGTTGCCGTGACCCCCACCAGCCCAGCACCAAACCGGTTTATGGCTCTGAGAGGTAGCACTGAACAATCAGCTGGTAAGGCCAGAGTCACAGGCCGGCTACCTCCCCTCCATGCACGCAGACTCTTGATTTTGTTTTTTAAGACAGTTTTGTTATATAGTTCAGGCGGGCCTTGAACTCACTCACTATGTAGCCCAGACTGGCTTTAAACTCTTTGTGATCTTCCTGCCTCAGCCTCCTGAGTGCTGGGATTACAAGGCCTGTACCACCACACCCAGCAGCACATGTTCTTTACAGATGATATAGATGGAATAAAAAGACAAAATCACAAATTACAACAATTGGGTGTAAAGATCACAATTTACTTTTTATAATTCTAAAATCAGGCAATATTGTTCTCTAAAATGGAGAGTTCTGATGAGCTGAGCAGAGAAGGTTAAGCTAAACACTGGAAAACCTAGAAAAATTGAGGACCCAAGCCTGTCTGTAGGGTGATACTAACAATCTGAAAAGAATGAATAGGGCTAAATCGAAAAACAACGGTGCTAAAGTTTTTCTCAAGAAACACTATTTTCCTTTCCATAGACAGCCTCATTTTTACCAAAGATTATCAAAGCAGCTTGTAAAGATTCTCTTTAACAAAGCGATAAAATACGTTGTTGCTTTTTTTTAATCATTTTAGGAATTTTAGCACATCAATTAGTGGTCCTAATTTGTTCATTTTTAAGCATACTTCTTAAAGTACAATGTTTCTTATACAGAACATTTCACATAACCCATAATAATTCTAAATCATCTTTAGTACAATATTGCCATATTTTATAAATATTTGCAACTCCTGAACCCAACAACTGATTAGGGATTTGTAGAACAGATGCTAATCTAGCTGATTTTCCTGCAATATTATAGTTAACTACAACATTTAGTGTCTGAATCACACAAAGGTGGTTTTCTTTAGAAAAGAAATATGGGAGCAAAGGGGAAAAACAGAGTAATTTTGTAAGGAGCAACTTGCAAAGTAGAGCTAATCTAAAATAGGGTGGCATGCAACACATTGGGGTTGCCCTTAGCTTGCATCAACTAAGACTTCTCTCTCTTGAGGTTTTGTGCAAATGGCAATGATATAAATCAGGTTCATTAAGTGTCTATGTGTACAGCACTATCTGAAACATTCCATGTCCATATTGACCTTAAAAGGAAGTAGCAAGGGCTGGGGATTTAGCTCAGTGGCTTAAGTGCCTGCCTTAGAAGTACAAGGTCATGAGTTTGATCCCCGGTACCCAAAAAAAAAAAAAAAAAAAAGAAGTAGCAATTATCCACTTAAGAGATAAGGAAAGCAAACATGAGAACAATTAGATAAACAGTCAAGGTTTGATGACAGAAAATGTTAACTAAGTGTTAGAATCAAGTCTATATGAGTCTAAATTCTATGTCTTTTATTGTGTTAGACAATTCCCAGGCATTTGCCTTTTGATATAGGTGGTGCATGATTTTCAGTGCACAGGATGAAGCAGTAATTTGGAATTGACAACTAATAGAGCTGTGACCATGGATAGAGACCCTGCTGACCAGTCATTTGTTTTGGTTTTAATGTTTGAAGGTAGAAAATGTCTGAGGTTACTCCTTTAGTCTGCTCTCACTTGATTGTCTTCACATACATTTTCCCCTTTGATAATAGGACATGGTGACCACAGCATCTACTTACCTGTTCGGAGCCACAGAAATGAGACTTTTTTTTCAAAAATGTGTCTATATTAATTCCTAAGAATTGGAAAGAAAACACTCAATACAGGAGGCCAAAATATGAGAGCTACAAACATGTAAGTGTCAATGGCTTCTCTTTAAAATGCTTTCTACACTTGCTAATATTAACCTTAGTTTATCATTTCAGAGTTTTTCAGACTAAATGCTGTCATGTCAAATGCTGATGTTTTCACGGTCTTTTTCAACACTCTCAGGCTGATGTGATAGTTGCACCACCAACCCTCCCAGGCCAAGATGAACCATATACGAGGCAGTTCACAGAATGTAGAGAAAAGGCATAATACATTCATTTCACCCCTGACTTTGTACTGGGAAAGAAGAAAAATGAATATGGACCATAAGGTAGGAAATTTGATTAAAACATCTCATCTTGTAGCAAGCAGCTCTCTTCCCAGTTACAAGTAAATGCATTTAGCCAAAGTTCATAGGTTTAAATCCTGGGTCTTCTGCTTATCAGCTGTGTGATCTTAAACAAGTAGACTAGGGAGGAGCTAAAATGGCCAATCAGTGAGCAACAAAATACAAAGCCTACCAGAAGAAACAACTGATATGCCAGAACAAAACATCTTGGAGAGATCCAGACAGAGGGAGATGGATCCTCTTGACACAGGAAGAAATTAAAACAAAAAAAAAGCTTGTCAAACACGCACTCTTGGGGCTACTATTGGAACAGCTAAAATTACCAGACATGGCACTTTTGCTGAAACCTGCCAAGTTGGCACTGGCCTGAATTCATGCCGGCTGGCAGAGCCACCCAAACTCATTCCCGCCGCCACTCACAGAAGCCACAGCTGTGCTGAAGTCAGGGGTTGGTGAACCCAATGGAGAGCAGAGCTGGTGAAGGGACCTTCATTAATCCACGGTCAGTACTGGGAATGAGATCCCCCCCACCACCACGGGAAGGGCATGATCCAATGGGCAACATGTTGGAATCAGGCGGGAAAAATCTGAACTGGGAGCAATCGTGGCTTCAGTTTGTTGCTCCCTCTCCAGAGCAGATTTGTGGGATTTGCTTGGACTGGGTTGTGCCCCTGGGTTATGCCCAATGAGCCGTCCCAAATCGATTCCCTGAGCCTAGCACACACTACCCTGGTGAAGGCCCCTGTAGTTTGGCTGGCCTGGTGGGGAGGAGCCAGCATACACAGCCCTGCTTACACCTCAGTGACAAGAACAGGCAGGAGAGAGTGGAGGTCCCTCGCCAGTGTGCTTCGGAGGAACTGTGGCTGACAGGGAAGGGGTTGGGACCTCCACTGTACACCTGCGTGGAGGAGGCCGGGACCATGACAGGAGAGAGAGGCAAGAGGAGGCCCCCAGCCCAGAACCCTGAGAGCACTGATCCAGGAGAAGGAAAAACAAGGGAGACTGAGGGTGGCAAACATGCAACATCAGACATGGCTTCAAGGGACATTAAGAGATATCTTCAGGACCTTGTAGATGAGCTCAAAACTGAAATATTAAATCAGGTAAAGCAAGATATGAGTAGAGTAATAAAAGAAATGCTAAGCATCTCTCAGGAAGACACAGATGGAAGAAGGGAGGAACACAAAAAAAGGAGAGAAATATTCAATAAAGAATATAAAGAAAATATAGAATACATGAAGTAGATTCAAAGAGATTACCAGGAAATTAAAAACTCCATTAAAAGATGGCAAAGCTCCTTAAAAGAAACTAAGGATAGACTATCAAAACTTGAAGAAAAGTTTGCAATGTATGATTATGAAATGAAAGATCTCTTAAAAATAACAAGGAAACAGGCAGCAATGATACAAGACTAGAAGACGGCAAGAGAATCTATAATTTAAGAATAAGAAATGTGAACAAAGAAGCAGGAATACAAACAGGTGAATTACAAAGGCTATTCATGGAATAATTATGGAAAACTTCCCAAGCATGGGAAAAGAAAATGACATTCGGTTATCTGAAGCATACAGAACTCCAGCCACCTACAACCGAAGCAAAACTACACCCAGACATATAATAATCAAGATACCAGAAATTCAATATAAAAACAGAATATTAAAAGCTGTCAGAGAAAAGAAAAAGATTACCTATAAAGGAAAGCCTATCAAGATCACAGCAGACTTTTAACACAGACCATCAGAGCTTGGAGTGAAGTATTCCAAGCCCTGAAAGAAAATAACCTCCAGTCCAGATTGATGTACCCTGCAAAACTGTCACTAGAGATTAATGGAGAAACAAGATGCTCCCATGACAAAGAGGAACTGGGGGATTTTGTGATCACCAATCCAACCCTACAGAGAATAAAGACATTCTAGAGAGAGAAAAAAATACCAGGATTTTAGGAACAGTGGCAGAAAAGCCTGAATGAGTGGGGCAGGCAGTAGAATGAAGGAGAAAAGTAAACAAACAAAGGCAGAAAAATTACATAGCAGAAATGAGGCAGAGAAGGATGGCTAGAATCTCTAACATAGATGATCTTGATACAGTACATTGTTAATAGTGTACCCACATTACTCACACTACTCTGCTTAGATGGATTATATTCTGTTCCAGTCATTCTACTTGTACTAGATTTGAGGGCACAGACAGTTATACCGAAAATAGCAGGATATAGTACAGTAATCATCCTTAATTTCCTATTAACTTAATCTAAAGTTCTGTAAAACCTACACTGTTTTACCATGACTGATCGTAATTGAATCTGGTTTGTTAGATCACTGTTTTGTATTGATAGATTTTATTCAAAGCTGTTATGATTGATAATATCAAGTCTGAGAGTATAGGCAACTGCACTTAAGATGACAAGATCCACTAGAATATCCACTCTGGTTTGATTATTACCTGCCTTTGAAGTTTTATACTGTCTACAATGTTTTATTTTTACTAATATTTTTATTTACTGCTATATTCAATTATACTGCTATATTCAATTAGGCCTGATGATATAGACAATTTTACTGAAGATAATAAGAAACAACAGAGTAATCATTGTACATCACCTTGTACTGTGGTTTTATATGACTTTTTGTTTTCACATTTTTACAGGAACTTGTTTTGTTTTGTCTCGCTTATGTTTTGCTTTTCCCTCTAATACAGAAAGTATAGAAATTCATGGAGGGACTCATGCACACGTAGCTGTTTACAGTCTCACTGTTTGACTATCTACTTTGTATGCTTTAATTTTGTAACTTGAACAACTATTTTTAAGAGGACAATATGTAACTTATCAACTAGTGATTTCTTACTGTTTATTTTTTTAAATTCTGTATTATCTCTACCCTTTACATGTTTTTTTTCTCTTTAAATAATAAAAAAATGAAAAAAAAACCCAAGTAGGCTACCCTCTTTATGCATGTTCCCATCAAACTTAGGAACACAATGGTTTCTACCTTGTGTTTATCTTAAAGCAGACAACCCCATGTAAACAGACAATTATGTAAATAGACACTCACTGCAGTATCTATGGAAATTTCAACAGATTACACAAATACTACCTTTTCTGAGAGCACATGTTTTAGATTTTCATTTTCTAGCTTTCCACGTTGACCAGATGTGTAGAAAGATGGAAAGAGCCATGATACTAGTATAGACCGCATGGTAACACTTATAGCTGTTGCTGATATGATTATTTAAACTATTTGGTTGCATAACTGAAATTACCATAATTGATCACTTGAACCTATTAAAAATAGCAGTTGCATGTAGTAAATTCTAAATGTTAAGATCATTTGTTCAAATGAACTAATGTGTATTATCTCAAAAATCTGAGTCATTGGTAAAGCAAGATCAATTCAAATGTCACTATTCAATGAAAATTTTCATGAACTCACACACCCCAGAATTCTCTCTCTCTCTCTTTCTCTCTCTTTCTCCCAGATGTCTGTTAAGTGAGCTTTCATGCAGTCTCTTGTTTCTTCCAAAGCCCATACAGTCCTTGTTATCATTACCTGGACTGGTTCCCTGCTCCACTCTTGAAAGCTCCATATCCCCTCCATCCCTGTCTTACCTACTCCTGTATTTTATCCTGACCAGTTTTGTTCTTCTGGAACCCTCTAATCTTTTTCACCCTCCTGGCTGTTCTTTCTTTCTACCTAGCATAACCAGCAGACTCAGTTACTTCAATCACAAATAGCTCAAATTTCACACCACTCTCATGTGTAGCATTTATTTGATGTACTAAATCTACACTACTGAATGATCCAGCCAGCCTTTATTTGGTTCATGTTTTCTGTTTCCTAGGATGATCAAAAAATTAGGAAACTAATTACCTTCATTATAAATACACATTTCTCAATCTCTATGAAGCCTTCAAAGCCACTGAATGACATTTTCATCTGGCGCTTCTCAGCTCTCTTTCTTATTTCCCATAGCAGCTCTTTTAAATGTACCATGCTCCCTAAGATCTCTAGCCCCTCTTTTCATTCCTACCTATCAACAGATGCTTTCACTGAGACACTCTTGCCTTTTACCTTTCTACATTTAAACTTGTATCTACTAGCACTTCTCTTGACCTTTGCCTATCTTAGAAGAGATAGTTGTGAGAGTTACTGTCCCTACCTCAGGCCTATTCTACAGTTGACAGTTTCCTCTCTTCCTCTCAAATAGACATTTCTATATATGTGCATGCTTATGTAAAATTCTGCATTTTTCAAAAGTATGCCTTAAAAGCACAGCTATGGAAAAATAAGGATTAGAAAAAGTTCTTCTGAAAACTGTATAATTTTTAAATAATAACAATGACAACAGTAACAAAACTCAATTTGAGAATTATTTGGAAGTAGGCAGTCACTCAGTATTACTGCTACTGTTAGTATTAAAATATACCTACACACACACACACACACACACAAATAGTGGAAATGCTATTTAAACTGTGAAAAGGGTCCAAAGCAGTGGCAGCTACTCAGAAGTCTAAGGCAGGAGAACTGCTTGTGCACAGGAGTTCAAGGTCAGAGTGGGCAACAGAGTGAGACTCAGAGAGAAAGAGAGAGAGAGAGAGGAAGGAAGGAAGGAAGGAAGGAAGGAAGGAAGGAAGGAAGGAAGGAAGGAAGGAAGGGGTGCTGGTAGGAACTGAGACAGCGTATGTATGAATGTTGTTCTAAGTCACAGAGCCTGGGAACAACCTGCCATCAGCTGACAAACAAGCAAGTGTAAGATCAGAGTAGACTCTGGTAAGAAGAGAACCAGTTCAGGCAGTTTTAAATTCTCCTGTAAAGCACTAATTACTAGTATAGTATTTGGTATAAGGCTCTTGACTTCTACAGAAGGTTATAATTCTATTCCCAATAGTTTGGCAGTCTTTGCCTAGGGAAACTTAAGCCAGTGTTTCTAAAACCGAACACGTGTAAGCGTAATTTAGTGTGCGTAAGAAGAATGTTAATGTGCAGATTCTAATTCCCTGGTTGGGAGGTGAGCCTGACAATGTCATTTGTAATAATGCAGGGTATAAGCACCCTGCTGGTCAAACACAACACTGTGAGTAAAAAAAGGAGAAAGACAAAACTTGAACTATGCATAATACTGAAAATTTTGTTTTCAGATCTCTTAGATATAAACTGGTAACACAAAAACATACTTTGTAACAGAATGGATTGTATTTCTGCCCCCCACCTCCATCCTTTTTTCTTTCATAGCTTTTACTCAGTATCACTATTGCCCAAATAATTCCCCTCATATATTTTCTCCCTGCAACTTTCAATATATATATCTACATATATATCCTTCCATTTGCTCTGAGTTCTTTGGGGGAAAAATAAAATGTTTTAATTCTCTACAGAGCCACTCTAAGTCAAAGACTGTGTCTTACCTTTATATTTTCTGGTACCTAGTCCTATGCTACATACATAATTAATAAGAGTTACATGACTAATGTTACCTTTGTGCTAAGTACTTTAAATGAGTCATTTTATTTCCACATGACTATAATTATGATCTATACTAGAATTTCTCCATCATTTTTATGACCATGCACTTACAAAACCTTGTTAAGCAATTTTTCTGAATTTCCCTGTAATATCACTTTACCCCACACATATTATTTATTTGTGCTGTTAGGTATGAAGTTAGAAGAGATAGACACCATTGCAACATCTATGACATTTTAGCCCCAAGAATCATTACTGGCCCCATTGGAGACACTACTGTTCCCTTGACAATATATTTTATGACAAGAACTTGAGGCATAGAGAGGTCAAGGAATTCATTCAAGCATACACAGTGAAGAAAAGCCAATAAAGTTGGATGAATAAAATAATAAATAACTGAGTGGAAAGATGGAAGGGTGAATGATACAAACAACATTGTATTTCCTAAACCAGAAGGCCAACACACTAAATAGTCCAAAGACCAGTATTTTGGGGCCATATAGAATACTCTAGAAATGTTTCTCTAATATGTGGAATAAAAAAGTAACATACTGTACTTTATAATATAATATATTATCAAATAATATACTAGTCTTTGTAAAAATGTAAATGCTTGCAGTCATTTCAAATATAGATATTTGAAACAGACTAAAAGTATTGTTGAAATATTTAACAGATAAACTTTGTCTTTTGAATTATGTCTTCTTGAAATGTTTTCCCACAGGTACAGTGCTTGTGCACGAGTGGGCCTATCCCTGCTGGGGAGTGTTTGATGAGTACAACACTGATCAGCTTTATTATGCCTCCAGATCAAAAAAAATTGAAGCAACAAGGCATGACTAAATTTTTTAAAAGTTCAATGTGTAATAGGTCTGATTTTTCTTCTTCTGACTCCTTTCAAATGATGATAATTTATTTTTGTCTCAATGGAGATAATGGACTCTACATCACAAAAAATATTCTTTTAAGAAAAAATATGTTGTCTTCTTAAGGTACACATAAATTCAAGAGCATTTGGTAGACAATTTAATGGATTTTTAAACCTGTTCCTTGGCTGCCAAAATTCATTGAGACTGGAGTTGTGCATTGTGTAGATGGATTTACCAAAACTTACAAAATGATCCCCATTACACCAAGAAATGAACAACCCTGGCTAAGTACCACTAAATGGGAGCTGCTTATGAAGTCAAGCAGCTTCACAAAGTTAACTAAGAACTTCTTGGAGATTTATAAAGGTCCTTTTAAAACATCAGTCTAGCATCACAATTAATAATAATAGATCATCCTCTTAATTCTGAGATCAGGAAAGCAAAATGGTTGAAGCGAGTCCCTTTAAGTGAGCAACATGCCCTGCTGAGGTTAAGGGAATTGTCACTAATGTGCAAACAGAAAGGCACATGATTTCAACAAAGGCCATTCCACTGCTCCATTGCACCAGTGTTCAGGGACTTTTTAAAAGTATTACATTGATTACATTTTTATGCCTTATTCCCCCTAAATGCCCAGTTTCTGCTGCAGAATATCATTATTTTTCACACGAATAGCATCATTCTATTCATCACATTTGGGGGCAACAAAAGCATAGATGTGTTTAGGAGGACTCCTTAAATGACAAGGAATTCTAATTATCACTTTCTGAATTTGAATTGGAAGCCTATGAAAAAAGATGAGCTATAGTCACATCCTGGCATAATACTGCCACCTGTGGCCGATTCCGCACAGTAAAGCACAAGTCTCAAACACTGCCTTATTCTCTACACTCCTCCTCTTCTTGACAGCACCTTATTCTTTACTAGCCATCACATTTGCCTTTGGATAAAAATACTACTTAAATAATCAAAACACTTGCCATAACCCACTGTTTGGGAATTTCTTCTTTGAAAAGAAATCTACAAAGAACTTTAACCTAAGGTGGTACCCAGAGTAAGTGATTTCAAAATTCCTTCATCCAGCTGTTTGCAGGGCCTTCACCAATATAAGGCCATCAGGAGAGATGTTTGAGAGAGGGAACCCTACAGCCCTTAGTGTAAGCAACATAGCAGCAGCTAACTCAAGACAGAATTCAGCTACTGTTTTTATCTAAAGTCTTGTTTAAAATTTTCCTCTGTCACTGGACATGATGACATATGTCTATATTCTCAGTTACTTGGGAGAACAATGCAGGAGGATGAAAAGTACAAGGGCACCTCGGACAACTTCATGAGACTCTGTGTCAAAATAAAACATAAAACGGATTGAAGAAGTTGCTCAGTACAAAGATCTGGGTTCAGTCTCCAGTACTGAAAAAATATTTTTCTTTTCTTCTACAGTACTACAAAAAAAGAAACCCTCTGAAAAATTTTTTGAATAACAAATATTTGCTCTAGTTGGAACCTTTAATCCCCGCTAGCAAAATAGGATGTATACATTACACATAAAAATAAAAACCTCCCAGTCTGAGTGCATACTTGCAGACTTACATACTCCCAACACTTGCAGACTAAGGCGGGAGGACTGTGAGCTCAAGGCCAACCTGGGCCATGTGGCAAGAGCCTGACTCAATAAATAAGTAAATAAATTTTAAAAAGCAGTCCTTGATATTAGGATTAACATGAGTAAAGCCTCTAAAGATTTTTTAAAATTAATGACCAAGTTGACTCAATAATTAACTGGCACATGTTTTCAGGTGTTTTCAGGCTTCACTCTCATTTTACACACTGCCATCTCAGAGGCAGACTGCCTGGCTTTTCAGGTCCCTTCTCTGAAACTGGGATGGAAGCCTCCACGATCCCAAAGCTGTTACATTCTGCGTGCCTGTAAAACCCACACCATGTGGATGACACCAAGGTCTGTCGCCAGCTCAAGCAGTACCTGGGCCCCTTGAATGGTAGCTAAGGAAGTCTCTGAATGCCTAGATGGTTGAACAGTGTGTACTGTATCCCAGGGAACCAACTTCCTATGTAGCCCACCTCCAGCATTGTACCCCAGGCTCTCTTCTCACAAAATACAGATGAATTTTCCACCAGAGTACAATACATATGACCTAAAGTCCAACTGCCAATAAAGTCCTTCTTCCCAGCTGAAGCCTCCTGAACCTAGTCATTACCATCTGTGTTTCTATGAGCATTCTGGTCTTCTGAGATCTGATCAGAACACCATAAAGCTTGATTTATGTCATTCTAGGGATTTTTTTTTCTCCAGCAGGCATCTCCAAATCTTTTCAAACTCTTTCCAAGACCCAATTCCAGAAACTTCTAAACCACATGGTCAGGTAGTGATGGCAACAGTCCCACTAAGCTTGCACCAAAATTGGTCTTGCTCACTTTTCATGGTGCTAGGACATGACAGCTGACATCTACTCACATTTACTTCCTAGCCCAGAGGCTCCAAGGTAGAGAGGCGTAGTGGAGGAAAGCTGCTCGTGGCATCAGAAGTTCATGACTTCTGAAAAACACCTATGTACAGGCAGTTTTTCAATTACTAAATTAGTGTAATTTAGTTTTTGAATTACTAAATTAGCCATATAATTTGTGTGGCAAAATACCCTAGAGTTGGAATACTCTAAAATAGAGGTCTTCAAAAATAAAGAATAAGTAATTCTTACTATCTTTTAAAAGTATCTCTGAGTGACAGTTTCACAATGTTTTTCCTTCTGTATTACCATAGCTGCTGAATATGACATCAAACACAATAAAACATGACTATCTATATTTATAAAAAAGGAAATGATGCATGAGATAGATAATCCCATTCCGTTCATTTTAAAATACATGTACTCTTATGGCTATTAAAAACCAGGAATTTTCAATGCAGGGAAAATTGAAGAGAATGCACTGAAACCTGAAAATAATCAGGACACTCAGCCAATCTCAGAGAGTTTCACCAGAACAGTATCTGGAGGTGTGTTTGTGATATCACAGTTCCACCTCTTCCCTTCACTAATCTGTACCCACCTAACCAAATCAGAGACCTTGATGCCACACTTCATGAGGATGAAATCCACCTAACCTGGACAGCACCAGGAGACGATTTTGACTTTGGAAAAGGTAAGGGTGAAGTGTTTTGTGATTATAAGTGAATAGTATTCCTTGCAAAAGCAAAGGTATAAGGGTAGGTGAAAGGAAAACACTTTTAAAATGACAGTGCAGCAAGGTATTAATTTCATAATCTGATACTTTGAGTCAAAACATTTTAAAATGGTCCCAACTTTTCTTACAAACACAATAGCATTTGGAAAATTTATATCATTTATCAAAATGTAGATAAAGGTATGGCTATGAATATCAGCTTTGCATAACTCATCATTTTTAGAAGAGTAAAGAGAAAGGAGTTTAAATGGTATGTTACAGTTCCTAAATTGCTCATATTTTTTTCCTTAGTTAAACAGTATTCTATAAGAATCAGTGGAAATATTCTTGCTTTAAGAGACCATTTTGAAGATGCTCTTCAAGTTAACACTACTGATTTGTTACCAAATGAGGCCAACTCCAAGCAAACCTTTACATTTAAAACAGGAACTCTCTCAGAAGAAATTCAACCCATTTATTCATTGCCATTCAAAGTGTAGATTAAAGCAATCTGACATCAAAAGTATCCAATATTGCACAAGTAGCTTTGTTTGTTCCCCTGGGAGATCCTACTCCCCGTGAAAGTCATCAACATCTTGGAGCTGACATTTCTACATTGGTGTTGTTGGTGGTTGGTTCTGCTGCAATTGTTTGCCTTATTTCAGGTGCCATCATTTATGTTTTGAAGAAGAAAGGAAGTGCAAGTAGACTCAGAATTGGGTTTTAATAAAATACAAGAAAACTGGAGCATGTCTGTGAATATTTTAATTCTGCTTTAGATAATTAACTCATAAAAACTAATTCTAAGAGGTATAGTAAGGATACTTTGATTAAATATAGACATCCTGTTATATTTGAAATATATACTGATTCATTGTGAATACTTTTTATTTACTCACTATTTAATCATATATAATGATGAATAAAGAAACTTTTATTATTGATATCTGATCATGTTGTTTTATACAAAAATTTTCTGGGATGTATTTCAAACTGCATTAAAGTTAAAACTGAGATGCTTCTGCCAGCCTGCCACCCTCAGACCTGCCCCACCTACCTCCTGGGCCTAGAATTGCTGTTGATCTTTGGCTCCCACTCCTCCTCCCAGAACCTTGGACTGCAGTGGATTACTCATGCTGGGTTGATGACAGATTCAGTAACTTCTCACCCAAACAGAAGACCTCAGCAGGCTCCTATCAATGTGGTAAGTTTGCCCCTAAAATAGAGGTCTTCAGTGGGTAAATAGGAGCAGTAGTAAAGCTCCTTCCAGCTGTAAGACCTTAGAGAGCTTGGCAAGAGTGTGGGTGATTCCTTCCTCCACACAGAGAACATCAGGTAGGTTGAGGAGTGTGCCAATAGGGCCTCACCCAACTTGAAGAAAATTAAAAGGACTTATAAGACACCCAAGGACACAGTAGGGTCTCAACTGACACAAACACTATAGACAGGGAGATCTGGTGACCTGGAACAACCTGAAGGCAGCAAATAAGGATTAACTTACATCAATACTCCTAGGCTAGTCAGCCCAGGAAAAACACAGGACTCACCTAACAGGCCCTCCTGGCAGAATTCAGGTGACTAGCCCTCCTCTTCATTGTGGTACCCAGCAATCAGACAAACATCAAACACACAGTAGGACCCTAAGGTATACAGTACTTATAGTTGAGACTAGAATGATTGAAAGACCAAATATAAGCCCGAAAGGTGAAAATGACAAAATGAAAAAGCCAAATGCAAACTCAAGCATCTAGTCCATCAGAAGCAAGTACAAGACACATTAAAATAGAGGACTTTAAAAGTAATGCACCAGAAATCTCTGAAAAGATAGCAAGTAAAATAAAGAAACAAATCTGTGAGGCTATAGAGGAAATCAAATTAGAAATAGTTTCTCACATAAAGACAGAAATAACAACATTAGTAAAGGAGTCACTCAGTGTAGCTACAGAAGAAATAGATAAAAAAAAAATACAGGAGCATGGGAAACTGATTGAAACCTTGAATGAAAAATATAGAAAACAAGCAGAATCCATAAAACAAATTCAAAGAGATATCCAAGGAACAAAGGAACAAAAAAATTCTACTGAAAGCTGGCAAAACTATTTATATGAAACTGAAGACATAATTTCAGACCTTGAGGACAAGATCACAGTTAGCAGTCATGAAAGGATAGAACTTTTAAAATAACAAAGCAGCATGAAATGACATCCAGCAACTTCAAGATGATGACAAGAGAAACAATATAAGACTAATAAGCGGGCCAGGGGTTTAGCTCAGTGGTGTAAGTGCCTGCCTGGCAAGTGCAAGGTCGTGAGTTCGATCTCTGGAACAAAAAAAAAAAAAGACTAATAAGCATCAGTGAAGATACAGGAGTAAATGCAAATGAGATTGATAAACTATTCACAGAAGTAATATAAGAAAATTTCCCAAACATGGAGCAAAAATCTGCTCCATATACAAATAAGTGAGGCATATAGAATGCCAAACAGTCACAACCAGCATAAATCTGGACCCAGACAAATAATTAAACTCTCAGACATACAGTATAAAAACAGAATACTAAAAGCTGTTAGACGAAAGACAAAACTCATCTATCAAGGAAAGCCTATTAGAATCATGGCAGACTTTTCAGTACAAACCTTCAGGTTAAGACAAGCTTGGAGTGAAGTAGTTTAAGCCCTGAAAGAAAGCGACTTTCAACCCAAACTGAGGTACCCAGCAAAACTGTCTTTCAAATTTAACAGAGAAACAAGATATTTCCATAACAAAGAACAACTGAAGACATTCATGTCCATGAAACCAACCCTAGAAAGAGTACTTAAAGACATGCTAGGCAGAGATAAAAATGACCACAAAGGCCAGAACAACCACATAAAGAAACCACCAGGCTGGACAAGAAATTAAACAAGGGAGAAAATCAGGAAACCAACAATAGGAACACAACATGGCAAAGTCAAGCCAGTATATATCAGTGATATCCATAAATGTAAATGGGCTCAATTCACCTGTCAAAAGAAACAGGTTGACAGTATGGATAAAGAAACAGGATCCCACAATATGCTGTATACAAGAAACACATCTGACTCAAAAATAAACTCATAGATTAAAAGTCAAAGGATGGAAAACAGTATGCCATGCAACAGGCACCCAGAAAAAAGCAGGGGTAGCTATTCTGTGTGCAGACAAAGTGAACTTCAAACCTAAAATGATTAAAAGAGATAAAGAAGGCCACTACATACTTGTAAGTGGAAAACTACAAGAGGAAGAGCTAACAATTATAAATATATATGCACTAAATGCAGGAGCACCCAACTATTTAAGACAAATGCTAATGGACATGAAAAACCAAATACACAAGAACACAATTGTAATAGAAGACCTTAATGCCCTACTATCACAAAGAAATAGATCAACTAGACAAAAAGTCAGCAAAGAAATAACAGAACTGATTCACACCTGTGAACAAATGGACTTACTGGATGTTTACAGGATGTTCCACCCAACCACATTAGAATATACATTCTTCTCAGCTGTGCATGGGTTATTCTCCAAATTAGACCATATATTAACCCATAAAACACCTTTAACTAAATGCAAAGGAGCAAAACTATCCCATGTATAATATCTGACCATAGCACACTAAAATTGGAAATTAATGGCATAAAACTCTGCAAAACCTGCATAAATACATGGAAATTAAATAACCCTCTGAACAACCAGTGGGTTACAGGTGACATTAAAGAAGAAATAAAGCAATACCTACAATTCAATGAAAATGCGGATACAACATACCATAACTTGTGAGACCCAATGAAAGTGGTCCTAAGAGGGAAATATATAGCAATAAATTGTCATATCAAGAAAACAGAATGAGCACAAATAAACAAACTAATGCTCCATCTCAAGCTTCTAGAAAAAAAGGAGCAACTCAGACCCAAAGCTCATAGAAGAGAGAAAATAGTAAAGATCAGAGCAGAAATTAATGCAATTGAAATTTTAAAAGATACAAAGAATTAATGGATCAAAGAGCTGTTTTTTTGAGAGAATAAACAAAATTGATAAACCTCTAGCCAACCTTATCAAGAAAAAGAAAGAAAAAACTCAAATTCATGCAATAAAGACTGGAAAAAGAGAAATTACTAAAGATCCCATGGAAATTCAAAAGATCATGAATACCTACTTTGAAAATCTCTATTCACATAGAGTGGAAAATACAGAGGAAATGGACAGATTTCTAGAAATATATGAACTACCAAAGCTCAATCAAAAAGATATAACAATTTTGAATAACCCAATAACAGCTATGGAAATTGAAAATGTGATTAAAAACTTACCAACAAAGAAAAGCCCAGGTTGTGATGGATTCACAGCTGAATTCTACAAGTAATTTAGGAAAGAGTTGATACCTATACTCCTTGAACTCTTCAATGAAATTGAAAGGGAACAATCTTCCCTAACTCATTCCTGCAGGCAAATATCACTCTGATACCAAAACCGGAGGAAGACCCAACAAAAAAGAACTATAGGCCAATCTCAATAATGAACACTGATGCAAAGATTCTCAATAAAATAATGCCAAATAGAATGCAGCAAATCATCAAGAAGATTATACACCACGACTAAGTAGGATTTATTCCAGCAATGTAAAGATGGTTTAATATACACAAAACAATAAATGTAATACACCACATCAACAGAGCCAAAAACAAAAACCACATGGTCATCTCAGTAGATGCAGAAAAAGCATTTGATAAAGTCCAACCCTTGTTCATGATAAAAACCCCTACAGAAACTCAGAATAGATGGTATCTACCTCAATCTCATAAAGGCCATCTATGACAAACCAACAGCCAACATTACACTAAATGAACAAAAACTGAAAGCTTTCACTCTAAAATCAGGAACAAGACAAGGATGTCCACTATCATTCCTATTCAATATAGCTCTGGAAATATTAGCTAGAGCAATCAGACAAGGGAGAGAAATAAAAGGAATACAGATAGGAAAGGAAGAAGTTAAATTATCACTATTTGCAGATGACATGATACTATACACATAGAAGACCCAAAAAACTCGATTAAAAGACTGCTAGAGGTAATAAACAAGTTAAGCAGTGTAGCTGGATACAGAGTCAACATTTAAAAATCAATAGCATTCCTATACACAAACAAAAACTCACTGAGAGAGAAATTATGGAAATATCACCTTTCAAAATAGCATCTACAAAGATGAGATATTTAGTAATCAATTTAACCAAGAATGTAAAAGGCCTATATGCTGAAAATTATACTATTCTTAAAAAGGAGATTGAAGAGGATATTAGAAAATGGAAAGATATTCCTTGCTTTTGGCTAGGAAAAACCAACATTGTGAAAATGGCCATACTCCCAAAACTGTTATACAGATTTAATGCAATCCCAATCAAAATACCGTTAACATAACTTACAGATCTAGACAAAACACTCCTAAAATTCATTTGGAAACAGAAGGAATCTAGAATAGCAAAGGTGATTCTGGGCAACAAAAGCAAGGCAGGAGGCATCTCAATTCCTGACTTGAAGCCATACTTCAAAGCTACAGTGATAAAATCAACATGGTACTGGCAAAGAAATAGACCTGAAGATCAATGCAACAAATTAGAAGATTCAAACACAAAGACACTCAGCCACCTTGTATTTGACAAAGGGGCTAAACATGTTCACTGGAAAAAGAATAGCCTCTTTAATAAATGGCATTGAGAAAACTGGCTTTCCACATGCCGAGGACTGAAACCATACCTATCACCATGCACTAAACTAAAGTCAAAGTGGATCAAAAATCTAAATATTAAAACAGAAACACTAATCTACTGGAAGACAAGTTAGGTAGACAAGGAGACATAGAGGTAGGCAGAGAACTCATGAACAAAATGCAAACTGCATGGGAAATACTTCAAAAATTCAATAACTGGGATCTATATTATTAAAAAGTTTTTGCACTTCAAAAGAAATCACCAACAAAATGAAAAGCAAATCCACAACATGGGAAAGAATTTTAGCCAGTAATTCCTCAGACAAAGGACTTATATCCAAAACATACGAAGAATTGAAAAACATCAAGCCCCCCAAATTCAAAGACGCTCTCCAAAAATGGGCATCTGAGATGAACACACAGTTCTCAGATGAAGATATACAAGTGGCAAATAAATACATGAAGAAATGTTCACCATCACTGGTCATTTGAGAAATGCAAATTAAAACAGCATTAGGATTTCATCTCACTCTGGAAAGAATGACTGCCATCAAGAAATCAACTGATAACAAATGTTGGCAGGCTGCAGGAAAGAGGAACACTGCTCTGTTGGTGGGAGTGTAGACTGTTGCAGCCACTGTGGAAATCAGTATGGAGATTCCTCAAAAAACCAGGATTGGAGGTTCCATTCAATCCAGCTATTCCCCTCCTGGGTATTTTCCCAGAAAAATTGACAAGGCCATGTCACAATGATATGTGCAACCATGTTCATAGCAGCACAATTTGTAGTAGCTAAATCTTGGAAACAATCAAAATGCCCATCAACTGCAGAGTGGATGAAAAAGATGTGGTATTTTTATACAATGGAATATTACTCAGCTATAAAAAAGGATGATATTGAGGCTTTTATAGATAAATGGAGATAACAAGACTATCCTCAAAAGTGAAATAAATATGACTCATATTTGTAAATATCACATTGTCTCTGTAGTGTAAAAATAATAAAAAGTAAAGGAGTAATAAGATCCAAAATGTATAATAGATAATGTAAAAATTAAAGGGCAGGAAAATGCTCTAAAGGATATAACTGTATGTATTTTTAAGTGTGTAAGATAGATAACCATATTAGTAAGGTTTTTGTTGGATCCTTGAACAGAATGGTTTGCACTGTCATTGTCCACATTTTATGCTTTGACTTTTAACTTCAACAACTATTTCTAAGATGACAGTATGTAATTTATCAACTAGTGATTTCTTAGTGTGAATTTTTTTGAAATTCTGTATTATTTCTACCCTTTTTTCTGTTTTGTCTTTTCTCTAAATAAAAAAAATAAAGCTAAAATTGAATATTTGGATATTCAAAACAAAAATGAGATGAAAAAGGAGCAATATATTTGGGGAAAATAAATTTTGTCTTCATTTATTAAGTATTAATGACATTTTATACATAGAAGTATAATAATTAGGACCACATTTTTATCATTTATAATTAATATAGTCTCAATAGAAACCTATAATAATTAATACCATAGTTTTTATAGTTTATAGAACTTGAGGTTATACAAATCAGTTATCACATTATAGCATACATGTTTCTTATCTCACCTCCATATAAACATACATCTTGATACTTTTTTATGGGAGGAAGGATTAGTCAATTTAGTATATGTTGTTCTTGTTTTTAGATTAAAAAAAGAAAATATTTTTAAAGCATAATATATTCTTATCCTTTATAGTCACTACCTAAGAGAAAGGGATGGAATTAAAAATCTAACATCTTACTGATTTCAAAGGCAGTGATCAAAGTGCAGCACATTACATCTTGATGAACCCAATAATCATAGGAAAGCATGTCAGTTTTTTTCATTCTAAATGTATAGGAAATTATTGATAAGCTATAAATATGTTCTAATTTATATTTTAAAATACTTATTGTGTTTTGTTGTGTGACAGAGAATCTGAAGATACATGAAAAGAAATATTTTCTTATAATAAGACTATTGTTATTTATTTCAAGGGAAATAAATGAGTTTATCTTAGAGAAAAATGATGAGGAAAAGTGGACATATGTGAAATAAACTGAATGAAATTGGGAAGATATAGTCATATATATTATATGGAAAGGTGAGAATTCCAAGTTTCTAACTGAAAATATGAATGAATGGAATTATAATTTTATTCATAAAATAAATTTACTTGATGAATGGGATCATTATGTATAACAACAGTGTACCAATAAACTTAACTTATTTAAATGAATAAATGTACTGAGAAAGTGAGGATTCGGATGTTTATGGGGGAACAGTGAAATGAGTTTGGGCATAATACTTTTCAAGAGTCTGTGAATAAATACCACTTAGTATTATTAACCTGGTGAATGGATCCAAAGACCAGATGTACAACATCAGTTATTGAAGGGAATTGTACATCTCATGGTTGTAATGAATGTGATCAATTAAATAGTGCATGCAGAAGAGCAGGATTAAATGTGAAAACATGGAAAATGGGAGGCCCTGTTGATACAAACCAGAACACAGATCATGAAGTCATGGCCTACTGAATGCTGAAAATCATTTCCCCTCATGGGAGTTCGTAGACCTTTGAGTCCAAGTTTATAAATATATGCTTCCTTTGTTCTCCCAGCTGGTATTGTTGTCAATTTACAGAGGGAATAGTACTGCAAAAATTCACCTGGGGAACTAAAGAACAGTATCTACTCATTTGCATCCTTATCTCATGTCAATTTATCAAGAATTATTTGCTGTTTTAGGAATAAACCCAGTGCAACTCTGTGAGCTGAATCTAGAGTTGTCCCTAACAGTGTTCAATTCAAATTTTTTGCCAGGCATAGTTAATTTGGTATGAATTAATTTACTTCCTTCTCCACTTCCCATTTAAATTGCACAATTGGCAAGAAAATTCCTATAATTTAGATAGGAATGGGGAAGGACCCAGGAAAGATAAAAGTGAAAAAACCTTGATTAGAGGGAAGCTCTAATTTATTCTCATTATATCAGTGGAACACAAGGTCTGCATTGGGATGTTTGGGGACTGCTAAGACAAAAGATCTTTTCACCTCTTATTCCCTCCAGTGGACTGGCTCCAGCTCTGCCAATACTAATAGGTAGGGCTATAAGAGCAAACATGAAGGAAGCTTGGGAGAGGGATAAGCACATGACACCTGGACTTTTACCAAATTTCTGTAGCAACAGAAATAAGATACAACAATCAGATCTTCCCTATTTCCTTCCTATACCTCACTTAATTTCTGTGGAGTCAAAGCCTGCCCACTTGGTCATTTCTTTCTTCAATGCTCAGTGAAATAGTTGAGCTTTTATAGATCTCAATACTGGGTTATTCCCTCATAGGACAGATTCTAAGTTAGCACCATGTCAGGTTTCTTTCAGATATTTAAGGGTTAATTATTAATAATGATTTTTTCAATGAATGATTATCATTTGTGCATTTAGTACCAGTGATATATGAAGTAAATGTAAAAAATAATTATAACAATAATAGGAGGGAGTGAAAGATGGCCAATCAGTGAGCAACAAAATACAAAGCCTACCAGAAGAAACAACTCATATGCCGGAATAAAACATCCTGGAAAGACCCAGACAGAGGGAGATGGATCCTCTTGATACAGGAAGAAATTAAACGTAAAAAAGCTCATCAAACACGCAGTCTCGGGGCTACAATTGGAACAGCTAAAATTACCCAATGAGGCATTTTCACTGCAACCCGTCACATTTGCACTAGCCTGAATTAGCAAACTTGCACCTGCCAGCAGAGCTGTCCAAACTTGTTCTGCCACCACTCACAGAAGCCACGGCCACACTGAAGTCAGGAGTTGGTGAGCCCAACAGAGAGCGGAGCTGGTGAAGGGATCTTCATTAATCTACGGTCAGTGCTGGGAATGAGACCCCCACCACAGGAAGGGTGTGACCAAATTGGCAACATGTTGGAATCGGGCAGGAGGAACCTGAACTGAGAGCAACAGTGACTTCAGTTGGTTGCTCCCTCCCCGAGCAGATTCATGGGATTTGCTTGGACTGGATCACACCCACAGCTGGGACCCAACAAGCTGTCCCAAATCCATTCCCTGTGCCTAGCACACACAGAAACCTGGTGAAGGCCCCTGAAGTTTGGCGGGCCTGGTGGGGAGGGGCTAGCTTAAGCAGCCCCTGCTTACACCTCAGTGACAAGAGCAGGTAGGAGAGGGCAGAGGTCCCTCACCAGCATGCTTTGGAGGAACTGTGGCTGACAGGGAAGGGGCTAGGACCTCCACTGCAAACCTGTGTGGAGGAAGCTGGGACCATGAAAGGAAAGAGAGGCAAGAGGAGGCCCCCAGCCCAGAACCCTGAGAGCACTGATCCAAGAAAGGGAAAAACAAGGGAGACTGAGGGCGGCAAACATGACACATCAGACATGGCTTCAAGGGACATTAAGAGATATCTTTGGGACCTTGTAGACGAGCTCAAAACTGAAATATTAAATCAGGTAAAGCAAGATATGAGTAGAGTAATAAAAGAAATGCTAAGCATCTCTCAGGAAGACACAGATGGAAGAAGGGAGGAACACAAAAAAAGGAGAGAAACATTCAATAAAGAACATAAAGAAAATATAGAATACATGAAGTAGATTCAAAGAGATTACCAGGAAATTAAAAACTCCATTAAAAGATGGCAAAGCTCCTTAAAAGAAACCAAGGATATACTATCAAAACTTGAAGAAAAGTTTGCAATGTATGATTATGAAATGAAAGATTTTTTAAAAATAACAAGGAAACAGGCAGCAACAATACAAGGCTAGAAGACGGCAAGAGAATCTATAATTTAAGAATAAGAAATGTGAACAAAGAAGCAGGAATACAAACAGGTGAATTACAAAGGCTATTCATGGAAATAATTAAGGAAAACTTCCCAAGCATGGGAAAAGAAAATGACATTCAGTTATATGAGGCATACAGAACTCCAGCCACCTACAACCAAAACAGATCTACACCCAGACATATAATAATCAAGATACCAGAAATTCAATATAAAAACAGAATATTAAAAGCTGTCAGAGAAAAGAAACAGATTACCTATAAAGGAAAGCCCATCAAGATCACAGCAGACTACTCAACACAGACCATCAGATTAAAGAAGAGCTTGGAGCAAAGTATTCCAAGCTCTAAAAGAAAATAACCTCCAGCCCAGATTGATGTACCCTGGAAAATTGTCACTAGAAATTAATGGAGAAACAAGATGCTTCCATGGCAAAGAGGAGATAGGAGAGTTTGTGACCACCAATCCTATCCTATGGAGAATACTGAAGGACATTCTAGAGAGAGAAAAAAAATACCAAGATTTTAGGAACAGTGGCAGAAAGGCCTCAATGAGTGGGGCAGGCAGTAGAACGAAGGAGAAAAGTAGACAAACAAAGGCAGAAAAATAGCATAGCAGAAATGAGGCAGAGAAGGATGGCTAGTATCTCTAACATAAATGGTCTTGCTACATTATATTGTTAATAGTGTACCAGGATTTAAAACCCACATTACTCACACTACTCTGCTTAGATGGATTATATTCTGTTCCAGTCATTCTACCTGTACTAGATTTGAGGGCACAGACAGTTATCCCAAAAATAATAGGATATAGTGCAGTAATCATCCTTAATTTTCTATTAACTTAATCTAAAGCTCTGTATAACCTACACTGTTTTATCATGATTGATCACAATTGAATCTGGTTTGTTAGATCACTTTTTTGTATTGATAGATTTTATTCAAAGCTGTTATGATTGATAGTACCAAGTCTGAGAGTATAGGCAACCATACTGAAGATGACAAGATTCACTAGAATATCCACTCTAGTTTGATTATTACCTGCCTTTGAAGTTTTATACTGTCTACAATGCTTTGTTTTTACTAATATTGTTATTTACTGCTATATTCAATTATACTGCTATATTCAATTATGCCTGATGATATAGACAATTCTATTGAAGATAATAAGAAACAACAGAGTAATCATTGTAGATCACCTTGTACCGCGATTTTATATGACTTTTTGGTTTCATGTTTTTACAGGAACTTGTTTTGTTTTGTCTTGCTATGTTTTGTTTTTCCCTCTAATACAGAAAGGATAGAAATACATGGAGGGACTCATGCACGTGTAGCTGTTTACAGTCTCACTGTTTGAATATCTACTTTGTATGCTTTAATATTGTAACTTGAACAACTATTTCTAAGAGGACAATATGTAATTTATCAACCAATGATTTCTTACTGTTTATCTTTTTTTGAAATTCTGTATTATCTCTACCCTTTACATGTTTTTTATCTTTAAATAAATTTCTCCTAAAACTATTAAAAATAATAATAATAATAAGGCAATCCAGACAGCTAAGTGTGACAGCACATGCTTGCAGTTCTAGCACCTTGAAAGGTGAAAGAGGAAGACTGAGTTTGATGCCAACACAACGTACTATGACCCCAACACAAAAAATACAAAATTACAAGACCTCTTTTTCAACAATTATTGTGAATTTCAAGACATTACACTAAAGCAACCACATAACCCTTCTAAGCATGAAGCTCTGTGAATTTGCAAGTCTCATGCCTTCCAAGTCAGCCCTTTCTTTGCAGCAGGAAAAACCAGTGATAGTAACTGAGACATGGAGACTCTATGTAGACTGTTTGTTAAAGCCATATGGTACCTATCATGGTCTACTAGTTGATCTAGTTAATTTATGAAGAGAGAACAGCTACTAAAAGGTGGGAAGAGAAGTTTAAGACCATCACTTAAGGCCTAAATTTAATAGAAAATAAATCTGAAATGTTCTAATAAAGGAAAAGGCAGTCTAACATAGGAAATGACCACCCTTGTACCAACCCTGAAAGTGCAAATGTTTGCAGGATCTTTGAATAGAAAAAAGAACACACAACAGGAGTCATCCGAGTGGATGCTGTCCCTGAAAGTGGGCAATCTTCAGAATCACAAGCTAAATATCTCTTTGCTAAGAGTCTGCCCAAAGCCTCAGTCCTAAGGGGTGGCACATCCACAACCCCAACTCTTCAGCCAGTGAGGAGCCATTTTACCATGCTGATGTGGCTGGAGTTGCAAGCCTACTGCCTAGTAGAGCTATGTGTAAATGTTGGGACAGAAAACACAGTGTCTGGTGAAACAAATGATACTAAGAAAAGGACAACTCAAAGCAACAATGAAATCACCAAGGCTTATTGAACAAAAAAAAGAAAAAGAAAAAGCATGGTGATTAGTTAAAGTCATTTCAAAGATTCAAAACTCCATGGATACATGGTTTTATGTAGTTGCAGAGAGGCCTCACTGACACCATTTTGTCCCAGGCATATCTAGTTGACAGTGTTTTGGTAGAAATTTCAGGCCTTGAAACATTCCCTACCCAAAGTAAAAACATAAGGTCCCATAAAGACAAGAAGTCAACAAGGTATGTAATCTAAGCATGCACAATATGAGTTTCTTTGTTCTTTATCTCAATAAAAGCTGCTTGCTTATGCTGACTGGATGGCAGTCATTTAAGGGACCCTTAGAGTGTGCATCCCTTTATTTTCCCTTTGTTTGCAGAACCCTTACATGTAGTCCCTTCACATACTTGGTCAATACTAACCCAATGACTTGCTTTAATTAACAGTATGTAGCAGAAATGACAGATGCTTCCAATTTTGTGTTCTTGACAGCTCCAGTACAAAACTCAGCTATGATGATGGAGACTGCTGGAGAGGTTCTGGGATGACATGGAAAAAAGAAAGAAGGCTTAAACATCCTTGATTCTCAGTCAAGTTTCTAGATGATTCCACTTACAGTCACCAGGCTCCAATCCCAGACCTTCCTAGCTCAGTCTTCCTAGGCTGAAGAATCCTGAAAACAATAAAATGATTCTTTCAACCCAGTAAATTTTAGAATAGTTAGTAGAAACAAACAACCAATAATTCTATTAGACAGGATTTCATCAATGAAACACTGCCACTAGGAATATATTATGGATTGTGTCTAGACATCCCCTCAAAGCCTCATGCAGTCATAGGTGGGGCTTTTTCAGAAGTGGCTGAATCTAGAGTGTATGATGCTGGATTTAGGGGTATGTGATTACTAAATTAACCCACTAATTGGTTTAGTACCACCCTAATCCTGGTAGCCTTGAGTACAAAAGAGGCAGAAAGTGTGGTATGGGTGTTACACCTGCCTAGGGGTGGTGCCTGTTTCTCCTCCGTGACACCTGTCTGGCATGCCACCCTGCCTTTGAGCCAGATGATTATGAACCAAAACCTGTATTAACTGTAAGCCAAATAATCCTTTCCTCCATTAATTTTGGCTGTGTCTTGGTTACTTTTCTCTCATTGCTGAGACAAAATACCCAACACCAAAATGAAGGAAAATTGCAAAAGTGAAAACACTTTTCTTTGAGAAGAGAGACCCATAGCACCACTTTCCAGACTAGTGGAGGCCTAGAGAAGTTGTCCCTTAGGATTTGGTTCATAGGCACTTGACCCCTACAGCCAAAATAGAAGGAGCCTGGCTACTTCTCCAGCTGGCAGCAGACCTTGACATCATCCCTGTGGTGCTGCTTTTAGGTGCATGCATAATGCAAGAGTTGTGGGGTCAGACAGAATCTTATTTTAGAAGAAGATCTAGGAGGCCAGGCAGTGTGCCCCTGAGGGGGCAGTATGTGAAGCTATGAGTGTGAAGTTGAAGGTGCATTGGAGACCCCAGAAAGAGAGAAGAGAAGAGAGGAGAGGACAAGAGAGAACAGGGGAGGGAAGGGGAGGGGAGAAGAGAGGAGAGGAGAGGAGAGGAGTTATGATTTATGTCAGTGGCCCCTAAGCCTCATGAAATTATGCATTTGTGGTTGGTTCATTGTACAGTGCTCAGATTGGTGGTGTAGTGCTACACCTCCCCAGGGGTGGAGCCAGGATATGATGTAATGGCTGGAAGAAAGTGTGTCTCTCTGTCTTGCTGGTTTCCACCTTGCTGTTTGCAGCTGCCATGAACTGCAGCCCTGCCATGCTACCCTGCCTTGGAGCCAACTGAGTATGGACTGAAACGTCCAGAACTGAAAGAAATAAACCTTTCCTTCCCTAACTTTGGGCCTCAAGTATTTTGTCTCAGCAATGAGTAAAAAGTAACTAAGACAAGAAAAGAAGAAAAAAGAAAAGAAAAGATGGGGATAATGTCTTCACCTGTTGTGTGGATTTTATTAGATATTGGCAGATTCTTGACCCCATCCCTATTTATGATTAATGCTCAATTCATGGTAACTCTCAGCTCCCATGCAGATTAAAGCTCAGCAGGGAAGACAAATATTAAATCATAGCATATAAATAAGGTGTTTTGTTTTGTTTTATTTTTTGAAGCAGGGCCTGGCTATGTAGTTCAAGCTGGACTTGGACTCACTATGTAGCCCAGGCTGGTCTCAGACTCACGGCAATTCTCCTGTCTCAGCCAACTGAGTGTTTGAATTACAGGAGTGTGCCACCATGCCCAGCAAATAATAAAAGTTTTCAAAGTGGTTTGAAGTTTCATTCAGTTATTGTATCTCCCATGAAACTCATCAAGTCCATAACCAAATCCTGACCCTTTCACACCAGGTCCTTTCATTTACTTTTACATTGTCCAAGAATCCATAAATTTTTCCTCAATATAGAACCCTTGCTGTTAAAGCAAAGTAGAATTCAGCAGATTGAAAGTATTTTATTAAAGATGCAGGACTGCAGGATATGGTTCAATAAAGATGGGAGGATAGAGCCAAGGATCAAATGATGGTGGGCCCAGTACTCAGTTTTCTGACAAACACACAGATGCCTTTATGTGAGGTTCCTAGCAAATAGTAAGGAATTAAACAGGCAAAGGTTAAAACTTTGCCTTGAAAGCAATGTGGGAGCTACAGTGGTTTAACTTGGATTAATTTGGAAAGATTGTGAGTTATAGGGAGTAAATTAAAGTCCCAGACCAGGTAGGGACCATCTTTTCCAGGAAAAGATAAAGAAAGCTGAACTGCTGAACTGAGCCAGAGTCACTGAAGAGGCAAGGACTCCCAATAGTGTTGTCGAGGGGAGGTAGAGAGGAAGTACGTCAGATACAATTCCACTCCAGCCCTTCCTGTTTTCCCCACCCCCCTATCTTGCATCTCATTCTTCATACACTATTGTAACACTCAAATTTGGTTATTTGTTCTTATAACAAATCCTCCCACTCCCAAGCTCCCTTCAATCATACAGAGAACTGTGTTGGGGAAAAGAAAAACATCCTAAGGAGAGCGACTGAAAGGGGAAAAGGGGAAGGCAGAGCATGGAATATTCTAGCACCAATAAAAATACAGACACTCTATTGTCACTTCCCTACAGTCTATATCCAGTCATTCAGCAAGTGCTACTGATTCGTGTTTTTATTTGGTGATGGTGGTGTTCTTTGTTTTGTTTTCCTTTGCTTTTTTGGATTTGAAGAAGGCATCTTGACATATTGGTCAGGCCTTGAATTCATGATTTTCCCACTTCAGGCCCCTGAGTAACTGGAACTACAGCTATGTGCCTTCTTGCCTGGCCCTATCAATTCTCCAATTGCCTACTGCCTGGTGCCTGCTTCTGTTTCAAGTTCATCTCCTCAGCATCTCTTATTTGAACTCTTTATAAAATCCCTTTCCAAATAGAAAGCAGTTGTGAGTTGTCATACATTTTGTGGCCTGCCTGAAGATACCAGGTATAAGGACTGGGTGCTGATGTATGGTCCAACTCAGCTCCCAGGATGAGGGTTGAAGGGACACCATTTGACGATGTGTAGGCACAGAAAGGGGTACATTGTCCTAATTTACAAGTTGTTTCCTGATTCATACACAATATGGGTATGTGAAACCCAGGCCACTTTCCAAGTCGTTCTGAACCTGCTGTTCTCCTGTCCTCTAAGGACCTCTTGCACTTAGTGAGGTCCCAGCACCTTGGTGTCACTAATAATGTCCTTCAACTCTTTGTCCTTGATTGCCTCTCCAGTCTCAGGTTTCCCAACTCCTCCCATCACATACAAGGCTCCATCCTCCCTGGACCACTCTGCTTACCTCACAGGAGCCCTCTTCCAAGCCTGCAAGCTGCTTCTCCTTCCTCATGAATGACCCTTCTCCACTATCCCTCCACCCCACATCTGCATTCACATGAGCAGCTCATGCTTATGCTCAGATCTTAGAATAGGTGTCACTCCTCCTGGGGAGCATGTTTTTTGGGGGTTGTTTGTTTGTTTTGTTTTGTTTTGTTTTTTGAAACAAGATCTCATCCCATAGTTCAGGCTGGCCTTGAACTTACTATGTTGTCCAGGCTTGAACTCACAGTGATCCTCCTGCCTCAGCCTCCCAAGTGCTGGTATGACAGGCATGTGCCACCATGCCTGGCATATAGGGAGCATGTTCTAACTCCTCCAACTTCCTGCATTAAGTTCCTCTAACTTCATCTAATTCTTGCCCCTGGAGTTCCCTTTACCTCTGTATCATAATGATCATTTACTAATTTCCTTCCTAATGGTGAGATTTGTAAAGGCAGGAAATATCCTTCATTATAGTTCCAAAATCATTCACCATGTTTAGTAAATATTTATTCAACTGAAGCACAGATTCTGTCTCTCCTAAGTATTATTTGTAATGAATCAGTCCCAGAGTTAACAAAATAAACACAAAAATAAAACAATAACAACATGGTAGTCATAGCATAAGACACAGGGAGGAAATAAACCTTTAGACTGAAATGCTGAATCACTCATCTAGATTAAGGGAAAATTATCTTCAATCAGAGGAACATTGTTATGGCAAAAACAAACTGGTATAACATTTCCTCTTAATCTTCCAGGTAGCCTTCCAACTATATTTAAACTAATTAAAATCTTGCTTAAATTTTCATTTGTCTAATATTTTCTTTCAATCTCAGTCTTTCCTATGACCCTTTTTGTGCCTGCCTAAGACTTTATTCCTTCAAATTACCTTCAAAGATGTGAAGATCACCCATTAACCACAGAATGGATAAGAAAGATACGGTATTTTCTTACAACTGAAAGCTACCCAGCTATAAAGTAGGATAATCTTGAGGCTCTTGTAGGTAAATGAATGCAACTGGAGGTCATGTTCATGGGCATGAACTCATACAGGTGAACACTACTATAAAAAACAGAAGGGTTTTTGGGATCCAAAAACATAACAGATATTATAAAAGTGATAAGGGAGGAAACAATTAGGAGGAGAAGGCGGTAACCAGTGTTGATTTCTTATTGTCTTGCCTTGAACTCTTGTAATGTTTTCATGGTTTTGTTAGGTTTGGTTCTGTTCTGTCTTATTTTGTTAGTTTACTGCATCTGATGGTATGGGCAGCTATTTTGAACATAATGCAATGTATTACAGTAATCATGGTTGGTTTTCTATTATCTTGTTTTGAACTCCTATAATACTTTCATTCTTTTAATTGGTTTTATTCTGTTTGATTTTGTTTGATTTTATTATGTGGGATGATATGAACTACTATTTTGAAGAAAATGAGACATTATAGTAACCTTTGTTCATTACCTATTATCTGGGGTTTTTTTTAAACAGAAAAAAGATAGAAATACAGAATTTCAAAAAAAACCAGTGAGAAATCACTAGTTGATAAATTACATATTGTCATCTTAGAAGTAGTTGTTCAAGTACAAATCAAAGCATAAAAAAGTAGACAATCAGTGACAATACAAACTATTGTTTGATATCCTATTGTCTGTCTAGTATAAAAAAATAATATCATCTGGTTTTTAAGTCCTGTAATGCTTTCATTCTTTTGTTTTGATTAGTTTTAGTCTGATTTTTCGCTTTTGGATTTGATTGTGTATGGACAGCTATTGAAGAGAACACAAGACATTATAATAGCAATTATTGATTTCCTATTGTCTTGTTTTGAAGTCCTATAACGCTTTCATTCTTTTTTTTTTTTTTTGGATTGGTTTTATACTATTTTGTTTTGTTTGATTGCATTGTGTATGAAGGTATGGACAACTATTTCAAAGAAAACAAGAGACATTATGGTAGCCACTGTTGATTTCCTGTTGTCTTGTTGTGAAGTCCAGTATTGCTTGTATTGTTCTGTTCTGATTTGCTTTGTTCTGTTTTGTGTTGTTTTATTCTCTTTAAAATAGATTTTTTAAAAAAATGTGAAGATCAGACTCATTCCAAAGAAATTAGAAAAAAATGATTTTGCACTGAAGGAATGTACACCCTCTCTACCCTGTTGGATCATATATAAACCACAGCACTGACCTCCCCAGCATCCCTACTCAAACCCACAAGCCATTTTTTTTCAAAAGTGCTGATTCATTCACTTTTTTTAAATGACTTACTATTCTTCAGAGATGTCTTTCCAGCCAACCTAATCTTAAACAGCAACTCAGTCACTGTTTTTATTTTATTTTTTAACATCAAGTACATTTATTAGAAAAAAAGAAAGTTATGAAATATCCTCATATCTTCCCTTGAGAAATCAAAAATAAAAGACAGAATAAAACCAAAAACAAATAGAAGAAAATAATAAAGAAAACACAATCCCTTATCAAACTGTCAAAATCATTTTTCATAGAGATTAACATATTTATGTTATAACATAATATTTATGTTACATGATATATTGTTTATATAGTTTTCTACACCTTTCTCTGGAGCTTAGTACTTGCAATCCTTGGCTTTGAACATTTACTAGAAGAATTTTTACAAATCAAACACACTCATATAATCAGAACACATATTGAGAAAAAGATGTTACCAGTATCCCAGATAACTCCTCCTTCTCTCTTCCAACTGTCATTCCCTATAATGGCAACCATTATCTTGACTTCTGACAACATAGTTTTTGCCTTAGTTTTATCGTAAGTTCCTACTTACATAAGTGGAATCATCTAATATATGTAGTATATTTCATGAGTGGTTTATTTTACTCAAATACATGTGAGATTCCCTTGCGTTATTGTGCAGAATTGTATTAAGTCTCACTGCAGTACATGACAAACGATTTAAATTCAACACTATCACTAACATACTACAACATAAAACTATTTTTTAATGTTTGGATATGCATATCACAAAGTTATGCAAGGAAGTAAACTGTTTCTTGTTTTTTATTTATTTTTTGTTTGCTTGTTTTGTTTTGTTTTGTTTTTTTGAGACAGGGTCTCGCTATGCAGTTCAGGCTGGCCTTGAGCTCACTTTGTAGCCCAGGCTGGTCTCGAACTCACAACGATCCTCCTGCCTCAGCCTCCCGAGTGCTGGGATTACTTGTTTTTTACCCTCTTTATGTTCTCTAAAGTGAACATGCTTTATTTCACATTTAATAAAATCTTAACTTATATCATTTGGTCATTTCTTAGGAAAAAGTCCTAGAAGTGATTTTAAGAGACAAAAAGAACTTTTTTCAAGTTTTTTTTCCATAATCACAGTTTATTTACAAGAAAGTCTTAACAATTCATTTTATTATTAACTACATATAATGTTATTTTCCTCCTCAAATTCTCACCAAATGTGGGTATTCATGTCGTTTTTTTTTCATTCAATAATTTAAAATGCAGTATTTTTGTGGTTTTTATTTTAAATTCTTCACTTACTAATGAATTTATAGCTTTATCTTTGTTACTGGCTATTTTTATTTATATGTATTATGAATGGTCATTTATGTTTGATTCATTTTCCAAATGCAATATTCAAACTTTCTTTTTGTTTAGTTAAGCAAAAGTTAATCCTTGTTCTTGTCAGGTTTTCTAAGTCTTACTTCAATTTTGATAATTCACATTTGCCTAGAAAATTGTCTGTTTCACTGATTTTTTTTTTTTTTTGAACTGGAAATCAAACTCAGGACCTTGTGCTTGCCAGGCAGGCAATGTGCCACTGAGCTATATCCTCAGCCCCTTCACTGAGATTTTTAAACAAATGTGGTATCTTGGAGATTTAATTTACATTTTCCTAATAACTAACTCATTTAGATTTTAAAATGAATTAGCAACATTTTAAAATCCAACATAAATTCTTGAGACTGGATTATATTTTTGATATATAATTAGAAAACTTTCAAGTGTCTACATATACATTTTGTGATTAAAGTTTATCTTTCTTGGTTTTTGTTTTGTTTTGTTTTGTTTTGTTTTTTGTTTTGTACCAGGGATTGAACAGGCAGGTGCTTGTGCCCCTGAGCTAAATCCCTGGTCCTTATCTTTCATTTTATTAAATTTGGAAAAATAAATATGGATAAGAGAGAAATACAGTCACAAAATGTATCCCTTCTTACCCTTTTTTGATTCAGATCATTCGAAGGACTATGAAGCATCTTTGTGCTCACAGATTCCAGAATTGTGAGTTCAGTGAAAAGGAAAACTTTCTAATTTAATTTTGTGAAAAGGACAATCTCTAAGAAAAGGTTAAAAAAAAAAAAGGAAAAGGCAGTAAAGTCTTCTGTTCGCTCTGAGAAATTAGCCCATTCTCAGCATGTGTGTCCTAACCATCACTTAGCTCCACTTGCCATTTTTGTTCTATTGTTATTCCATTATTGTTCTCATCTTTCCTGGTAATCAGAAAGAGGCAAATGTCTGTCAATGACTATTACACTGTAGCAACAATCAAATTTTCAAGTCTGAATGACAAATCGTTCTGTATTATGATTCAAATACAAGATAGGATTAGCACTCTTACAATGTGACCAAGTGAAAGGAAAATATTAGTAAATCTTATCTGATTTTTATTATGGAAAGCAGCTGGTAATTTACAGTGATTTTTTAAAGATTATTTTCAGTATCAGTGGCTTGAATAATCTTCCCTACGCCTCATCTTAGCCTGCTTCTTCCCCTTCTCCCTTATCTCCTCCCCATCAGCAAAGTCGTTTCTTCAGATTTAATTCAGCTTGACAAATATTTGTTGCGTGTGTATTATACACACCTTTAGAAATATGCTTCAGATGTCGCTTGCATAGGCTCAGAGTTCTTAGCTCTCTGAGGTTAGTGTATGAGAACAGGCTTAACACATAATTTATATGAGTATTCTCCTTGTTTGAGCTGCCTCAGACTGGCGAGCTTTTATGACTAAGGAAGGAGAACATGTCTCTGTGTTTGATGTGGTGGGGTGGGAAGGGCAGGCAAGCAGAATAGAGGGCAGTTTCCCTCAAGAGAGGGCAACTTGGACCAGAGATGTAGCTGAGTGGCAAGTTGGACAAGAGATTTAGCTCAGCTCATGACCTGGCAAGCACGAGGTCATGGGTTCAATCCCCAGTACAAAAGAAAAAGAAAAAGAAAAAAAGAAAGGGGAACTCATAAAATATCCTGTAAGAGAAAACCTCAGAAGAAACCTCAGTTACCAGGACAAGGAAGGTGGGTTAAACAGATGTCACGCCCCAAGGAGTACAACAGTGCCCAGCACCTTATTGCTTCTTTAGATCTTTTTCCATTTACAATAAGAAGTGGTAAAATATTATGAAAGAGTCTATGTATAAGAGAAGATCATCAATCCTTAGGGTTCTCTGGGAATCAACCCTCAAATCTCAATAGGCGTATGGATAGCTGTACATAACACAAATGAAAATGCCTGAGCACCCAGTGATTTACCCCTCGGCTGTGTTGCTACCACCCAGGTTCCTTGTGGATAACCACTACTTTCTCTGTCCACTGTATTACGGGGCCTTAACAGGGGCTTTAGGACCTTGACTCCCTCGTACATACCTATGGACACATCAGCCACAGAATTCTAACAAACTGGGCATAGAAATTGGCTCAGAGGGTGATCACATGCCCTAAATCAGTGCAACCAAAGTCCTTCACCAGACTTGTTAAACTGAAGTGGAAGACATAAGGTGACAAGATTGGAAAGATGTGAGCCTAGCACCATCAGTAGGCAGGGAGCCTATCTAGTAGAGAAAATCTTTGTGAGAGATGGATACTGGCATGATAAATGAAAGGAAAGCAAGAAACAGAGAGATCCCTGTTCAGCTGGGGTTCCCTAAGTCAAACATTCTCCCTGTTTAATTTGGTAATAAACATGGCATAATCAAGGAACTGAAGCCTGCATGCAGGGAGAGAATAGAAGCAGATAAGATTGGAAATCTCAGCAATAAAGAAATTTTAAGTAAGTTAATGAATCTCAATACTGGCTATAGATTAAAGTTAACCAAAATGTTTCTAAAAACATCATAAGGACTTTCATGACTACTTGATAACTCAAAATAACCTTCCTTCTTCTGAAGACTCTAAAGAACTATAGGAAGGAAGAAAGGAAGGAAGGAAGAGAAAGATCATTCAAATTGGGAAAATTTGTTTACATATCTTTGTAAAATTAAATACAAGAACTGGAAGGAGCAGAAAGGAAAGGGAGTAGGGAAAAAAGAAAAAGAAGAAGAATTCAGATGTGCTGTGTATATGTACCAACTCCCAACGATGAAACTACATATGATGTACTACAAATATGTACTAATATTATAGATGGATAAGTTATTTAGAAAGAGTATAGGCAGTCAGACAGGGCTAAGCCCTTGGAAGAAGTCATTGCAAAAGACAACTCTGACTGGGGGTGCATTCATTAAAGGTCAGGCCTCAAACTACACCCACATACTTCCCCTAGGAATAAATAGCACTGACTGATTTCCTAAACTGACATCTATGACCTTGGGTGGGGAAACAAAACTTCCCTTCCAGGAAAAGTTCCTGTTTGGTCCACATACACTTGCTACAGGTTGTGCTTCCCTCATTTGACCCCCATTTTATCAATGTTGTCTAAGCAATTATACTCATAATCTTCTTGGTTGATCATAGCTTTGTTTTACATAATACTTACCCTGTGATGTCCCACTGAATCAATATTACCCAAGCAACTCTACTTGTAACCTTATTACTTGATTACAGTTTTTCCCATATTAGACCTACTTTGCCTCGTGCTTTTGCTCTTTAAAACTCCCTTAAGAAGAAGGGTCCCCAGAAAACCATTGGGATTCCTTCTGTCTCTCTTAGAAGCCTTTCCCCTCCCACCCCAATAAATACACCTTTTTCTCCCAATACATATTTTCTATTCTTAACCTCCACTGCTCCTTGGAATTCAGTCTTTGACTTTGGGAAACATAAACTCAGCACATCAGAAATCTATTAGGTTGGGAATTGTAATGTTTCCCTTATATTATTCGGATTATTTGAAGGTCCTATATCATCCCTATATCACTAATAAATAAAAACTGAAGATACATTAAACAAAATAAAATAAAATAAAGTTAAATTAATTCTATAACACAGATACTAAAACTTGTATGTAGTATATGAGTTTAGCAAGATAGCAGTGTAAAAAAATCTATAAAAAATACTAATTTTCATAGACCATAAAGAACAATTGGAAATTCATTTTTAAATATTATACACAATAACATCAAAAAATGGTTAGGAACAACATACAACAGCTGTGTGGAGAATTGGTCAGGCTGACTCAAAGCTTGGATTTCTGAGGACATGAGCCCATTGTCTAGTGTTGGCGCAGAACAGAATGTGCTTATTTAACCATGATGTGACATTTAGAATCACACATGCACTGTTAGACCAGCATAAAAGGATGTAAATATGTGGTAACAACATGCATAGGAATAAAACAATAGACTCTGCTGCTCTTGTGCTTTGCTCTGCTTCCCTCTCTGCTGCCTGCTGTTTTTGCTGATGTCTTCCATGTGACCATTCTTTAACCTGGGGACTTTATCCACAAAAATCTCCCCTGAGTCCCCACAGTGGACCAACAAATGGTGTAATCAGTAGGAAGTTGAGGTGAGTGGTTCCATGGCATCTGTGAAAACAGCAGCTGATGGCAAAACAAGCCCCAGAGAATGACTGGTAAGCAACCTCTTACCTGATTACCTATAGCCACCTTATCTTGGCATCTTGGAAGGACCCAAACAGTGGAAAAAAGTCTGTCTAGAACATGAGGATGTTTTGTGAATCTTAGAAGTGAAAGATAGATAAGACTCAACCCCTCACCATAAGATGGCAGGGAAGGTAGCTTGACTGTTCCTCTTTTCAACTGTGCAAATCAAGAGGCAGATGACCTTGTTCAGCAGTAGATTAGTTGTAATAGGTAAAACAGGACTTTGAGCAAAGGATTACTGCTGTGCAGCTCATATTGCAAGGCATAGGAAGCACTGCCTCCTCTAGAAATGTCTCTAGAAGCATAACTTCTCATGTAAAAAAAAAAAAAGCAAAACAACAACAAAAAACACCTGGGAGAATCTCCTGATTCTGCAGAATAAGCCAGTAATTGGACAAAAGGTAAAGGTAGAGGAACCCCTAGCCCAGAGAGGTAGACCAAGAGGTACACCCACCTCTACCTGCCACACAGCCTACATAACATATACAGCCAGGGAGGTGTGGAAACTGACAAAATAATTGAAGCAAAAGGTGAAACAGTGCCCACATGATTGCTGTGGCTTTGGGATAATGGGGATGACAACATGCAGTTAAGCCCACAGGACATGTCATGTCCCGAATAGCTAGCTTAGCCAGTACCCGCTCTATGAGAGGGTTCCTGCAGGATGTGCAAAAGACAGCCCCAGAAGTAGATACCCAGACTGTGATAAATTGATCAATGGCAGTGGCTCACCTGGTTTGGGAGAATCCAGGTAACCTGCCAGAGAGTGGACAACCTACCTAGACTTGGTAGTGCTACATGAAATTGGCATGTGGCAAATTACATTTGTGCTTTAGTGCCATAGCCCAGATGAGGAACTGCTGATGACACACATGAAGAACATGATCCTGGCAATCGAGCCAGCTCACACATTCAGGTCAACAGCAGCTCTTCTACCCTTCTTTACAGATCACCTGATCCATGATGCTGTGGATGTCTTGGCCAGGCTGGGAGACATGGAAGTGAAGCAACAAGATACAGCAAGCTCTATAAAAACTGTACCAGCAAAGGAGAAAAACAAGGGAAGCCCCAGGCAAGTGGGACCATATCCCAGGGACAAGCTGTGGAGCCACTTAAGATCAGTCAGAATCAGATCTGGATGGACCTACAGGACACTGGCTTCCTTCTACCCAGATTAGGAGGCAGGCCAAGGCACCTGGGTTATGGGGCTCCCAGGAGACTGGAGGCTACATGTAGAATTGACTATTGGTCCACCAAAAATGTGCAACATGTACTAGCATTAGTGGATAATGAAGCTTAATCAGCACTAATATACAGCAACATAGATCATTTTACAGGACCATCTGCATGCAGAGAAGGGTATAGAGTTCACTATATCACAGTCTGGGAGGTCTAGGTGACGAGTATTGGCCCTTGCCCCATGCACTTATGATGTTTACATTTCCCAGTTGCTGAATACATTTTAAGGGTAAGCATACTGACTGGTGCTCAGCTAGACACCATGGAGGGTGAATTCCAGTTGTGAATTCACACAGCAAAAACCGTAGTCCAAGGCCAACCACACCATGCACCACTGACTCTCCTCCAAGCTATATGGGTTGTCTACATGAAGCAGTACCAGCTACCTGGAGGCCATGAGGAGACAGGACAATGTGTTGGTTACTTTGTCCCTTATTGATAGGACAAAATACCTGATGCCCAAAGTGAAAGAATGAAAGGCTTATTTAGCTCATAATTCATGGAGGTTTCAATCCACACTCAGCTGGTTCCAAGGCAGAGTGTCACATAGCAGAGGGCAAAAGTTCATGGCAGCCAGAAAACAGAAAAACCAACAAGAGAGGAGAAAAAGGAAGGAGTGCAGAAAGATCTTTCTTTCCCTTATATTGTAGGTAGACTACACCCACTCCAGGGTGGGTGTAGAACTCACATCCATAATCCCAGAATTGGACCATGAATCAATGACAAATTCTAGAAGCCTGCCCCTATTACTGCATGAAGCTTTGAGGGTACATCCAGACACAAACCATAATAGACAGACTATCTTGAAACCGGAAGAAGCAGGAGTGATACACCCTACACGGTGCTCTTTCAACTACCTGGTACGGCCCATGCAGAAGCAAGATGGAATTTAGAAAAACACTGTGAATTACTGGAAACTGAATAAAGTGACTCCTGCCCTGCATGTAGAGATGCATAACATTGAAGACAATGGATTCTCTCACCTTGATGCTGGGTCAATACAATTATGTGGTAAATCTGGCTAAACCTTTCTTCTCCATTGCTGTTACACTTGACATTCAAGATCAATTTGCCTTCACCTGGAGTAACTTCCAGGTGTTGCCACAAGGCTATTTGCATAGCCCAATTTGTGTCATGGTTTGGTTGTCCAGGACTTGGCCATCAAGACCAAGCCACACTGTGTTACTGTTTCATTTTATCGATGATATTAGGTTAATCTCTGATTGTGTTGCAGATTTGGAAGCTGCCTTGCACAATCTGAAGGATGGTTTGCTGCCCTGGAGGTGGGCCCTCAACAAAGACAAAGTCCAGTAACCTGGCTTTTCTGTAAAATTCTTGGTGTTTTCTGGTCAGATAAGATAAAAGTAATTCCCCATGCAGTTATTGGTAAGATCAAAGCATGCCTCAGGCCCATGATAGTTGCAGGTGTACATGGACTGGTAGGTTTCTGGTGGATGTTCATACTGCAGTTAGCTACACCCATTATACCAGGTGATTTGGAAGGGTGTTACAAGGAACAAGCTCAGTGGAAGCTGCTTTTTAGAACTCTGTTGAAAAGCACAAGCCCTGTGAGTCACTGAGCTTATCCTGCCCTTTATCTGTGTGGATTACCAAAGGTTTGTTTGGGGCCTGTGGTAAAAAACAAAAACAAAAAAAAAACAGGGGAAGTGGAAACACCCTGTTGAACTTTGATCACCGTTGTGGAAGGGTGCCAAGAGCCAGTATTCTCAACTAAGAAACAACTGGGAGCAGTGTACACTGTTCACAAGCTTATGAAAGTATCATGGGGCAATGGACCTTCAAATGTAGACAAAACACCCAATAGATTACTGGAAAAGTAATCTGAGGAGTGGGGTGGCCCATGGCACCACTCGCATACTTAGGGGACATAACTCCAACAGTGGGCCTCTTTTTTGGCCAGCCCATTGGCAGCCAAACTGGCAATGGTTTTGGAACCCATGACATACATGGTCCATGGTCTATAGGACATAACTCCTAGTCCCAGAAGGGAAGGAAGGATCTTCAGCTGACACTGGTATACTGATACATTTAGTCATGGCACAGATCCACAATGGACAGCAGTCACTATCCAGCCCAGCAAAGAAGTACTCTGGTTTGAAATCAAAAGAGCCAGGTCAAGCCAATGTGCAGAATTGTGGACAGTGCGGCTACTTGAAATGCATGAAGAAGGCCCTCTACATGTGTGCACAGACAGTTGGTCCATCTTTAGGGGGCTGATGCTCTGGCTGCTGGCGCCAGATAGGACATCATCCCTTATGGAATGCCAACTTATGGAGAGATTTATGGGAGTGTGGTAAGACATTAACCATGTAGCACATCATTTTTCGGGACATAAGCCCCTCCTTTCACCAGGAAATGATTTAACTAATGCCTTGATGAGGATAGCTACTCTCCAAAAGCTAACTTTTGCAGTGCCACCTTGGATACACAAGAAACTGGAACATGTGGGACCCCAAACCATGCAAGCTGTAGCACAGCAATGGCACATGGACTTGACTCCTGCTGAGTCAAAGGCTGTGGTAAAGCTGTATCCCTGTTGTACTCATTTGAGCCCCTGGAGGAGGAAGGTACCCACACAGCCTGGCATGATAGCACAACCTCTCCACAGCTACAGCAATGGCAGTTGTATTATATCAGTCCCCTGCCTTTCTCACAGGGAAATTCAACACAAAAACAGAATATTGAAAGCTATTAGAGAAAAGAAATAAATCACCTATGAAGGAAAGCCTATCTGGTTCACAGCTGGCTTCTCAACACAAACCCTCAAGTCAAGGAGAGCTTGGAGTAAAGTATTTCAAGCCTTAAAAGCAAACAACCTCCAACTCAAGATCAATGTACCCTACAAAACTATCTTTCAAAATTGCTGGAGAAATAACATACTACTATGGCAAAGAACACCTGAGGAAATTTATGACCACAAAACCAGCACTTCAAAATGTCCTGAAGGACATTCTAGAAAGAGATAACAAGGTCTACAACTCCATGAATCCCAGAAGAATGAATCCATCATGTATTGCAAACAATTAAACAGAGGGAGAAAAATGGGAGTCAATAAGAAAATAATGTGACAGGATGAAAGGGAATGATGTTGTGGCTGCCTGGCCCATCCCCCTGGGGTGGCAGGTTTAGCCCTGACTCCCTTATCCCCGGGGGCAATGGAAACCCAGGTCTGATATTCTGAGGGGAGTGGGGGGAGAGATGATTCTGGCCACAATCCTCTCACAGGATAAGCATGTGGTTGTGCATCTTCCTGGAAGGGTGGGATCTCCCTGTGATGGTTTCTCTTTCTGCCTTGTCCTTCTGACCAGGCTGAGTCACACTAACAGTGTTGTCTCATAGGCACACATGTTTGCCTGTATGCATCAACAATGGCATTGCTGGGTGTGCACTGAACTCCAGACCGAGGCAGCAGAGGGCCTCCCATGGAGAACCGCACCAGTGTCCCTGCTGAATTGAACTGACTGGTAGCTGCAAAACCAGAGCAGCTCTGCTTGGGATCAGTGACACCAATCCATCAAGGCACTGATCCAGGAGAGCACAACCACCCCACAGGGACTAGGACTTGTTATGTAAATGTTTCATAACATTTATGTGTTATGGAAAGACATTACTAAAATCAAAGGTACTAATTGGCAATCTATTTTCACATTTTAAGTGATATTAGTTTCTCTAAAATTTTAAAATAAATGTTTTTAAACATTCACTAAGGTAGAAAATACATAACAAGTCAAGTACATTGGTATTCTGTTAAATAAATACCTGGGAGTTGGTGGGCGGGGTGTGTTTCAGTGGTAGTTTATTTGATTAATATGTTCAAAGCCCTGGGTTTGATTCCCAGCAATGCAAAGTGAATAAATATTCACTAATCTATCTTGAACTTTGAATGGAACATTTATTCATATATAACTTTTAAAAATCATGTTTGGTCATTTAAGAACATTGGTTCACTGAGTTATATAATTCTTCCAAATGTTAACACACTTCATTATACAATATCAAAGTTCTACCTTTACTAAAATCACTTGTGAGAATTAAAATCACTTTATTAGAAAACTATCATACTTGCAATGGCAAAAAAAATGTTTTCAAAACTTTTAAGTTTTTACAAGCTCACCTTTTGTCATGGCAAAAAATAGTGTTGTTTCTTCTAAGTGACATTTTTGAGAAAATATATGAATTTAAATAATCAATGAAAGACTCAATAGTTCTTTCTAAAAGCAGTGCTTATGAAAAATGTGACTCACTCAGCTCAAGAATTTACCTTAAGATAAGCATCACAGACTGCCATACAGCAAAAGTACTATTTAATCACAAAGAACATCAAAACTACATGTATTCAAAGTTAGAGATTTATAAAGTTAATATTTATTGCTTCTTCTGGCCATCCTTAAATGACACCAGCATCATTTAAGGCAATAAAGCACTGAATAACAGTAAGTACATTTTAGTGTCACTGCTTAAATTTATTTTATCCATATCACTTGCATCATTATAAAATGTTAACACACTACAAATGCAAATAACTTATTACTATGATAATTAAAATAGCCTTTACTTTTCATATCCTGTAAATGGTCCTCAAGAGCTTCAGGGAGCTGCAAACCACACTTTAAGGGCTATGAATTTAGATCAACTCAGACTTACGCTTGAGCTTGGAAGAACACCCTCCTTTTCAATCATATAAAAGTGGAGAATACCTGAACAAAGTGAAGTTTTTAGCAAGAAGGACAAAGTAGACACTGAAGAAACCTACATGATGTGCTACTGAATGTAGAAGTTAACAAATTAACTTCAGATAAAGGTTAGGTACAAAATTCACAATAATCAATTATACAGTAATCAATCAAATCATTTTCTGAACTGAAATAATGTTGTGTTGTATAAAGAGCAACAGAACATTAATCGAAATAATTACTAGTGTCTGAGATCCCCACTAGAGCATAAGACTTTGAAAAAGGTAATGACAGCAACTTAACGTTCTATACCACTGTGTAGCAGAGTATCAGACATATTGCATAAGTGTTCATCGAGTTTGATGAATAAATGGACAGAGTTAATAACATGAAAAAAAATTAAAATTTTTCAAATTCAGGGCATGATTATTAGAAGCAAAGAGAATTATGTTTCAAAGGTGATAGTATAAAAGTAGCAGCAATGAAAGAAAAGCTAGTGAAAATTCTGAGGAAGTATCTACCTACATGAGTGTTAAGCTGCCAATTCACTGCATTCTACGATTTCAGTAATAACATCTAATAATATTTACACTGGAGCATAAATGGGTGTGTAGTTTTGTTGTTTCATAAACCTGTAAGTCAGTGAATCATATCCATGAGCAAGTATCATCTTCTTTAGCTCTTATACTAATAAAAATGGCATTTATTTTTAATTCATTTTCGTTTCACTCCTTGAAAAGTAGTATAACTACATAAATTGGCTTGCCATTACCTCAGCACGTATATACTTCCAACCTTACATCTTTCTATCTAGATAAATATCTTTTAGGAAAAAAAGGCAACAGGAAGAGAGTAAAGACAGGTTTTTTTAAGGAAACTTGGTTAGAAATTAAATATCTAGGACTGGGGACTTAGTTCAGTGGCACAATCACCTGCCTGGCAAGCACCAGGTAATGAGTGTGATGCCCAGTATGAAAAAAAAAAGAATGAAAATAAAAGAAATTAAATTTCTAGAATTATGTAAGAGTATGATTCTTAGTCTTATTGTTCAGATCCAACTTAAGAATGACTCAAGATATTTTCTGTGCTTGAAATTATCAAAAGTGAATAAATTCTGCAAGATTTTAAATGAAATTAACTCCAAAGTTTTGAATTCAAGGCAAACCAGCCAAAAAAATCCATATTCAGCCTCAAGGGGAAACAAGACTGAAATTCTTTTGAATTATACAAAGTCAATCATAGCCATCTACATTCTCTCAAATATTCTGCTGACAACCACTGTCAATGGGAGAAACAAAAGAAATCAGTTTCAAAATAATTTTCAAAACCATTACCTCTCATCAACCTTTTGAAAGTATTGTGTGTCACAAATTTTAAAAAAATATAGACTCAGAAATTGAGTTACCTGAGTTTAAACTCCAAAGCTGTCTTGCTGAAAGTATAATCTAGGCAAATTAATTAACTTCTCCATACCTCAGTTTTCTAAAGAACAACAGTCCTGCAAAAGCTTTTATGATTCTCCTCATCATGTAGAGACTATTCCCCAACTTTGGGTTTTTTAACAATATGCTTACATCTGTCTTATAGAACTTTTATCTTGGGTTTTAATCTATTTTTGTCCCAATCCTATCCAAGCAAAAAATCTTCAGATTCCTTGCAGACAATGCCTGTGTTTTACTCATTTCTGTACTTGCTAAGGAGCACAGCACTGTACCTGACACATACAAGCAGTCACATATTTTTAATACAAATTAAAAAGCATAAAAATGTAGAAAACTAGACATTTATTGAAGGCCTACTGTGCACCAACACTTACAACAACTGCTTTCACATGTTATTTCATTTAACCATCACAACATTCCTTTCAGACAGGTGTTGCTATTTCCGTTTTACAGTTAAGGAAATTAAAGTTGAGAGAAATTAAACTTAAAAAATCTCTTTCCTGCAAGGAATTTATACCTAGTAAGGAGATACTGTGTATATTAACAATAACAAAATGAACATAGGTTATAGTATGTCAACATATTGGCTTAAACAAGATTTTTTTAAAAGGCAAGTTACTTTTAGTGTGAATAATTTGGTGACAGCTAGGCTGCATATTGGGCCATATCTACACTGAGCCAATAAGACAATAATCGATCAATATATCCAAAAAGCTTATGGTTTCACTCTGACTACTCATCTCTTCTTCGGCCCACAGAATTTTCACTCCCCTGTTAAACACTGGAACACTACATGGACAGTCTTATAAAATAAGCAATGGAAATGTAGAATTTAGTTTGCAAAATTTTATAATAAGTTTTATGATATTATATATAACATTTAGTAATATGTAGTATGTACTGAGGCCTTAGGGGTCAGATAGTTTGTCTGAAGAGCTCTACATGGATTATCTCATTTAGTTCCCCCAGCATCCCACAATTTATTCTGATATCACAGAAAATGGGCCTAATAAAGAGCCACATAACTCTTAGAATCATATGAATGTTGTGACTAAGGCAAGAGTGACCAAGAATCATGTAAATGCTAAAAGACTCCAGAGCCAGTTCTCAGTGCCATGTGTACTATTATATTAAGCTACAAAACATTTGTGCTCCATTCAAAACAGAAATCTTGATTGCTTATTAATTTATAAACTTTTCAGATTACACAAGGATTTAACATATCCAATGTTATTTGAAAATTGAAATCAACACTTAGCTATTCTAGAAGGTGATTTAAAGTTTCCCCCAGAACTATAGGTATTTTGAATCACTGTGTTCACATCACTCTTAACTAAAGAAATGTAAAGTCTTCATTAACTGCCACTCCTGTTTTGTGGCTTTTGATTTTTTGTTTTTAATGTGAGCCTTTTTCATCTGCTCTTTCCTGGCACTTTTGCATTCAGTTCCTCATGCCATACAATGTCTTTCCATAAACAGATCTGAGGACTTACACCTCCAAGGCTATTTGATTGTAATTACAATGACAAGAACCACCCACTACTACAAAGATGACCACACAAACAATCTAAGAGAAGGGTTAAATTCAATGAATATATAATGACTTAGCTGTCTTAGAGAGTATAATTAATGTCTTGAATATTAGCCCATTGTCACTTAACAATAAAGTCTTTAGAATGAATAAGATAAGGAAGTTCATTGAGAAATTATAGTACTTTACTGTATCATATTTATGCAAATATCTTCACCTTGATTCATATTCTTGAGTTAAACAGACATATAAATACCCTCCTTTCCTTTCTGTAAGGTAAATTGTAGCTTGCATAATTATGATGCTCAGTTTGAAGATTATTCTGCTCTTAGTCTTGCATCTCTTGCCAGAGGTGAAAACCTCAATGGTAAAGTTGAATAATAATGGATACGAAGGCATCATTATTGCAATTAACCCCAGTGTACCAGAAGATGAAGAACTCATTCAAAATATAAAGGTAAGAGAAAATTTTATTATCCACATATTTTTATGTCATTAACTATTTTCACATAGGCACACTCATGCAGAGTCATAATTTTCCTAAGTTGCTTTAACAGTATTCACCATTTTCGTAGTATTTATCTAAATAGTCAAAATTAATATCTGCTTAGTTTTATGTTTTTACTATATATTAATACTGGCAGTCATTCCCTTATGAATTGTTAAAATACCAAACTACTAATTTTTCAACCAGCTAGCTAATAGAAAAAACTTTAGAGCAAGTGGGAAAATATTTTTATATTTTGTCTTCAATAAAGTACTCTGAGGAAGTCAAATGGCTGCAGTACATTTATGCCACTAAACTACATTTAATTTTATTATCTTACACATTTCTCTGGTTGCTCATACTTGCTCAGTTTTGAAAAACATAAAAATCATGTGTGACTTATTTTAAAGAAAATATTACATATTTTGAGGCTGATTTAGCATCCTAATTTTATTTGCATTATTCATGTAAGGCATTATTATAAGATGTTGATATATATTATGTTCTCATGAGGTGGTCAAGAACAAGGATTATTAGTTTTTTTCTATAAATGAGAAATATTAAGTGATTTATACAGTCTATAATAAGTGACATATAGAGATGAAGCCTATATACCTATATAGTTTCATTATTACTTCTTAGTAAAAATCTTATATAAACATATTCCATATGAGGAGGTTAAGTCAAAATAAGTCTAGCAAAATGTTTTAAAATTAACACCAGATATAAAAATAGATTTGTTTGAACAACTCAATTATAAGAACTTCTGAACAGGCATGGTGGTACATACCTGTAATTCCAGCACTCAGGAAGGGAGGCTGATGCAAAAGGATTACAAATTTGAGCTCAGCCCAGCCAAAGGTATCGCAAAATTAAATGGAAAAATGGATAGGGGAGTTGCTAGGGATGAAGCTCAGTGTGAAAGCCCTGGGTTCAATATCCATAGGGAGAAAGAAAGAAAGAAAGAAAGAAAGAAAGAGAGAGAGAGAGAGAGAGAGAGAGAGAGAGAGAGAGAGAAAGAAAGAAAGAAAGAAAGAAAGAAAGAAAGAAAGAAAGAAAGAAAGAAAGAAAGAAAAGAAAAGAAAGAGGAGGGGCGGGGAAGGGAGAGGAAGGAAGGGAAAAGGAAGGGAGAAGAATCTCTGTTGGATTAAGTAAGCAACTTGCTACCAGGCTCCCAGACTTATTCACCTTTATGTCTCACCCAGCACCCCATTCACATCTCCAACCCATAATACCATTTACAGACATGGACAGATAAAAAACAGAAAGTCAATTACAGGAATATAAAGATGACTTTATAGACTGAAGAGATGTAGCAAAATTCAACCTATTTGTCATTTGGTCTTTGCAAAAATACTTGGGAAAAGAGGCACTGATTTCCTTCTTCTAGTTGATATATATAATGTTCACATTCGTTTCGATATGAAATTGTTATTATAGGTACTTTTAATTTTGTCAGGAAATGGTAACTGAAGCTTCTACTTACCTATTTTATGCCACCAAACGAAGAGTTTATTTCAGGAATGTAAGCATTTTAATCCCACAACCTGGAAATCAAAATCTAAGTACTTAATGCCAAAACAAGAATCATATGAACAGGTAGGTTACTGAGCTCTTCAACTGTTTCCTGTGCTTTCTAAAAGTTAATGTAACTTTTTGTAATTCCTGTTCAGTAATTAAATCAGTGATCTAACTTTTCTTAATGCAGATTTAAAAATGCTTGTTTTCAAAATCCCTTGTTTCTGTTACTCTTGCAATTTGTTTTCATTTGCTTGTTCTTTGACTATTTAGGCAGATGTCATAGTCTCTGATCCTCATCCTACGTACAGCAATGATCCCTACACACTTCAATATGGACAATGTGGAGAGAAAGGACAATATATACATTTGACTCCAAGCATCCTGTTGACTAATAATTCCTCCATCTATGGGCCCCAAGGTAAGAATATCTGTTTTATATTTGTGTTCTTATTCTCAGTGGAAAAAAAATTGTGACACCATCCATGATTAACATTATTTTGAAAGATTTTAATAGGATAAAATATGTATTAAGTAATAACTTTGTTTAAAAATAAGCTAGTCCTGTTTCAACTTGTTTCTCTGTGCATATATGTTGAAATATAAAATGTGTCATTTATTGTTATTAACCCATTCCAACTTTTTTGACATAATGAAAAGTATCAAATTGCAGAGTTCCTTAACTCAATTAGATTGGAAGATGGGGTGGAGATACAAGGAAACCATATTAAAATACTGTTACTATAAACTTCTAAATGACAGTGTTCTCTCACAGGCAGAGTATTTGTCCATGAGTGGGCTCATCTCCGGTGGGGAGTATTTGATAAGTACAATGTGGACTGGCCATTTTATTTTTCCACAAAGAACACTATTGAAGCAACAAGGTATCATTGTGTTGAACAAATAAATTCTCAAAATATTTCATGATGGCAATTCAGTTTTCTATAGTAGGCAAACAAAGGCTATCTTATCAAATGGTTGGGTGTTCATACAGTTAATTTCAATATCCAACCTGTACCACTATGAATGTATCCAGTTAGTTGCAGGATTTTTCCCTTGGAATCAAGACCAATCAGGAACTGGGACTCATTTTAGTATTCACAGGAATTATACTAACATGTGTTACCAACAGAAGACAATGGAAAAAGCTAAACCTGAAGATACCTAAGAATTGAAATTCAATTCTACTTACATTTGTGCTCCATCTGACACATAACTTTTTTTTTTTTTTAATCGGTACTGGGGATCGAACTTATGACCACACACTTGTAAGGCAAGTGCTTATGCCGCCGAGCTAAATCCCCAGCCCTAGATACGTAACTTCTTAATAAAGCTGTTTCATTGAAATCAATTAAACTAAGAACTTGTTGGTAGATATGTTTTACTTTTCATTTGAAGAAAAAAGTATTTATTATAAGAGTAAGTCAGAAAACTGACTTTTTTTAAAGAAATGTAATTTTGGGGCATAAACTCTAAACAGATGAGATGTTTAAATCTTTAAGTTAAAAATATCAAGCATGTGGAATATTTAAAGAGTATAGAAGAACAATAGAAATCAATAAAAGAAAGAAATTAGTATTTGAGAGAAAAATGTGTTTGATGAAAGAGGAGAGCTAGAAAAATACCACTCTATCTGCTTTGTGGCATTTGCTTAATCTTCCTGGAGCTGCCTGGACTCCTTCAAGACTGAACTCTCAGCCAGGACACTAGTTCCTCCCACCTTCATCCCACAAAACTCCCTTGCCCAAACAATTCATTCTTCCCTATTCATTCTTGAAATATTTCCCCTCTCTAAATGTCTTTCTTCTCTCTCCAGTTGATACTAGATGTCCCGGGGAGCATTCCTGCAGCACCATGTATATGGGCTGCTCTCACACTTATGTCCTTGAGCAGTAATTGTACATATAATTTTTATCTTCCTGCTAGATTAAGATGCTTCAGGACTGTGGATTTTTTCCTTTTTATTTTTGTTTTTTATTTTGTTTTCATTGAATCCCATGTCCTTGGACTAGGTATAAGGTCAAAGTTAAATGAAGAATGTACCAATAATAAATTTTTCATAAAGAAATGAAAAACAAATGGGTTTCTTTATAATCAGTCATAAAAGGTATTAAAAACTAGTATTTAATACAACATTTATTGAATATTTAAAAAGAGATGTATTCATAAAAACAAACATCTATTTTATACCAGGCACTTTAAGGCAGTGAAGTCTCATGTCCAAGTTCAACTTGCAGGTTAAGTGCAACTAGCTTTCTTGGAAGATATTGCTTCCCCTACCCCTTAATCCTTGCAATACAAGAAAATTTGTTAAAATGGACTAATGTCATGTAATAGTAACACAGAATGGCAGGAAGTTGTGCATATTTAATAAATTCTTTCAAATTCTTTACCCATATTTCACCCTTACTTCCTACTATGGACTTGATAGTTAATTTTATCATTAAAACCAAATACCGTGAATACACAAACATTTTCAGGCAAGGCTTACTTTTATTTCTTCCTCCAGTCTACCTCATTGGTTCTCAAAAGTAAGTTTCCAAATGCTCTATATATAGTTTGTATTTCACACTTGGAGGCATAAGAAAATTTAAGCCACGTTGATCTTCCCTTTATCATTTAGAAGCAATTACTCTATATCCCTTAATTCATTTAATCTTCATGTCATTCCTGTAAATCAAAAATGTTCATAGTCCAAAGTCCCACATTTTATTGATTTATTGATCACATTAGTATAAACAAGAAATGTTTAATAAGTATGAACTAATACCAGGGTTCTTACAGAAATTGATGGCAAATAAAGGGTAAGTGTTGTGCCTTCTTCTGTTAAAATGGAACATTTCTACATGCTCTGCAACAACTGTCACAGAGAGAAAGATTTTAGGATGTTAGTGTTATTTCTGATTCTCTCCATCTGCAGATAAAAGTATAATCTAATTATTTCATCATAGATGCTCCACTCACATTACTGGTATGAATGTGGTTTTCAATGAATGCAAAGGAGGCAGCTGTATAACAAGGCCATGTAGACGTGACTCAGGGACAGGACTGTATGAAGCAAAATGCACATTTATCCCAAACAAATTCCAGACTGCAAGAGATTCTATAATGTTCATGCAAAACCTTGATTCAATAAGTACCTTCCAGTTCTATTCTCACAAGGAAATCCTTAGGAAAAAAAAAAATAAGGAAGCTGAACTTTCTGCTATGAAATTATGTGTGCAACAGAGAAAGGAAATTACTCAGGCAACTCTTTAGAAGTCATTTTTCCTAGTCTGTGTCAGGATGTGCCTGAAAATTATCACACCCTTTTCTTATAAGCCTGTTTTTTACTTCAGATGTAGGATTCTACTCTCTTTAGATTCACATCAAAAATTCTTCCTTCATTCACTTTTGCGAACTTGTGTCAAGAGCTACAAGCTTACTTTTAATTCCTCTGCTAAGTGTTATCCATATTACTTTTTTTTTAACCAGGAGTTGAACTCAGGACCTTGCACTTGCCAGGCAGGCACTTGTGCCACTGAGCTAAATCCATGGCCCCATATTACTTTTTTTAAGTAACTCAAGGTAACTGTGGAAAGTACTACATTCTAGGTTTTCCATTAGATTCTCACTAAAGTGTACCACACTGTTGAAAAATAATAATGTGAAAATACATAGGAGAATGTGTCCACAGAATAAATTGAAGAAAAAATTCATGAGCCAATATTTGATATGAAATAATTGGCAGACATCAAAACTGGGGCTGTCATTCTTAATCTGTGTCACTGTGGGCAAACTACTAAATTTGAGGTTTAGTCCTCTCAACTATTAATTTAAATTTAGTGCTCTCCTCTTTTAATCCTGAAATTTAGTTTTCTTATCTTTTAAATAGTTATTACAACGCCTACTTCACATTGTCATTGTTAGGTTTACAACAGCTAATATGAAAAAAGTATTAGCACAGTTCTTATCACAAGGTAAGCACAAAATAAGCTTAATTTTTTAAATTTATAAAATATTTGGAAGACAAACTCTTGTTTACCTGAATAAGCCTTATGTTTCTTCTTGTTAATTTTTTTATTTTAATTGATGCATAATATTTATGGACTCTAGTGTGATACTTTGATACATGTATACAATGTGTAATCATCAAATCAGAGTAATTAGCATACCATCACCTCAGATGTTTATTTTTTGTGGTAATATTATTCAAAATCCTGTTATTATTTATTTTGAATACATAATAAATTATTATTGTTTAGTGTCACCATACTACGTAATGAAACACTAGAAGTTATTCCTCTTAAATGTAATTTCATACCTGTTAATCAGCCTCTCCCTATCTCTGTCCCTCCCCTTCCCAGTCACTAGCCACCACTATCCTATTCTCAGCTTCCATAAGATCAACTTTGTTAGCATATGCATGAGACCATATTATGAGACCATACAGTATTTATCTTTGTGGACCTGGGTATATCACTTAACACAATATCCTCCAAGTTTATGCATGTTCCCACATATAATATGATTTTGTTTTTCTTATGGCAAAATAATATTCATATATAGGTCATTTTATTCATCAATTCATCCATTGATGAACACTTGATTTTACACCTAAGCTGTTGTGAATATTGCTACAGTAAACACAGAAGTAGAGTTATCTCCTTAACATACTATTTTGTTTGGGGGTTTGTTTGTTCATTTGTTTATTTATTGGATATATACCCAATAGTGAGATTTATGGAGAGATGGTGGCTTTGTTGTTTAATTTTTTAAGGGAGTGCCATACTGTTCTTCATACTGAGTAATGATTTACATTCCCATCAACAGTGTGTGAACATTGCCCTTTCACAGCACACTTACCTACTATTTCTGATAAATTTGTATTTTTATTTCATTCTGCAGGGCTGAGGAAAGAATCTTTGGCCTTGTAAATCTAAGCAAGCCACATCCCCACCCCTATATATTTGAAATTATTTTGAACCCTAAGGCGTTAATGATGAAAGGCTTAAGTTAAAAGTATAGACTTGATAGTGTCTTCTAAAATAATTTTGAGGATGATGGTGACAAACAGGTTAGCAGTGAGCACAGTATGGGTCCTATATTGCAATTGTGTAGCACCAAAACTCTCAGTTAGTAGTTAAATGTTTTGAGCAAGGCCGCCCAACTAGTTTTTCTTCTAAACTTTTAGAACTATCCCAAGTTTTGAGTAGAAATTTCTTTTTTTAAAAAACTCCATTCTGGAAATACGTGACACATGATTCAGTAAAGTTCACTTTAATCTCCTGTATCTGAATCAATAAAGACTACAAAAAAAAAGAGTTCAGCATCAAAATAGAACAAAAAAAGATGAGGATGGTTGGAGTATGTACTGCCTATTCCAAATGGTGCATTCCAAAAGCAACTGACTGTCAGGAGATAATTCATCCTCCCTAACTGGAACACGAATGATAATGAAGACTATTTGGCTGACACATGTAGGGTAACTAATTATGTAAGATACGGCTCAGCGATAAATACTGAATTTTAATCATATATCTTATCCAGAATAACATTAACTTCTAATTATTAGAACATAGATGAAATATATGCATAGGATCTGTATTCAAGGCATGAGGTCAGACCCAGAAAGATGCAAAACAATGAATATTCATTTCTCCATTTTCCTTTCCTTAATCTTCATTATTCCTACTTCATGGCCAGCACTGTATCAGGAACAGAAAACACAGAAATAATTAAACAGAAATTATTCTTGAAGAATTCAGTTTAGTGAGGAAATTAAAGATACGAGGAAAATGTACACAATACAACGTACAAAGAGATACAGAGATGTGAACCAAATGTTATGGGGACAATGATTATCTCTAAACAAAGGTCAGAAAGTGGTTTCTGAAGGAACGTGTTTTTAGCTGAAATTTGAAAAGAAAGAATGCGAATTTTCCAAAGACAAAAGGGAAATACTATTCCATGCAAAAAGAAAAAAAATTTACAAAAGCAAAAGTAGAATAAGGTAGAGATATGCAGGATTGCACAAGTTAAGCACTCCATAAAGTATCTGTATCATAGTCATTAAAGATTTTAATATTTACTATGAACAATTCTCAGGCAAATAGCAGTAAGGCATTTCAGAAAGGGATGTCTTTTCCTAATTTGCACAAAATTACCATGTGGGTTAGTAGACACCCTAGTAAAAATTTCTGACATATTTCAGGGGCAGAAAGGAATTCTGTGAGAGAAGCAAAAGATACATGATGAGCAAGGGGCAAAAAAGGGTATGTTTAAGTGTGTAGGATTGATAACCATATTACTGTTTTTGTTGGATAGTTGACCAGAACTGTTTGCAGTCTCACTGTTTGAATGTCCACTTTGTATGCTTTAATTTTGTAACTTGAACAACTATTTCTAAGAGGACAATATGTAATTTATCAACTAGTGATTTCTTACTGTTTTTTTTAATTCTTTATTACTTCTATCCTTTTTATGTTTTGCTTTTTTTCCACTTTAAATAAAATTTAAAAAATACAAAAAAATTTTTAAAGGAGATGGAAATAAGAAATAGGGATCTAAAAAGCTAAGGTGTTCAAGTTTTATCCTCTCAACTTTAGAGTGGTGATATGTTCAGATAAACTCTTCCTGGAAGGTAACCAGTGATTATGGAAGGTAGGATGGAGTCAGAGAGGCAGGAAGACCAGCTGGCAGGTCATGGCAACAGACAGATACCTGAACAAAGACAATGGCAGTGATAGGGGTAAGAGGCCAAGGTTTAATAGACATTTCATAACAGCTAGAATTAATCATAAGTCACTGCTTTGACTGCAAACTGTATTTTTCTCCTATCTAACATAATCATTTTGGGACATGTTCACCAGAGCCATATCAGAAACAGAACAAACTCCTAAAATTTGGACAATCTTAATTATTTAGTTCTTCCAAATCTGAGCTTTTATCTGGAATTTTGTGTTGGGAAGAGCATTAAAATAATAGAATGATGCTCTGATAGTAATTCTCACCAACAGGAGGCTTACTGCAAGATGATTTCCTTTCTGAATGCTGCACCAACTTATAAGAACATTTTTCTAAATCACTAAGTTTTCAAAATTTGGAGGATTTTCAGAGATTCTATAGTAATAAAACATTCATTGGCTGAATTGTAGGACTTAGTTTATCACTTTCCACTAATAAAGAAATAATTACATTCCTCATTTTCTCCCCATATATTCATTACTTTTTTGGAAGTATTCTTTTACTTATGTTAAAATTCACCACAGCCAGTAACATTCCAGATTGTTAGATCATCCACACTCAAGTTTTTCAACTGTGAAGATACATAACATATTTAAATAAAGAAGACTATTTTTTCTACTCACATTTAGGGAACAACTAGACATTGCCACACTTTGTCTCTTTTATCTTAAACTTAATATTCAAGACTTGAGCTCCCCAAAAGTCTAGAAGGGAAAATAAGGAACTAACATTAGCAAATCCCAGCCTGCCACCACCCGCTCCAGTGACATAATCTACTTATACCTAAAAGAATCACTAAAAATGTTAACAGAATATAGTGACAGCTTTACGTCGCTTACTCCTTCAACTATGCAAAATGTGTGTTACAATATTTGATTACAAAGTAATTCTGGACCTCTGGAAGATAAAATGTGTGTGTGGGTACATATGGCAGCTAGCTATGTATTTGGAAAGGCAGGTGATACCTCACACTTATCATAACATTGTATTCTAATTAATTTTTTTTCCAGGTGGTTGAATTTTGCACAGCAAAAACACACAATGCAGAAGCTCCAAACCTACAAAACAAAATGTGCAATCACAGAAGCACATGGGATGTAATCAGTGAATCTCCTGATTTTCAGAATGCAACTCCTATGAAAGGAACAAATCCACCACCTCATCCTACATTTTCACTGCTCAAGTCCAAACAGCGAGTAGTCTGCTTGGTACTTGATAAATCTGGAAGCATGGCTACAGTAAGACAGTTTTTTGCTTACTCTCTTAAATTACATATTTAAATGAAAATATAATTTAATGTTAGGTTTGGCTCTAGTAAGCTAACATAGTTCTGTTGTACCAAATTTCCACACAATAGTTTTAGATAAGTACTAGAATATGTTAAAATAAAAATAAGTGTAACATTAAGGCTGTTGCAATTTTTACTCCTTAACTTTTAGTTCTAACCAACCAGAAAAACATGATCAAATAAAAACAAACTAAAAATTATCCATGATTCTATCACTGAACAGATCATTCCACTCTTTTATTTCTGTTAATATATTTTTCTTCTTAAAAATGTGGTTGTACTTTATATACTTTGTATTCTGTTTTTACATAATATATCTTAAACATTCCCTAGGTAAAATAAAATTCCATGACATAATTTTTAATTATTGTCTCATATATATATATATATATATATATATATATATATTTTAATATAGTCTAACAATTTCTGTGTCGAATATTTTGAAAGTTTTCAATTTATTACTATTAAAAGATACACTGCAATGAACATCTTTGCATGCATTTTTAACTACCTCCTTAAAAGAAATTACTGAGTATATAACTGCTAAGTAAAGAAGCACAGAACTTTAAGGCTTTGGTAATTTATAATGATTAATTTTTTAATCTTTTAAAGTTTGAATTAAATGGAGTAAATTTTCAAATACATTCATCAGTCCTCATCATCAAACCTTGAATGACTTTGTCTTTCAAGATTTGAAGTCTCAGGAAGCGTTCCTATATCTTTTTCTTACAGGAAGATGATCTTGGCTTGTCTCGTCTCATTTGAATGAATCAAGCAGCAGAAATGTATTTAATTCAAATTATTGAAAAAGGATCCATGGTTGGGTTGGTCACATTTGAACATTATGCTACAATCCAAACTAACCTAATAAAAATAACTGATGATAGTGCTTATCTAAACATCACCTCAAAACTTCCTCAAGTTGCTAGTGGTGGAACTTCAATTTGCAGTGGACTCAAAGAAGGATTCCAGGTAAAATAAAAACTTAAAATCATAATATCACTTGTTATATACTATTGCTTTTAATTTTTTCCATTGATCTTTGAACAGGATCATGAGTTCATAGGCTCCTCATTTAATAATATTCTGACCTGATCCAGGTAAATCATTTTTGGAAAGAAAAACAGTGACCTGTTCTCTTATCTGTTGTTTACAGAAAGAGATTTGCTGCATCTGATTGTTTCACTGGCATCTTCTTGAGGTACTAAGTGGCACTGGGAAGTGGATAAATAAGGGGGAAAATATCTAGTGGGCATATAGTCATGCTCTTATTGAAAAGCAGCCCATTTCTCTTGCACTCCTAAAATCTGAATTTCTATGGGTACGAAATAATCCCAATAAGGGGACTGTCCAAGAGGAAAGTTAGTAACATTTTAATGTTATGGATAAGTCCCAATTTATCAATTCAAATTGACATTTTATAATCAGAGATGGAGATAGGTCCTCAAACAGTGTAGGATCATAGCCAAAGAACATACCGTAGGTGGAAGCTTAATGAAATCAAACTTGTGAACTTAAAAAATTATGAGCAGATGTTGAGCACTACAGCCAACCATCTTCAGCATCATTTAAATCTTTTTTAACCTAAGCTGTCACCACTTAAGGCTATTATCAGGTTGTAAGTCACAAAAACAGAAAGCGTGCCTTTGATGGTCTCTTTGTCTCAGTTAAAGAAATCATTGCTACTTTTATCCATTCCACTAAACAATACCATCTTTTAACTTTCCTTGGGGTGACTATTTTTCATAAAGCATATTGATTTTAAAAGCTTGAGATCCTGACTCTTTTGGGTAAGTAATTCAATTCAGAAAATCTGTTTGCTCAACTCAGGAAACATGGGTATACACAGTACTTATTTAATTGTGAGAATTATGCAAAATAAGTAAATGTTTAAAAATGCCTTGCTGGACTTCAGCAAGATGGTGGATCAGTAAGTAGCAAGATAAAGAGCCTCTCTGCGAGAAACAGCTCAGATACTAGAATTTAACACCATGGAGAAGACCAGATGAAAGGAGAGGGATTCTCATGACCTAGGAAGAAACTAAGGAGAAAGAAAAAAAAGAAAAGAAAAGAAAAGAAAAGAAAAGAAAAGAAAAGAAAAGAAAAGAAAAGACACATGGACAGAACATTGGAGCCAGATGCACTCTCACTGGAGCCAGTCCCACAGTGTGTTACGTGCAGCTGGAGTCTGACGACTTTCGGTCATGCTGAAGTCAGGGGTTGGTGAGCCAAAGACTTTGGCAGGAGGACACGTCGCAACAGAGAACGGAGCCGGTGTAGAGAACTGCACTGGCCCGTAGTGAGTGCTCAGAATTTGGTACTTTCATGGGAGGGGGTGACTGGCTGGGTGACATTTTGGAATTGGGCAGGATGGGCCTGAAACTGGAACTGTAGTGGCTTCAGTTGGCACAGAACAGATTGGTGGGAACTGCTTGGACTAGGTCCCACCCTTGTGTGGGACCCAATAGCCAGGGACTAAGTTGCCCCTGAAACTGTCCCAAACCGGTTCCACCTGCACAGCACATATTAATGTGGTGAAGACCCCTGGTGGTTGACTGGGTTGGAGGGAAGGAGCCAGCCTGCACCACCACTGCTTGTACCTCAATGATCAACAACAAACTTGAAAGGGCAGCAATCCCTAGCCAGCACACTTCAGAGTAATTGTAACCAATACAGAAAGGGCCTGGGACCTCCACTATACATTTGTCTGGAAGAAACCAGAAACATGACAAGAGAAAGAAACAAAAAAAAAAGTCTCCAGCCACCGACCCAAACAATATGGATCCAGGAGAGGTAAACACATTAGAGATCGAGGGCAGCAAACCTGAAGTATTGGAAGCAGCATCAGCTGACATAAAGAATATCTTTGTGACATTATAGAAGAATTTGAAACAAATACTAATAGAAGTAAAGCAAGATATAAGAAGATTAATAAAAGAAATGTTAAGCACCTCTCAAGAAGACACAGATGGAAGAATGAAGGAGAACAGAAAAAGGAGGGAAACCTTCAATGAAGAATATTAAAAAAAATTTAGAATACATGAAACAGTCAAAGTGATTGCCAGGAAATTAAAAACTCCAATGAATTATGGCAAAACTGCTTGAAAGAAACTAAAAATAGACTATCAAAACTTGAAGACAGGTTTGCAATGTGTGATGATGAAAGGGAAAATCTCTTAAAAATATCAAGGAACCAGGAAGTAACAATAAAAAGGCCAGAAGACAACAAGAGGAGCTATAATTTAAGAATAAAAAATATGAGTGAAGAAGCAGGGATAAACACAAAGGAAATACAAAGGCTATTTGCAGAAATAATTAAGGAAAACTTCCCAAGCATAGGAAAAGGAAGTAATATGCAAATATATGAGGCATACAGAACTCCAACCAAAACAGACCTACACCCAGATATATAATAATCAAGACTCCAGAAATTCATCACAAGAACAGAATATTAAAATCTGTCAGAGAAAAGAAACAGATCACCTATAAAGGAAAACCCATCAAAATCACAACAGACTTCTTGACACAAACCACCAAATCAAGAAGAGCTCAGAACAAAGTAATCCAAGTCCTGAAAGAAAATAACCTCCAACCCAGATTGATGTACCCTGCAAAACTATCTCTCAAAATTAATGGAGAAACAAGATGCTTCCATGCCAGAGAGGAACTGGGAGAGTTCATGACCACCAATCCAACCCTACAAAAACTACGATGAGGCAAAAAAGATTGGTTATAATCTCTAACATAGATGGCCTTGCTACACTAAAAAAAGAAACACAGGCAGAGTAGATCAGGAGATAGGATCTATTGAGATGCTCTCTATAGGAAATATAATCAAACTAAAAGAGGGTTTATGGACTGAAAATCAAAGATGAGAAAATAATGTTCTATGTGACAGGGAACCAGAGAGAAATAGGGGTAACTCATCCAGCAGCTGCAGATAGGTTGGAAAGACATGAGCAGTGGAGAACTACTCAGCTACAAGGAAGGAAAACCTTGAAGCTTTTGTAGGTAAAAGAATACAAGCTAAGATCAAGCTCAGAGGTAAAAAGGTTCAGAACCATTTAGGTAAATAGTGGTTTGCCTCCCTAATCTAAAAACTAGAGTTAATGGGATCCAAAATGTACAATGCACCCTGTGAAAGTGAAAGGGGAGGAATTGTCTAAAAAAGAAAGGCAGAGGACATTGTTAATAGTGTATCATGATTTAAAACCCACGTTGTCCTCATTGTTCTGTTTAGTTTGATTATATTCTGTTCCAGTCTGTCTACCTGTACTAGATTTGAAGGCACAGACAGCTATTCCAAAAATAGCAGGATATACGACAGTAACCATCCTTAATTTCCTATTAACTTAATCTGAAGCCCTGAATTACTTGCACTGTCTTATTATGACTGATCTTATTTGAATGTGGTTTGTTAGATCGCTGTCTTGTCTTGACTGATTTTATTCAAATCTGTTATGTTTGATAGTATCAAGTCTGAGAGTATAGGCAACTACTCTGAAGATGATAAGATTCACTAGGATACCCATTCTGATTTGACTATTACCTGCTTTTGAAGTCCTATAATGGCTCCAATATTTTTGCTTTTATTGATATTGTTCTGTACTGCTATGTTCAATTTTACTATGCTGATGATATAGACAATTCTATTGAAGATAACAAGAGACATCATAGTAACCATTGTAGATCACTTTGTATTGTGGTTTTAATTATGTGCTATGTCCATCTTTTTGTTTTGAATGACCTTGTTTTGTTTTCTTTCTCATTTGGTTTTGTTCTTTTAAAAATAAAATTTAAAAAAATATAGAGCAATGCCAAAAAAAATAGAAGAATGCCTTGCTATTATAAAGCATCATTATTTTAATATGGCTATAGTCACTTCTAAAATATGATAAGTATTGTATATTGGGAATATATCTAAATATTTGTATATAATTGTTTTATATGTATTGTTCTTAATCTATTTTGCTGTACATCTTATTTAGATCACAAAATCTGTTGATTAATATATATTAGAAAATCATATTCAAGTTATAAAAGGCTCTTAATTACACAATGAAAGCATACAGTACATAAGCATTTTAGTTATAATTCAACAATATCAGTTAATATTTATTGACTATATATTACCCGCATTGAATGTTTATATTATTACCTGAATTACACATATGATCTTATAGCCTATTAACTTGTGAGCTACATATTATTATGCTCACTTTGTACATATGGAAATTGAGGTTCAGAGTAATTAAATCTTTCTCTAGATTATATAGTGAATAACTGCCAGATCTAGTATTCAAACTCTGGTCTTTTTTACTCTAAAATAAAAAAAATTAACTACTAATCTATGCTTTCTATAGAACTCATTTGTGTGTGTGTGCATGTGTGTGTGTGTCTTGAAAATGGCTAAACTGAACATTATTCTATTTAACAAATGGAAGAGCTGTAATTTCATCTTTAGGTATCTAATGGCAAAGACATTAGCTAATATTCTTAGTGGAAAAAATTTTAATTATAATAACTGATAAGTTCATGAACTTTCTTCTTCATAGCAAGTCAATAGCTTTTCTGGGAAATCCTGGAAATTGCCAAATAAAATACATTTTAAAAGCACATAATTATTTAACCTCACAAAGTCATCTTTGGACATGACACTGCAAGTCCTATGTAGTCTGCAGTCTTTCAGAACTGTGTAGATCACTTGCTTCTACCCCAAATATCTCTATGATCATAACAGCAACTAATAATCCCTGAAGACTTACTATGTGCCAGAACTGTTCTAAGTGTTTATTCTTCCTCTCTTGGGTAGCACCATATGTATGGTGTTACAACTGTAGCTTTAGAAACCTATATACTACACTCATTCCCATATGCCAACTCAGTCTGAAATAAAATGCAAAAAGTTTCCTTTTGCTTACTATGATATATAAGACTAAAGAGTTCTCCAAAACTAAGAAACATATTTATTCTTAGTTTACATTTATTCAGAAATGACTTTCTGTAATTAATAACCTTGGTCTTTACTATAAGGCAATTACCAAGAGTAACCAGAGTACATCTGGTTCTGAAATCATCTTGCTAACAGATGGGCAAGATAATGGGATAAGCTCATGTTTTGAGGAGGTCAAACGAAGTGGCGCAATCATCCACACCATTGCTCTGGGACCTTCTGCTGCCAAAGAACTGGAGATCCTGTCAAATATGACAGGGAAATCTTTGGATTAGAAAGTTTCAGTAGAAAATAAATTTCTAGTCTCTACCATTCCAAGCGCTGTTTCTCCACAAACTATAAATCTGCACAGATATTTCCCACCTAAAATTAATTACTTAACTTTTATTTGTCTTTCCAATTAGTTTCTTTTCTCTCTCTACTTCTTCATGGAAATCCTGGAATTAACTTCTCAAATTACTCAATATTTTCTGTCTTTATTCACTGCTCATCTACTTTTTGTCAATACCACTAAACAGAACATTCTTTCCCAATGGCTACTCACCAAGTTCAAAATGGCTGCTTAATGCCAAAATACCATTCAATCCTACCGTGAAGATTTAGACATCTCTGTTTTATAGAAGAGGAAATGGAAACCTAGAGGCTACAAATGTTTTGCCCAGTGCCATAGCTAGAACCTTGAATACCAATTCAGACTGCTTTCCATCATCCCACTCTGCTTCTGTTCTCCCACCACATCCTAAGCAGTCTTCACAAACCCTTTGCCTGGGCTACTTCAGTAGTCTTCCAAGTGGCCTCTCTGCCATTTATTAGTTCAATAGTTATGTATAGATTGTCTTATTTGTGGCAGCCACTTGTGCAATTCTTGCCTTACACAATCTATTCTTTCCTAACTCCTCACAACCAAATAAACTCTCTATTCCTTAACTCCAATATTATCTATCTTGTATAATCAATTTTTGCTTTATTCTGAATTGCTGCTCTCTAATTGTCTTGGCATGTTTTTCACCCAACTAGAAAATAAGTCATCAATTCATAAGAATTATCTTAAATTTCATTTGTACAACATTATTTAGTGCTTAACTTTACTCACTGGCACACATTTACCACTTGATGATAGATATTAAAAACAATAAAACTTGATCTGTCTTTAAACATTCCTTTATTCTTATTTATCCTACTTATTTTGAGCAATGTTTTAGTTATTGTGGGATTAGTTGAGACACCAATATATTGAAAGTTCATGAAGTTCATCTTTTAAATTTAACAAGAAAATTTCAGTGGATTTTAAAGTATATTAATTACTTCAAAAATGTGATTTTTTTCCACTTGAAATTCCATTTTAGGAGGACATCACTTTTATGTCTATAAAGACATAAATGGGCTTATTGATGCTTTCAGCAGAATTTCGTCTTGAAGTGGAAACATTGCTCAGCAATCTCTTCAAGTGAGTAATGTTAAAACATTTCTTGCCTTCTCACAGCTGTAATAAATTTATATTATCCAAATTATTAACCTTTCTGTCTATAATAAATATTTGGCATAAAAATATTTCAGGTATGCAGAACAAAAACATCTTTATGCAATTTCCTTTTCCATGACACTTATCACCACTTTTTTTGCTTTCTTCTTTAAAATTATACATATTATTTGGAAAATTCTTTAATTCTCACTTTAATTAAAATTTCAAATTTAAAATTACTCTGAACTAAACTTTAAAATCCCATTTCCTATAATAACAAGTGCATTTTATGTGTGTTTTCATTTGTAATAGTTGGAAAGTACAGCTTTTAACATTACAAGGAATAAGTGGGTAAACGGTACAGTGCTTGTGGATAGTACAATTGGAAATGACACTTTCTTTGTTGTCAACTGGACAATAAGAAAGCCAGAGATTATTCTTCAGGATCCAAAAGGAAAAATATACAAAACCTTGGACTTCAATGAAGATAAGCTAAATATTCATTCTGCAAGACTTCGAATACCAGGCATTGCAGAGGTAGATCTATTTTTTTTTATTTTCATTGTTTTATTAGTCAATTCCTATGTTAAAAAAACAAAAACAACATCTCATACATTGTAGATGTTGAAATAGTAACAGATCATCTGTTATAAAAGAAGCCAAATACAGTAATAAATTCACACTATTTACCAGTTTGTAAAATCAAATATGAAAAATCATTTTAAATTTCTAAATAATTTTATATTCTAAATTTAAGAGTATTAAAATAGGGGCTGGGGATTTAGCTCAGCGGCATAAGCGCCTGCCTGGCAAGTGCGAGGTCATGAGTTTGATCTTTGGTAGCACAAAAAAAACAAAAAACCAAGAGTAGGAAAATATTACAAAAGCTCTTACAGACTTTTTTTTTTAATTTTCAGACAGGCAGATGGACTTACAACCTTCATAATAAGCATGTCAACTCTCAGTTGCTAACCCTGACAGTGACCACACGAGCAAAAAGTCCTATCACACTCCCAATAATTGCAACTGCTCATATGAGTCAAAATACAGCACATTACCCTAGCCCAATGATTGTCTATGCACGAGTCAGTCAAGGGTTTTTGCCTGTTCTGGGAGTCAATGTAACAGCTATTATAGAAGCTGAAGATGGAAATCAAATAACACTGGAGCTCTGGGACAATGGAGTAGGTAATAAGAATCTGCATCAACCTCTATTGAATTTTAAATCCTCCCACAGGATCCCATGATTTAGAAGTGAATATTTCCTGTATATGCTGATTAACCATATTTTAAAGAAAATTACATTCAACTGTAATGTTTTTTAAATTTTTAATTTAATTATCTTGACAAAGCAGACATAAGAATAATTACCTTCTTTAAATGTCATGAACAATTTTACTTTTTCCATGGAAATTTTGCTGTTGTTGTTGAGTTTTGTTTTGTTTTGTCTTGTTTGCAGTACTGCAGATTGAATTTGGGGCCTTCACACTGAGCTACTGACTTGGCCTTTTTTTGTATTTGCTTATTTTGAGACCAGGATATCACTTAATTGCTCAATTGCCCAAGCTGGGCTTGAACTTTCAATCTTCCCACCTCAACCACCAGAAGGCTGTAATTACAGTCATGTGCCCTCCATATCTGGCTTTTATGGGGAAGTTAAGAATACAATTTTTCCCCATTTTCATTTGTGTCAGTGTTTCACATGTGCTAGCTCCAGCAAGTTATATTTCCCATATTTTGATAAACTTCTTTTACGAAATGATAATAACAGCTAGTATTAATTAAATGCCTATAGACTTCAAACCAAAATAATATTATCCCAAAGTTCATGTACTTAAAACACTGTACTATGCTGTCTTCCAAATTGCTGAAATCACCATTCCTGATGACTATTACATCTCAATGTCTAGGTGCTGATACTGTCAAAAATGATGGCATTTACTCAAGATATTTCACAGATTACCATGGAAATGGTAGATACAGCTTAAAAGTTCATGCCCAGGCAAGAAAAAACACAGCCAGACTAAGTTTAAGACAACAGAATAAGGTTCTGTATATACCTGGCTATGTTGAAAATGGTAAGTAGCACTGAAATGGAAATAATAATAATCTATTTAGGTAAACTGCATATGGCAAACATTGAAAATATAATGTACTATAGAGAATACAAGTATATCATCTATATTTTCCAAATTCCAATTTCTATTAATTCACCTACCACAATCTATGTTTGCATGTTTTGTTCACATCCCATTTGATTCATTTCATTCACAATGAAATAAAAATTTATTGATCATCTCTGATGTGGCCAACACTGTGCCAGCTGCAGGAGCTACAAGGTAAATAAGATGCAAAGAACTGAAAGAACCTAGAATCGAGTACTGTAGAAAGACAAGTTAAAAGAGAGTTTTAAGGTGGCATATGGTCTCATCAATATCAAAACATTAAAATGTTTCACTAAAAGCTTCACTTCATTAATGTTTGCCATCAGCACTAATCATTTACACCAGTAAGATCACCTTACATGATGAGGAATAAACATGGAAACAGGAAAAGTTACAATATTACCATTTGTTTGTTTGGTAGGCAATATTATAATGAACCCACCCAGACCTGAAGTCAAAGAAGATGCAGCAAAAGTTGAAGTGGACGACTTCAGCAGACTAAGCTCTGCAGAGTCATTTACTGTGGCAGGAGCGCCTCCTAAGGGTAACCATACTCCTGTGTTCCCACCCAGTAAAATTACAGACCTTCAGGCTAAATTTGAAGGAGATCATATTCAACTTTCATGGACTGCCTCTGGCGATGTCCTTGATAAAGGAAAAGGTAAGTTTGATATTAAGTTTTAAAATATGCTACAAGAAATCCCACGGTTTTCATTTGCTAGGAATTTTCCATTGTCTCATTTATGAATAACATTTGTAAGTGTCTACATACACCATTATACATTTATTTTAAAATGTGAAAACCAATAATGCACTGATTCCAGTTGATTCTATGTTTAGTAATAGAACTATAACCTGGTCTTAGGCATTAATTCTGTTTTGCCAGACTGCTTCTCACAGTTTGAGCCATTTTAAAATTACTTCAAGACACAATAGTTTTCTGTTATGTTCTTTTCTCCCTAGCAAAGAAAATTTTTTCAAAGTATTTCTGTACTTGCACAATTTTATTCATTTATTGACAGTCTGTTGAATTTTCAAAAGCTATTAGGTCCCTAGAAACAATCTTTACTCTCAAAAACTGGATACATTCATGTAAGAGACAGGCTGCTGTAGACACAGAATAATATGGCAACTCCTAGGTGGGCCACAAACCTCTAGCTGAGAGTTAAGATCATGCAGCATATCTTAAAAAGCTTCCTAGGGGAGAGTATCCCTTAGCTGAGTCTTAAAGAATGACAGCAGTTAGCCTAATTAAGTAAAGATACTCCACAGAAAAAAGTTCATGTGCAGAGAAGCTCACTAGGTTAGAAAATTTGGCCATGGAGTTAGAAGAAAGTTCAAGGTCAATGTATGTCATTTATCCCAAATTTCCTAATAGTAAATTTTTAAAAATTTAAAACACTTCCATGTTTAAATATAACTAAATTTAATCACTCCTTATTGAATACATACCACATTCCAGTATTGTGTACACTAGTAGATTCTTATGGGATAAAGCCAATCTTGCTACTTCCCTTTAGGTGGGACAATGGAAGCAATAATATATATATTATATATATTGCCAGTGCTGAAATACCACATATTTAGTATAATTTATCACAGGTTACATAAACCTGTCACTGTACATTTTCAAAATGAAAGATAGTTTCCAACTTTTCATTCACCATAGAGCATTTTCAAAGTTGTGTTTCTTTTTAGCTTTACTACACACAGAAAAAAATCTTTCAGCAGCCTTGAAAACATAAAATAACAACTAGCAAATCTTTTGAACTTCAATATAGATGACTTACTGTGACCATCTCTGAAAAACATTGTTTTCTTATGGTATGATTTTTAAATACATGGAAAAATCAAATAAAATGAAAAACACCCAGTACTACCACAGAAAAAGGTACAAATGAATCTACCTCACTAAACGTTAGTTCTAAATCCAATTCAGTAAAGATCAACTCATCAGGTTGGGGATTTAGCTCAGTGGCATATATACCTGCCTGACAAGTATGAGATTGTAAATTCAATCCCCAGTACCAATAAATAAATAAATATTCTTCATGCTGAAGTATAAGAACTAACAGTAGGAGGAATGCATTCCTTATGGACACTGAAAAAGATCTTCACTATGTATAACCATAAATGCCTAAACACGCATGATATAATCCTTTTCTGTGACAAATAGGAAGAGATAACATAACTGCAGCTGAAATGTCATTGCAAAAGTCCAGGAAAAGCATTCTCATAACAAATAAATGAAAACCTATATAATCTTGAATGAAATACTTTAATTACCTAGGACACAATTTCCGTACCTGTCAAACATGCAATTTAAAGCAGAAGACCCAGAATTACTAAAACAAGTATATATAATCCCAATATTGTATAACTCTCTAATTTCATCATTTTGAATATCAACTGAATTGTTGGCCAACAAACAATTAAGGAGATAAAGTATGTGCATAACAGAGGATCAGACTGAAACTACTGGAAAAGAAAAAAAAAAAACTATGTCCACCGTCAAGAGTTATAGGATGACATTGGAATAGAAAAATGAATTTCTAAAGCTGGGCATGGTGGCACATGCCTGTAATCCCAGCACTCAGGAGACTCTTGAAAGTTTGAGAACAGCCTGGGCTACAAAGTGAGCTCAAGGCCAACCTGAACTGCATAGTGAAACCCTGTCTCAAAAAGACAAAAATGAAAAAAAAGAAGAAAAAGAAAAATGGATTTCCACAAAGCAGTCTGAAAAGCTACATGCCATGCAATAGGTGGCATGAATTCCCTTTCATGGAATAAAGGGTCATCAAGACAAAATTCTGAAGTCTTGACCAAGACTTTATAAGAAATTAAGCCTTGGCTAGGCCTGGAAAAATGTATCAAATTTGCATAAGTAAGGACAAGGAAGTACATCAAAGAAACCAAAATGCATGATTGAGGTCAAGAAAGCAAAACTTCACAATGGAATATTAAATCAAAGTAAGAGAGTGATAGGTCTATGGATCTACCTACATGGGGCACAGGATTTGAGTGAAGAATGATAGGATGGATTGATTAAGCGTATACATACAAATATTAAGCAGAATCCCTGAATAAATCAAAGCTATTCATCACACACATGAAATATCTTGAAAATTTCCTGAAAACATAAAAACAAAGTCTTCATATCAGAAAAAGGACATTAGATATTTTATTCTCACATTTCAAAATGTAAGAAGACATCTCTATTTCAAGGACTCTGGTCAACTTTAAAAAGTGATATAGAATGAAATATATGTGGACCTTTTTTTCCTTTCTTAATAAAATAGGATAATTTTTAATAAAATAAGATAATTATTCTACACAAATTAATAATCATTTATTAATTTGTGTAGAATAATTTTAATATATTATCCTGTATAGTGCTCCCCATTAGAGTACCAGGCATTTGATAAATCCTTGGTAAAGAAATTGAATGTCTATTTTATAGACTAAAACATGGAAATAAGAGAAGTTAAATAAATTTTTGTTGCATGGCTAAAAAGTAGTATAATTAGCATTTTAATCAATGTCTACCTAGCTTCTGAGCATATTTAATTAGTACACATTACAGTCTCTGCCTTTTATTGCTTTTTATCCTTATTCCTTTGCCTCTCTCTTACTTATCCTCCTGTTTCTCCCTTTAAATTTAATAAGAAACAATATAAAGGTAACGTACTCAATGGCATTATTATTTTGGAACATTTTTGTATTCTTTGTTCTAAATTTAAAAATGGGTTCAGCTCTTTATATTTCTCTTTTTAAATAAAGAAATCTAGCTAAAACAAGCATTATATGATACTGAATTAAATTAAATTTTTCTGTGAGTAGGTAATAACATAAAAAGCTGTTTTTATGTCTGTTCTTAGAGAAAATGGGATAACTAGACAAAAACCACAACTTGGATTTCCATAACTAAACTCTGGTATGCATTTCTCACTGTCCCTGTACATGAGGCAGTGTGGTGGCAATAAGGTAACCCAGTGCTTTTAATGCACCTGAACTATTTGTTTTCCAGCTGATAGTTATATTGTAAGAATAAGTAAATGTTTCCTGGATCTCCAAGATGACTTTCACAACGCTACTTTAGTGAATATTTCTAGTTTGATACCTAAGGAAGCCGGCTCAGCAGAACATTTTGAATTTAAACCAGAATCTCTTAAGATCGAAAACGGCACCGGGGTCTATATTGCAATTCAAACCATCAGTAAAGCCAATCTCACCTCAGAGGTCTCTAACATTGCACAAGTAACTAAGTTTATTCCTCCACAACAATCCAGTGCCCCTGCTCTGTGTATCGATATATCTGTTCTCAGTTTGACGGTTTTTGGATTCACTGTGATTTTGTCTTTATTTTAAATGAAAACTTGTATTAGAACTAAAATTCTATGTTTTTTCAAACTTGGTAAACATGTAATTGTTATTAATTTACTTATCTACTATAAAATTCTCTGTAATTTAAAAATGATTCTTAATTATTTCAATTAATAAAAAGTGAGTTGTTAAATGTAAATCAAAATGAGTTTCCTGTATTTAATAATATATGCATTAATTTTTAATATAAAATTTATATTTGTGGGATTCTGAAAAAATATTTTCAGAGTATGCTACAAGTTCATTTGATACAGTAAAATCATAATTTATATAAGTCATTTGAAAATAAATACACTGACGGCAAATAACTTTTACAATAAAATATACTCCATGCTTCATTATGAATGAATGTTTCATATTTACATAAACTGTAATCAAAAAGTACTATAAAGTTAATTTTTCAATGAAAAGTGGTCTATAATGGTAAGGTCAAATATGTTTTCTTATCATTTATTGAAAATGGTCTACCAAAGTTTCATTCCTAGACAAAAAGAGATGGATAACAAGAATATTTTTATATAAATTGTAGAATATTACAGTGTTTTATTTCTATTCTGAGATAACATTAGGTCCTAAGAAGAATTTTACAATGCTACTTTTGTGAAAACACCTACCTAAGGAGGCTGGCTAAAGGATCTTAAGTCTCTTTCCAGGATGCTCCATTAAGGCAGGAAATTTTTTCTTTGTTGTGTCCTTAGCATCTAGAACAGTACTTGACATGTAATAGATAGTCAGCAAATGTTTGATAAATAAGTTAGTGAATATGTTTATAAGAAACCTAAGTTTGACTCCATTACATCAAAGTACCCAGAAAATATCATGTGTATATGGTATTGTGAAAGTCAATACAATAAAAACTAACCATTAATAACATTGATCTGAGCCAAAAGGTCTTTAAGCATCATGGAATCAATTACATATTACCCAAATAGAATTTATAAGCTATCTAATAAAACATAAATTAAGATATTCATATTTCAATGGTGTGATTTTCTGAGAAAGTGTTAGATTGGAGGAAAATTCTTCGTGTACAGACAAGATTTCAAAAACTTTTGAATTGTCTGAAACGAATTAGCTCATGAAACCATGACATTAGGAAACCAAATTCAGCAGTATATGACAAATAATACTATATCATGTGGAATTTATCCAAGGAATCCAAAGATGTATTAATATTAGAAAACCACTATACTTCACCACATAAACAGATTTCAAAGAAAATGTATGTGATTCCTTCAGTATGCAGAAAAGCATAATTCAACTAATATTTGTCATTCAAATAAAGCCTTTGAAAACTATTAACCTAGTATTTTAACCTTAAAGACCAAACTCTGATCATTTAAAAATAAAAGCTAGGCATGGTGACATATACCTGTAATCCCAACATTCAGGAGGCTGAGGCAGGAGGATCATTTTGAGTTCCAGGCCAAGTTAGGCTACATGGTAAATTCAAGGCCAGCCTGAACTGCATAGTGAGACCCTGCCTAAAAAAGAAAAAGCAGAAGCGAGAAACTAGACATCAGAGAGTTAGAATTCTAAATTTCTGGAAAAATAAATAATTTCAGAGTGCATACATCAGAAAGAAAAATATTATGGAAGTTTTACAGAGTCAAGATAGTAATATATTCTATATATAGTCACTATACTCAGCGATTTGTAGAACTTTAGCAGTTACTGAAGAAAGGAAAGTTCCAGTGTAATAGGAAAAAAAGGAATAGAAAGTGTACGTTGAAACAGATATACAAAGCTGTAATTATTCGCAGATGGCATGAAAAAATGCAATAGAATCAATGAAGAACTAAAACGAGTAAGAGAGTTCCGAAAAGCTACCAGGTACAAGATCAATTTATAAAAATTAAGCCCTGACATCTAAAAATCTTAGAAGTCATCACTTTCATCCTAACAAAAGAAAATAAACTGAATAGGGGTCATGCTGCATGATTTTTCCGATGACATGTGGCATTCTTTGGGCAAGTATCTTCAGGACTTTTGAATCATTGTTTGTTAGATTAGCTTATACTTCTCTTGTAGGGTTGAGTCCTTCTATGGCTTTGTACTTGAGGTAATGCCTTCTTTCAGGAATGACTTTGAGAATTATGCTTCCCATTTAACCTCATTAAAGAGCATAAGGTGCTGATTTCCTCTCCCATCCTTTTGCTTAAGTGCTCACCCCACCAGATGTATTCATTCTTTTCAACATATTGCATTGTTGGCTTCATTATATCTTTCTAGAATATACTTAAGAATTGTTTATAATGTTGGTTTGGTGGGCATGAATTTCTTGAAGTGCTTCTTGTCAAGGAAATACCTTCTCTATCAACTTTGAAGGAAAATTTTGTAGGATACATAAGTCAGGACTGGAAGTTATTATCTTTTAGAGTTTGAAACATTTTGCTTCAAGCCTCCCTGGCCTTTAAGTTTTTTATATAGAAATCTACTGCAATTCTAATGGATTTACCTCCATATGTGATTCTTTGCCTTTCTCCAATAGCTTCTAAGCTATTGTCCCTGTGACAGACTTCTAATACTTGTGGCATAAGGAGGTTTTCTTCTCTTCATGACTATGGGATTCTACATGCCTCATTTACCTATGCTTTTCTTCCTTACTTACATTTGGGAAATTTTCTAACATTATTTCTGTGAATGGATTTTTGTGCTATATTTGCTGTCTCCTGGTTTTTTGCTCATTCCAATATTCTCAGATTAAGCCTCTTTGCATCATCTAGTAGCTATTGGATCCATTTTTCACTTTATCTTGTTTTTAAGGTGTTTTTAAGTAGTTGGTCTTTGACAACAACATTGTATTTTAGTTCTCAAATTATCACATTGGTTGCTTCTGCTGCCTAAGGTTTCAATATAATTTTAATCTCCTGGAATTTTGAGTGAAATCTTTTCATGTATTCTAATTCTTTGCTAAACTGTTTACTCATGTTTTATATCACTTTCTTTAGCTTATCTAGCTTTTTATCAGTGTCTTCTGAAAATTCCTACATCTTTTTGATTATTGCTTCCATTATGTGTTTAGTTATATGTTCTCATTACCTCTTTGATCTATTTTGTAACCTCCTTTATCACTCTATTAAGTAATTTGGATATATGGCTTATGCTGTTCAGCCCCTTAGTGTTCCCTGGATTGTCTTCCTATGTTCCTGCTGTTTTGTTTGTTTTGTTTTGTACTGAATTTTTCAGATGCATATAGTCTAAAAACCTGGTTGCTAATACAGAAATCTCTTTAGTTGCTCTTCAGTGATGTACTATAGTAATGGCTTGATATAATCCTTTGCCATAGGCCCAAGGTCTAATGAACCTTGTTTAATTCAGAAGCGAAGGATACAGTATAGTTGGCCCAACAATGAAGTTCTCTGGGAATGTACTCTACGCTTGTTAATGTCACAAAGGTAATCTGAGTGTTGGCTTACAGGGAAAAAAGGACAATTATGCAACCCTGTTAATATCAAGCAAATCAGCCACAGTATCATTGTCCAAGACAAACTGGATATTAATGTACCATAACAAACAATTATGTACCACCCTTAATCCTAGAGAAGTCTGCACTTATGATGTAAACATTAAGACGACGAAGGTATTGACTTACAGCTAATGTATACTACATGTGACAGCTGTATCTTTTCTAATGGTAGAAAAGAATTCAACAGTAATTTCACAGAGTTGCCTATCAAGACGTTAACAAAGCCTTTATGGTTATACTATTTAAAATATATGGTTTGGAAATGTGGGGATGCAAGAGGAAAATTTTGAAAACTTAAATTAAGATATAAGGAGAGAAAGTTATGATACAAAGGTTCCTATTGGGAAGCAGAAGGATGTTTTCAGAGTTAAGTAAAGATAAGGAGAAAAACTGATGAGAAATAGAGAGTAAAATAAAGAGAGAGAAAAAAGTTTATATAGAGAGTAAAAATAAAAGAAAAACTTAAAGGGAGAAAAATTAAAAGGGGAAGAGAAAAAAAGAAAAATGGATTTTTTTAAAAATGGAAGAAAGGCAAAGGAAAATTCTCCAAGCCTCAATAAACTGGTATATAAGAAAGAGAAGGAAAAAAAACATAAAACAATGCACACATACACACACACAAAAAAAAAAACAACAAAAAGTTTCTCTGTGATTCCAAATATGTGGTTCTCTTCCAAGATATATAATTTTGGGGCAGTGTACAATCTAAGAAGTGGCTTTATTCATGCTGGTAGATAGAGTAGGAACCAGACCCCAGATCTGTGATGGATGGAGGCCTTGGTAGATAGTAGGGTTTGAATGAGGGTATCAGTTCTTCAACTTTCTTTTTTTTTTTAAATTTGATTTAAAGAGGAAAAAAAGCAAAATAGAAAAAAGGGTAGAAACAATACAGAATTTCAGAAAAAAAATAAACAGTAAGAAATCACTAGTTGATAAATTACATATTTATCAACTTAGACATAGTTGTTCAAGTTACAAAATTAAAGCCTACAAAGTGGACATTCAAACAGTGAGGCTGCAAACAGTTCTATTCAATGATCCAATAAAAACTTAGCAACATGGTTATCAATCCTACATACTTAAACATAAATGCAGTTATATCCTTTAGAGCACTTTCTTTTCTTCCTTTTGCTTAAGTTCATTATCTGTTTAGTTATATCATGTTTCAGTTTGCTCAGTACCTTACTGATTTGTTTTGTTGTTGTTATTTACTTTTTAATCATCTTATATTATTCTGTTGCTTTGTTTTTGTTTTTGTTTTTTAAGGGGTTTTCCAGCAAATGCTAGAAAACCTACTAGACAAATTCTAAAAGAGCCGTAACACTTTGTTGCTTTGTTTTTGAGTTTCTCCTCATCCATGCCCCATGGATCAGCTTTGGTGAGGTTGGGAGTTTTTTGGAGGTATTTTGTTACTTTATCATCTTTTTTTTATTATTTTGGAAGTAGCAAAATACAGCAGAACAAGACAGAACAAAGCCATCCAAGACAGTGCAGTGAAATTGGCACAGAACTTCACAGCAGGTCACCAGGACAACAGCAATAGGCACAATAGTACATCCCATTCTCTTCACATTAGCTGTTCTTTCTATCAGGTAGAGCAAAATGCAATGAAATACCAAATTTATAAAAACAGAATATTGAATAGAGCAGTACTATTAATCAGAATTAAGCAAATCAGTGATAAAAAATATTTGCCTTCAAAGAGATGGCAGAAGGAAATCCCCCTTATTTGCCACACTACATATGTTCATCCTCCCAAGAGATACTCAGACCTCCGGCTCCCACTTGCTAACGGGGGTGTGTGTGTGGATGTTTGATTCTTAGCCCATGCACCAGCAGGGCCACAGCCCCTTACCAGAGCAGTGAGCTGTCTGCTTGTTTTCCCAGCACCCCAAGTTCCAACATGGTGCAGACCTCAGAGAACACCGATAGTTCTCGCCCTGGAGCGGCCACGGCCTGTCAGGCCCCAGCCACTTACCAGAGCAGCGAGCTGGCTGCCTGTTCTCCCAGTGCCCCAAGTTCCAACATGGTGCAGACCTCAGGAAATGCCGATAGTTCTCGCCCTAGAGTGGCCAAGGCTTGTCAGGCCCCAGCCACTTACCAGGGCATCAAGCTGGCTGATTGTTCTCCCAGCGCCCCAAGTCCCAACATGGTGCAGACCTTGGGAAACACCCCGATAGTTCCTCAGTTCTTCAAGTTTCAAATCCAGAGCAATTCAAGATGAACCAAGTCTCTGGCCATGGGGGTGGAGCCTGTGTCCTTTATCATAAACCCCTTAGGTATCTCTTGCCAACCTGATCACTGGTCTCTGACCACAGCTGTCTCTCTTGGCTGTCCCTCTCCCAGTCACTGTGGCAACACAACACTTGGTGCTTCCAATTGAAGTCATCCTGCAGCTGCTCTGAGTCTCTGATTCAGTTCAACCCCTTCCTAGAATGATGTCCAACTAAACACTCTCTCCAAGGGTGTGGCACACATGGGCTGTATTCACTCACCAAATATTGAAATTCAAAGCACCTGCAGGCCAATTCAACCCTAATTCTCCCTGAGGCACTCTGGAGTCCTGGCTTTCTCTTTGTCTCTATGGTCTTCCTTTCTTGAGAGCCAAGAGTTGGGAGAAAGTACAGATTGTCCCCTTTTCCATGCTGTGTTCTGTCTTTTCAATTTCTCTGTAGGTTTGAATTTTCCTGTCAAATCCTTCTTGGTTGTCAAGGATATACTCTGCCAGCCTCCAATTGTTATTTTCCAGTGTCTGGATTCCAAATCTCAGAGAGGTTCAATTATTGCTGCTTACCACTTGCTATGGTTTGAGTATGGATGTCTACCCCCACCCCCACCCTCACCCCCACCCCCCACCAAAGCCTCATGCAGTCAGGGAGGCAAGCTTTTAGAATTTGTGAATGACTCATGGTTCAATGTTGGGATTAAGAGTGTGAGTGCCACACCCAAGTGGACACAGACTACATACAATATAAGGGACAGAGTTTTCTCTCCATGCTCCTCCTCTTTTGTTCTTGTTGCTTGTGTTGTTTTCTACCATCATGAGCTGTTGCCCTCTGCAATGTGCCACTCTGCCTTGGAACCAGCCAAGTACAGACTGAAACTTCCACAAACTGTGAGCTAAATAAACCTTTCCTTCTTTCATTTTGGGTATCAGATATTTTGTCTCAGCAATGAGAAAAAAGTAAACAAAACAGAACTTGGTACTTGGAGTGTGGTTGTTTCTGTGATTAAACAGACCATGTGGTTCAAGAGCCTTTGGGAATGGCTTGTGGAAGTTTGGAAAGCTTCAGAGGTGTTGTCTAAAAGCATAGAGCTAGAACATCTTAGGGTGTTCTGTATGAGATATTCTGGTCAGAGCTCAGAAGACCAGAAAATGAGTAAAGACAAGGCTTGGGAAGATTCTGCTGGGCAGAAGGAATGCATAGGTTGCTGAAGTCCAGACAACATGTGTTATTGCTTGGCAGAAAGTCTGTCTGCATTTTGTTCATGTTCAGATATTTTGCCTGAGACTGAGATTAAGGGCATTGGACTAATTAATCTGGCAAAAGAAATTTCAAGGCAGTTAAATGTTGAGGGGATGGAATGGCCATTGTTGGGGGCTTTTACCCAGATTTACATAGCAAATCAAGAGCAAAAAGGCCATCAGGATGATTTAATATTGTGAGTTTCCCCAGAAAGCACCAGTAAAGCTGTGGGTTGTACAAATAGAGTTCAGATTTCAATTTTTGAGAAGAAACAAAAGAATAGAAAAGATGGCCCGTGGGCATCCCAGAAAGCAGTGGGTCTTCACCCTTTGCAGTCTCAAAACTGAAAAAGTAAAAGACTTTTCTTTGAGGAGAAAGCTGCAGAGAACTATGTTACAGAATGGTGGTAGCCACACTAAGCACCAGAATGGCAGTGGAGGCCATCCACAGTTTCAAAATGGTGCTGGCCACACCAGGTTCCAGAATGGCAATCGCATAGAGAATCTGTCCTTCATAATCAGGTTCAGAGTGCTCAGTGATCCAGGCACTTGATCCCTAGATCCAAGAGAAAAGAAAGCCTGGCTACTGCTTCAATTGGAGGCAGACCTCTGCATCATCCACATGGCACTACTTTTAGGTCCATGCTGAATGCAAGAGTTCTGAGGTTAAGGCAGCTTCCACACCAATTTTAGAAGAGAGAAGAGAGAAGAAAAAGAAAAGAAAGAAGAGAGAAGAAAGCCTGGCTACTGCTTCAATTGGAGGCAGACATCAGCATCATCCACATAGCACTGCTTTTAGGCCCATGTTGAATGCAAGAGTTCTGAGGTTATGGCAGCTTCCACACCAATTTCAGAAGGCCTTGGAAACCAGGAAGTGTGCCCCTGAGAGGACAGTATGTGAAGTTGTGTGACGTCAAAGGTGCAGTGGAGAACTCAGAAGTTTGGAAAAGCCAGGAGCATGGATCATTTCAAGAAATCTGCAAGGAGGGAGCAAAGCCAGCCTAATAGAGAAGTTGTGGGAGCTGCAACCATTAGAAGTGCTGTAGGGGCTGAAACATGCAAGCCTTTTTGGAGCTCATAATTTGCCACAGATTGCTTCAGATGTTCCACATGGAACTACAGGACTTTAATGTTTGTCTTGCTAGATTTTAGATGTGCTTCAGCTCCAATCGTTTATATCCTCATTTGTACCTTTTGGAATGGAAATTTTTATCTTGTGCCACTGAATGCTGCAAGTCTTTAACTTTTCTTTGGACAGGGGCTCACAGCTAAGAGTTTGCCTTAAATCTCAGAGACTTTGGACTTGAGCCTTTCAACAAAGTTGAAACTGTTACAACTTTGGCAACTCTTGGAGATGGACTAAACATCTTTTGCATAAAGGATGTGCATGAGTCTTTGGTGGCCGGGGCAGAATGTTATAGTTTGTGTCTGGATGTCCCCCCAAAGCCTCATGCATTCAGGGAGGCAAGCTTATAGAGTTTGTTGAATCACTCATGGTCCAATGTTGGAATTAAGGGTGTGAGTGCCACACTCAAGTGGGTGTGGACTACATACAATATAAAGTACAAAAAGAGTTTTCTCTCAGAGCTCCTGCTCTTTTGCTCTTGCTCTTTTGCTCTTGTTGCTTATGCTGTTTTTTGCTGCCATGAACTGTTGCTCTCTACCATGCACTACTCTGCTTTGGAGCCAGCTGATTATAGACTGAAACTGCCACAAACTGTGAACTAAATAAACCTTCTTTCCCTAACTTTGGGTGTCAGATATTTTGTCCCAGCAATGAAAGAAAAGTAACCAAAACACCACTCTATCATTTTTCCAGAAGAAACAAAAAAATTACTAAAAATGAATATTCTCTTTAAAATGTTCTGAGACAACAAAAGAAATAAATCTATAAAAAATAAAAATTAGCAGACTGAATAAACTTTACAGATTATATATCTATATATCACTTATATAGTTTAAAAATAAAAACCAGTATCATATACAGATACATGGAGACTTAGTGAAAGTATAAGCATATAATAGAAATCATGCAAACTCCAGGGGTTAACTGTAGACAAGAAAGGGGAAGAGAGTGTGTCAAAAATATCTGCAGAACTGATCCAGATTGAAGGAGAACTGCACTTAGGTGCAGCATATGATCTTGGTTTGGATGCCTTTGCTATAAAGATATTATTGGAACAATTGACTGAAGCCTAAATAGGATTTCTAGACAAAGGATCTATAAAACATTTTGTTCAATTCTTACTTTTTTGCTAGGATGTGATTTCAAAAAGTTTTTGAAGACAATGAGGTAAGAGATGTTTTAGAGAAGAAAATGTCAAAACTAGATCAAATGGAGGTGGCAAATAAAAGAAAATCAGAGAGGACTTGTTTAAGTAATTTTGTGTATATCATTTGATTAACCAATATAGGAATCTCAGAAGAGTAATTCTGAGGAATAGCAAACTGGAATGGGCTCACCACTAGATATTTTGACTATGAGAGTAAGTAGGGGTTTGGAAACTAAGGTTAGAACTAAGAATGTCACAAAAGAATGAGCTATACACATCTTGATATGATCACATTATTCTTAGCAATTTATCTGAAAATCTACTATGTTGATAATATAAAACCTAGAAATATTCAATGGTTACTGCTCTTGAGGGGCTCATCTCTGGTAAGAGAAATAGAATCTATCTGAGGGAAGTCTGATGAACCTAGTTCTAATGGATGCTGAATTTATTTTCAACCTTGGCCCCATGTTCAAACTGACTGAGGGAGCTTCTACACAGACCAGTGCCTGGTCACTCCCTACAGGTGGAATCCAGCCATTGGGTCCTGTAGACTCTCCAGGTGGAGACAATGTCAGCTCAAATTGAAGGAACAGTGGCTGTAGTCAGAGAATACCTAAGATCCTTTTTAAAACATTTAACAATGATAAGGGAAGGAGTTTAGAGGACAGGAGGTGGAAATAAGAAAATTTGGTGGAAAGAACTCCTTCTAAATACCTTAATGAGTTATAGTTTCTCTGTAGCAAACAAAAGGTATCAAAGGCTAAGAATAGGGGAATGAGGAAGGCATTGTAAGGAGAATGGTAAATAAGATTATAGCTTTGGAAGGCTCAAAAGAAAAAAATGTTTTTGCTGTTTTTCAAATCTGGAGAAATTTAAACACTTGAGGAAAATTATAGCTTTGGAAGGCTCAAAAGAAAAAAATGTTTTTGCTGTTTTTCAAATCTGGAGAAATTTAAACACTTGAGGAAAAGAATGCAAGGTCCTTTCCCCTAACAGTGGACATGGTGTTATGCTCCTTTTTTAAAGATGCACAGTGGGTATGGCAAATGTACCTATTTTAAAGATGGAGATCTTGAGATAGGTTAAGTACTTTTCCACATAAAGTTCTAAAATAGACAACAAATGGAAAATAGGATTTCCGATGACATATCTCCTTTTCCATATTTCTGGCAACATAAGATAAAATGAAAGACATGGACTATGTCAGAGTCGGGAGATTTTAAGATATTGGACTTACTTTAGAAAGAGGTGGCTGTTTTGTCACTATAATAAAGAATAAAAGAACACAAGTATTTTTATGTTGTATGTTTGTTTTTACAATGCTTTTACTGCATTTATCTTTCAGAACTAAACATGTATTCCTTCTATGACTGCTTTTCCAGTACTCAAAACTGAATGGGAGCTTATTTATTGCCTGCTGGGCTTGCATTTTCCTAGGCCCCCTGTATCAGTCAGTGCTCACTAGAGAAACGATCTTTGGAAAGTAGACTTATAATGGCTACTTGCAGTTAGGTGGGGAAGAATGCAAAGGCACTGTGCACGGGAGAGCTGAAGGATCCAGTCAAAAGTCAAAAGCCTGAGAGGCTCACTGCAGAGTCCTGTGCAAGCCAGTATCAGGAAGGTGAAGAGTCTATCCTGGAAGACTGAAGAGTCTGCACTGGGAGCCAGGAGACAGACATTTCAGGGAACAGCAAAGACTGGAGTTCTGAAGAAACAAAAGCAACACTTCCTTCTTTTTTTTCCCTATTTATTCCATTCAGGCTACAGCGTATTGGTTCATGCTACTCGCATTCAGGGTGGGTCTTCTATCCAGTAAATTCATTTTGTCAAGCCCAGAACTATGCTAAACCAATCAGTGTGTTCCTTATTCAAATTGTAATAACAGTTAACTAACACAGCCACTGTAACAAAAGAGCACAACCACACAAAATATAGTATGTTCTTACTCCTTTTTTTTTTTTAACCAGGGATTGAACTCACAGCCTTGTGCTTGCTAGGCAAATGCTTAAGCCACTGAGCTAAATCCCCAGCAGTGTGTTCTTATTCTTTAAATACCTCCCAACCCAGGCACAGTGGCATATGCCTGTAATCCAAGCACTCAGGAGGCTGAGGCAGGAGAGACATTGCAAGCTGGAGACCAGCCTGGGTTACACAGTGAGCTCAAGGCCAGCCTGAAATGCACAGCAAGACACTGTCTCAAAAAGACAAAATGAATAAATACCAACTAGTCTCCTTCCATGCATGTGTATCTATTTTAACTCCAAGCCTAAACTGTCAAGGAGCTTGCTGAGGAAGTTACTTGTAATGATAAGCTTTAGAGCACATTTCACATCATATTCTCATTTATTACTAAAAATTAGTCATGGTGAATTGTTAAAAGCTATGTTATCTCACACACCATCTTATATTTCATTGTGTCCCCAGCATCAGGCCCCATACTTTGTAGAGCAGGAACCTGGTATTCATCTGTAGTCCAGTGTGCAATTACTGCCGTAGTAGTCAAAAATTCTTGTGGCAGTAAACAATTATAATGCTGCTGGGAGTGAAGATCCCAAAGGCTGACAGGTAATGGTATTAACAGTTTCTAGCTAGCTGTGGGGATACATGCCTGTAATTTCCAGCTCTAAGGCAGGTGACTAAGTTCCAGGAGACTAAGGCAGGTGAATGGAGGCCACCCTGGGCTGCAATAGTGAATGCAAGACCAGCCTGAGCTACATAATGAGACCCTGTCTCAAAACAAATTCCTAAAAATTTTTTGAAGAGGGTGGTAACTCCAGCACCTGCCACACAGTGGGTACTCAATACGCAGTGCAGAATGAACAAGAGGGCAACGGGAACTAAATTGAACCCTAGCTTTGCTGAGTACCCAGTCAGCCCTCAGGAACCAGGGGGAACCCCAAGATATCCAGGCCAGTTGGTTCTAATTTCATAGATGCTATAGTCTCATGCTATAATTACTGTATTTCCTCCTAAAAGGAGGAACTTCGGTCGTCAGCGCTCCGGGTCCTCTGAGGCTCACGGCGAGCTTGGAGACTGTAAATCGCCCCGCCCCCAGGCTTCCCGGCCCGGGGCTGGGCGGAGCTCCCGGCGCACCCCGCGGCTGCGCCGCCGCGCGCCTCCAGGGGTCGCTATTCCCACGGCAACCTCGACAGAGGCTCCGCCTCGCGCTCCCGCTCGCCTCCCTCACCCAGGAGCCGGCCGCGCAGAGCAGCGCTGCTCGCCTGGGTCCAGTTCGCTGGCCGCGGCCCGCGTTGACGCCAGCAGCTGCTCTTCAGGGCCCACAGGACGGGTTTCTGGGCGGCCGCGAAGGCGCGTGGCCTGCTGTGAGGCACCGCCCACCCCTCCCCCCCGTCACGGAAACAACAGCTGCGGCGGCGGAGCCGGCGCCGCCTTCCTCCGCGGACCACGTCTGCCCTCGCCGCCACCGCGCAGCCGTCTCCCCGCTAGGTCCGCCGGCCTCAGCGCCCGGTTGTCGCCCAGCATGAACATCATGGACTTCAACGTGAAGAAGCTGGCGGCCGACGCGGGCACCTTCCTCAGCCGCGCCGTGCAGGTACGCAGGCGAGGAAGCGCGGAGAAGGAGGCGGCGCCCCGGGCTCCGCACCCCGGCTTCGGCCTGCGGGGGCCCGGCCTGGGGGTTGGGCGCGGCCGCTTTCCGCTCCAACCGCCGCACACATCCCCCCAACCCGGGCCGCGAGGCGGGGTGGGGACCCGACTTGGCCGCGCAGCAGGCGCTGCCCCGCCCGTCTTTCGGATCCCCTGACGCGACTCGGGTGACGGCAGTCTCCGGGCTGGCGGAGGCCTGGCGAGAACCCGCGACCGTTCTTGCGCCACCCCCACCCTTCCCTGTCTCTCTTCCCTGCCCAGCCGGAGGAGGGAGTTTCCTTTTCCTGCCCCCAACCCAGGGCTGCCAGCGCTATTCCCTGGGCCCTCTCTCCTTGGAAAGACCATCTGGCGCTTGGCAGCCCGCGGGGGAAATGGAGCTCGCCTGTGGGTGTCCGGACTTGGCCGAGGACGTGCGGTTCAGGGGGGTCTCGCTCATTCTCCAAATGTGAAACCGTGGCCGTAGACCAAGGGGAGGTGGGGGAGACCCGTGTTTACCTTTGCTGTGGTTATGGGGGTACGTTTCAGAGGCACCTTAAGGGGAAATTTCTTTTTATCTTCTCGGTATTTCGCGATCAAGGAAGTGTCAGTGGTAGGGAACTTGGACAACTTTCCACAGTCCTCACCCACATTATGCTAACTCAGTAGAACAGAGGTAAATTTCACAACATGGATTATAAACAGTCTGGTGTTCAAGTTAATGACAGTAGCAACAGCGTTCTCTTCTAAGGAGAAAACAAAATTTTCTAATATGCATATCAAATTAATACCGACATGCAAATCTGTTCTGTCGATTTACTACTTTCCTTGTCTCCTTTACCCCAGTTTCATTGGCACAGTTGAGCTTACATTGGGCTATGCTTGGCAAAAGAATGGAGGAGTTAGAGAAAGTTAATAGCTGCTTATATTATTAAAAAACGCTATGTCGAGCACATTGCTATACATTTGATATATTATCGCCAGTCCTTTCCCTTTGCCTGAGAGATGTTATTAACACACCCACCCACCTTTCTCTATATATGGTATACTGTTTAAGGAAGCAGCCTCTGAAGTTAAATAACTTGCTTAACTTGCATGGCTAGTAAATAACCAAAGGCTGTCTGACCTACTATTGCAAGTTGCTTTCTCCTTCTGGATAAGTATTGTAGGTTTAAGATATATAGAATAGTACAATGTGTGGCCCAGAGAAGCCTTAAGGCTCAGCTGGTACAGTCTCAGATTTCATTATCAACAGCAAGTAACACTTTAGAGATGGGAAATTCCTTCTAGCTTCAGATTTCCTAGTTTCTAAATCTACATGGTGAGTAACAAACTAGTTGCCTTAACCCTTTTCCAGCCAACCCTCACCAAAGCAGGAGTAATTGAGAGCCCCAGATGTATTTTCATTTGTAAGACACTCCTTTTATACCAGTTAGGGAGATACAGCCAGCCATAGGGCAGGCAAAAGGTTATTGTCGTTTAAATCACAATAACCCTTTTAGAAGGGGTTGTTCAAAATCTGTCTATACTAAGTCATGCTAAATCAGCTTGGCTTGGGAATATATTGTAAAAGAAAGATGAATCAAGGATATTATTTAAAAAGGAAAACTTTTTAGGAGACTCTTTTAATGTGTTCTTTCATATCATCTGACATACATACTTTAGACATGCATACTGAAATATTTACAGATAAACACAGTTCATCTGAGATTGCTTTAAAATATTTCAGAAGAAAAAAATGATGATAGTTAAAATATTAGCCTTGAGCCAGGCATGGTGGTGCATGCCTGTAATCCAAGGACTGGGAAGGCTGAGTCAGGAGCTGCCTGAATTACCTTGTGAGACCCTGTCTCAAAAAACAAAAAACAAGATTAGCAGAATATTGATAGCAGTTGAAGCTGAGTTACTTATTCATGAAGTTTTATTACAGTATAATAGTTTTTATTATACAGTTATATTTTTATATATGTTTTGCATTTCCACAATTCTTTTTTATAATTTATAATGGAAAAGGTGCTTCCAAAATATAATGTGAAATTTGAAATGAGTGCTCTGTTGTCATTTTTAACAAAACACTGCTTTTCACTTCAATGTTTAGTCTGTAACTAAATTCTTATTCTAAATTGAGTTGACACCAATATAAATGTCACAGTTCCAAGCGTCATTCTAAGAATAGACCTACGCCAGTAACTCTTTATAAGCAGTAAGAATAGAAGGGAGAGAATTAAGCGTTCTCATTGTTAAATAATTACCATTTAAATCAAATTATCCTTTAATCATTCTCTGGTTGGTGACCTACCACGCATTTTTTTTCATTTTATGTAAATTTTAAGTTAAACTTCCTTTTTTAAAGTCAACTCAAACCACTGAAGTATATAAGTAGGTCTTATCATTTCACTGGTTATAACTTTTGTTTATAAATCTTGGTACTTCAGAAAGAATGTTAAGGTAGAATGTATAAATTAGTTGGAATATTTATTCTTCGCTAATATGGGTACTGGTTCTTCAAAATAGCATACAAAGCATTTTTTTAACTTATCCTTCCTAAATTATTTTACTAGTGTTTAATAGTTCTTAGAAACTGTTTTTGGCCTACACCCTTGATTAAGCATTAAGTAATTCCTTAAAATCTGTTCTTTTCTATCAGTTATGTAAGAACTATGTTATGATATTTTTTAATTTCCAATATATCTTGCTCTTAGAGTTGAGTAAAGTCAACTTAAATGCCCTCACTCCCTCTTTGCTAATTTTTCCCTTCTTTCAAGTCCATCTCAACTATAAAGGCTTCTCAAACAACAGAGCTTAATGTGAAATTCTGTTGTCACTTTTCATTTTTGCATAATCTTGTAGCATTTGTCTTCTAATGAATTACATGTAAGATTCCTTGGAGCTCTAAAATTCTGTGACCCTATGGCTTTCATGGGTTTAATAAGGTTGTGTGTCCTAAGGAATCAACCCTGTTTCTTATTCTACTCTCACAATGTCCAGCATACTTCATCTGAATTTGTGTATTATTTTAGCCAGTCAAATTAGTGCCCATATGCAAATTTTACTTTCAGTGGCAACAAGAATCATTTCACAAGTTAAATAATTTTATATCTATTGATATTTTCAACATTATATATAGTAGCTGATTTTGATTAATACCAGAGGGAAATACTAGACTGTGCATTGATGAATGAGTCCCTGTCCTCAAGAACTTCTTAGTTTAGTACCAAATTTGTCATAGTCAAATACTTTATTCACTTTTTTTTTTTGCTAAATATTCATTTGTAAATTATTGTTCTCCTTTTATAAACTTTTCAAATGGATAAAGGAATAAGAAATGCATTTTTAATTTAAACGGTATTAAAGCAAATCCATGATCACTGTTTTTGAATAAAAGCACATCCTTTCTAAACTATTTCCAAGCTAAATTACTTTGGGAGAGACTTTGTTTTAATTTTCTAACATTTCCTCTGAAGTGATTATTAAATTTACAGAATGAACTTCATGAAAACCAGCTATTTGCTAAGGAGAAGAAAATATCTTCAAAATATTTTTGAAGTTAGCTTTGATCTTCAGTATATTCTAGCAAGCATAATGGTGTGTCTAAGTTGGCAACATAAAGATGAGTATGATACTGCCATCAATTAGCTCCTAACTAGAACTCCACTTTGGCCAAACAACCTCCTTTCCTTACCTTTCTAACATCCTGGTTCCTTTATAGAATTTAAATTGTAATGTGTTGCCATTGTCTCAGATTTTAATAAAACATGCCTCATTCAGAATCCATGCATTTTTTCATTATGTAAAACTCCATGTGTATTGTTAAAACTGTTTACGTCCTTTGATGTTATTAGTGTTAATGTAATAAACTATAGGAGATAGTTTTTAAACCGAATACTGGTTTATGTTCATATACTGCGTAAATTAGATAATTAGAATATCTAGAAGATTGTTTTCAATTTGTTCTAAGTATTTTTAAGGTAACAACATAACTATAAATGGCCTGAAAGACCTTTTTGTTACACTACAGCCAATCGGTATACTCCTAGTTGTTGTGCTATTATGTTCAAAATTATCAGACAACTAAGCCAATTATTTAAGTATACTTTCCAGACAAATTTAATGACAAAACTTAAGCACAGAATGTTCAAAGCAAATATCCAACCTACCAAAATGACAGTAATGACAACCAAGATTTCTAAATAGACCAAAGAGGAAACTAATGCCCACTACAATAAACCTAGTATATATATTTTAATAATTACTTACAAATGTAGAAAAATGGTTCTCAGTCTTGACTGTACTTTACATTTACCCAGGGAATCTTTCTCATAGAGGCTGCTCATATGAGGCTGCAACCCATTTCTATGCTTTTAGAACCTTAGGAATTGGATCAGCAGTGTTTTCAAAGTTCCCCTCAACTAAAGCTAAAAAGCAATCAAAATTAAGAGCCAAGAAAGAAAGATCCACTATGATTTATTAATGTGTATCATATTCAGAATTTGTTATATATATTCTCCCCCAAGAAGGTTAAATTACTTCAAGAGTATTACTTTTATCCTAGTCAGAGACTGAGTGGTTGGAATTTACATTAAACAGTTCTCTTTGATCATGCATGTCTTTTTACATGTCCTTTTTTTTCTTGTACAAAAAAGTGTAGAATCCACATTCCTTATTTCATACTGTAGGCTTTGTGTCTGTCCAATTAGTAAAAGAAAGAGTAACCCAGTTATGGTGGAGCATACTTGTAATCGTAGGACTCTGAAAGGTTGAGACCAGAGAATTACAAGTTTGAGCCCAGCATGGACAACTTAGCACAAGACTGTCACAAAATAAAAACATTTAAAAAGGAAACTAAAAATGGAGCTCAGTGTGAAGGTTTTGGGTTCAATCCCCAGTCACCCCTACACACACACACACACACACACACACACACACACACACACACACACACACACAAAGGATTACAGTGCCTGACATACTGTAGTCAACTCAGATCACTTTCTTAAAGTGGTATTTAGAGAAAATGTACAAAAGAGACTTAAACTTCATCATTTTTATGCCATTGTTTCATATAAATAGTACGAAAATTTTACATCAATTTATATTTTAGAGGTTTGGATTTCTCTGACATTCAAATTCTGACTTTTATTGTAGGTTTTCACATATGTTCTTAAACTGTTCTGCTACCCACTCATTAAAATATGTGCTTAAATCAACTAGTTTCTGATTAACACCTGTTACCCAAAAAAAACTATAGTCATTAATGATTTTGTACATGAAGATATTGAAAATTAAATTTTTTATGAGTTAATCCTAAAATTTTTAGCAATTCAGCAAGAGAGCTTTTAAAAAGGTAGGTCTTTTTGTCTTTCTAAAAGGATGACATCATTGTAATTTTATGTTTATGTTAAAGCATTACATATCATTATGCCAGCTGTAACATAAACTCCTTGAGAGCAAAAACTCTGTGACAGGTTGGTCAGGTTGGTCATCTTGTAGCAGAAGAAAATACCTATACTATATAAACGTTTTGTTACTAATTTAAATCTAATTTCATTCCGGTAACTTACAATAGTAGGTACACTTTTTAAAATGTTTTACAGAAAAATGTATTCAGAATTATGCTTTTGTTATCTTAATACAGCATTCCTTCTGATTAATGATAAGAAAAAACCTTTAGTCCCCATAAAAATAAATTATGGAAAACATCTTGTCTTTTATATTTACACATTTGGATGATAAAATTTAAACTTAAGAAAGACTTAAAACTCAAATAGGTAAGAGACTGAGTCACTTGACAGTTTAGGCAACATATTTAATCACTGAATCTCAACTTGTTAAAATTATGATTCACACATAATAAGGTTCTTTTGAGTACTTGATACAAAATGCATTGCTAGGTGTATGGAAATTTTAAATATATATTGAAACCCTGACATTGTTAAGAATTCCAAACTGTAAGAAAGATGTGATTATCTTTTTGAAGAAGAAAAACAGGTTAAACCACAGATAATGTACTGAAATATGAAGCACAGATGTAGATATAGTAGAAAATAACAATCATTTTCACTCAGAAATACAAGTAAATATCAGGTAAAATTTATTACTGGCACTTACATACATTGCTGTTGGGAATTTTCACATTGATGTGAAAGATTTTCTTCTATTTTTGTTTTTTGTTTTGACCTTTTGAACTAGAAAATTTTAAAAAACCATTCTTATTTAGTAAATCAGTGTACACACTTGTCTCTTGGGCACAGATTTGTGCAAATACATAACCTGTAAATGTTCCATTTTCTCACATACTGTCTTTTTTTCTCTAAAATATACATTTATAAGAGATACTTCCAAGATTGTGTGAGAGTTACAAAGAAATTTTTAAATAAAGAGGCCCTTTGACCTGAAGATTGAAATGTTACTATATTTTTCCAGTTAATTAATTTCCTAATTGTTAGGTCTCTAAAATGCTGTCAGACAAAACCTTGGGCTGAATCCTAACTTGTGCCAGATCAATTCAGTGACTGTTTCTTTAGCCACTATTATATAATGTTTTAGTAACTTCTCTGCCCATTTAATACATTCCCGCCAGCTTAAATCTCCTGGTAGTACCTGTGTGACTGTCCCATCAGGCTGCTTCTACCACTGATACTACAAACATATCTAATTATTTTTAACAGTCTTTTTAGCAATGAGACATACAAATTAGGGCCCTGTCATAAATGTGTTAATTCTAATGTGTTCCTAAAAACTCCTAAGCATTTTATGTACTGAAAAAATTAGCCTGTAGACTTAGACACTACTATTCAGTTCTGTGTGACAGAGCCATGTCATTTTACTACTAGAAGAGTACTTTGCACAGACTGACTTACTAAATGCAGTAAGTGATTTTTAAGTTACTGATTTGTTAAATTTTTTCTGTTAATCTACTTTTGGCTATTAAATATAAATTAAGGATGTCTACCAATTAAAATGCAAAAAGAGCTGGTGATATAGCTTAGTGGCACCGTGCCTGCCTGGCAAGCGTATGATCATGAGTTCAATTCCCTGTTCTCCCCCCAATTTTTTTTTAAAATCACTTATTGTACCTCTTAGCATCATGTCGAGTGGCCTCTTGAAGGCACTGTGCAGCCAGTACCAGGACCAGAACTTTCAAGGTGACAATGAAGAAAAGAAAAATTACTGAAGAAAAGTTGTACATTATAGGTCAGAAATCTTTATTTCTACACAATTGTAGAACAAGTTTATGAACTCTTCAGCAAAAGTAGTGACATAAAGATCATCATCATTGGTTTGGATAAAATGAAAACAGCATGTGGCTTCTTCTGTTTGTGGAATACTACTGAAGACCCCATGCGGAAAATGCCGGTGTTTCATAAATGGAACCTGTCTGGAAGGAAGGATCATTCGCACAGACTGGGATGCAGAGTTACAGGAGAACAGGGAGTATGAGCGTGGGTGATCTGGAGGCCAGTTTTTGCATTGAGTATCGGTAGGACTATGACGCTGGAAGAGGAGGCTATGGCAAAGTGGCACAAAAGCAGTGCTATAGTGGCAAGAGCCCTACCTGTGCAGAGATTCCCTCCTTCGGACTGCTGAAAAACTTACCAGAACCATTTTCTGGTACCAGATCAAAAACTCTGTTCCCTATGGCTGGGAACAGGGTTCAGTAATGAAGCAAAAAGAAATGTGTCCCTCAGCAGTAGATTCAGCCAAAAATACCACACTTCTAGGAAGACAAGAAAAATGCAAGAATTCGTTTTCTGATGCTTGGGTCTAAGGAGGCTCATGATCTACCCTGGAATGTGGAACAGTTCTTTTTTTTAAATTTTAAGTTTACTTGATGTAAAGTTCTTTATGATAAAATGCAGTTTTGATATGTTATATAACTTTACTGTAAATTAGGAGAAAAACAACTGGATTTGTTTTTTGTGTTGATTTCTAATCTCTAAAAGCAAACTTTGACCTTCCTAAATATTTGGCACAGAAACCTGAGGTCTCAGAGGACCCTCCCCACTTTTGTGCTTTACTTTCAGAAAACTAGGTACAGGACTTGAGTTCTGCTAAATACATTTTTCAAAATATACAGTGTTTTGCCTGCAACTAAAAAAGAAAAAGTCTAACATAGAGGCAAAGAATTTTTTTTGCATTTATAAAGCAATAGATGATTTCTTATGTGAGTATAATTTTCTCTAATTAGAAAAAAATACAAAATGTTTTCATCTAGCAATAGAATATTTTTTAACATCCAGTAGTATGTGACGGTTTTAGCTGGAGTACTCTATTGTGAATATCCTTCATGTTAGAATAAAATGTGGGTTGTCTGCTTCAGTTCCAAACTGGTAATAGAGTTTTAAAAAAGCTCTTCTCAGTTGTGAAGTAGGAAGAAACCATTTACAAACATTTAATGAGGATACACTATTCATTTGTAAACATTTGTTTTTATTCTGTAATTTGAACTAATATAATTTATATTCTTCTGTAGTTAGACATAAATCAGAATTCTAAAGGCCTTAAAACCAAATGAATTCTTATCTAAACTGTCTTTTGTGGGCCAGGATTATAGCTTAACAGGGAAGTGCCTGCTTAGCAAAGACAAGATTGGGAGTTCTGGTCTTGATCCACTACCACCACCCACCCTGCCAAAAAATTGTCTTTTGTAGCAGATTACAATAAAATTGAACCAACTTTATAAAGGAAGAAAAATGCATAAAGGTGGATCTAATGACCCTAAACAAGTAATGCAAATGGAAAATAAATCAGTAAAGGACTACATACTCTTCACTTAGTTCTTCGTAGAATTTAAATATTTCTTCCCATGTTTACCATATTACTCTTCTTAGCATTCTTAGCATATCTTACTATCCAGTCTAGTCATTTGTTTCCTGCCCAGAGATGTTATTTCTTTAAGAACTTCTATCTTATTTCTGCTTCCCTTTCCAGACCCCTATCACTCATTCTTCACCCCCCACCACCACTCCCTGTGAAGCCTCCCATGATTCTCTGGGTATCCTCCCCACCGAAAAATTAATTCCTTCTCTATACTTAGATTCATTGTGTCATTGAGAAACAGTAGAATCACCTATGTTGATCCTTTCACCCTTGTATCCTTATCATTAAATTGTTTTGTTTTTCTAATTGAAAAGCTAGCTTGCTAAGCAGAAACTCATGCTTAGAATAGTACATCTATATATATATATATATATATATTCTTAATAAATGCAGTCTGTTGAAGAAATGAGTGGAATAAAGAAAAATACTTAGACATGTATGTGTTTTCAATTTTTAAGGTACTAAGTGAAAAATTTTCTTAAATCAGCATTTATGTATGCTATTCCGTTGGTTGTCCTATTTCCTTTCTCAGCCTGATAGTGGTTGCTTTGTTAGGGAAATTCCCTGTCTAAATATTGCTTAGTAGACTTTTAACATGTTAAAATTACAATCTGTTCTTCTTTAAGAGGTCACATTGCTTAGAATTTTCAAGGATCTGTAAAGATTACCAGTTCTTCACTAAGAATACATAGTTTATCCAGCTGACCTGGGCATCAGAGTTTGCTTTCTATCCTTTTCCCAATCCTCAGTTACAGTGCACTGTAGGTTTTAAAGCTTATGCAATAGCTTTGGAACTACTTTTCTCAGTTCCACCCATTGGGTCAGTTTCTAAAAGACCTGAAACTTTGCAAAAGCTGTTAAAGCTGTTATTTCTATCCATGAACAAGACTTTCTACATGGGTTGTAACCAGAAACTGAAAAATAAAGAACCTTCAGGTTCATGGGCTGATAATTATTTGAAAGTGCTAGGCTAAGAAGGATGTTGAAAGAAAGAATAAAACTCAGAAAACAGAGCAACAGAAGAGAGTTTAAAGAGAGGGAAAAAGGCAAGGTGACTATTGCTTTGTTTGCTAGAAATGAGTCAAGCATAGAATTAGTGTTAGTAATATACCTGCATTGAGATTTGGAAACTATATTTTCTGGAGAAAAATAAGACGTGGTCAGCAACCTGAGTCATTGCCTTTAGTGTTTTTTTTTTTAATTATATATTATTTCTATCCTTTTTCTTTTTTTTTTCCTCTTTAAATAAAATTTTTTTAAAAATCCTAAAGGTCCATAACATCCACACAGAAATCATTTTTCTCTTTTTTATTATTATATAAACAGTGCTACCATTCCGCAAACACCAGTACATTTAATATAATAAAAATTGACATGTTGAGTATCTTTAAAAGACCTTCAGGAGTGGGGTGTGGGTGGTGCACATCTATAATCTCTGCAGTTGGGAGGCTGAGGCAGGAGGATGGCCACAAGTTTGAAGCCAGCCTGGAATACAGAGCAAGACCCCATCCCCCAAAAAACAATAATTAATTAATTAATAATCTTCATAGTATGAATCAAATATATACCTAAAGATAGTCTGTAAATAATTGTTGAAACATATACTGAAGATACAAATGATACTTTCCCAAAAAAATCTTAACAAACATCCATGGATGTGGTTAAAAGGCTAATAATTATCACCCCTTTTCAAATTTTAAATAATGCCAGCAGCTAAACAGAGCAATTTTACATGTATAGTCTTAGTCCCTAAAACACAATAAGACATGAATTATCTCTTTTATGATAGAAGATACAAAAGAAAAATATTCTCAAAACCTTGTTCAGATGAGACAACAGTGTGCTTAGGATTTGAATATAGATTTGAAAGTGATTCAGAGCTCTTAGTCTTTACCTTTATGTTGTCCTACTTTAGTATTTAGGGAATATCTGTATACTTTGCATGCCAAACAGTGTGCTAGATTTTCTACAGAATTCATACATTTTAACAGAACTAAGGATACCTGATAACTGTAAAATAAAGTCATCATTACTGCTATTGTAGAGGAATACATCAATTACCACAGGGGCAAGAAAAAAAAATTCATAAACAGTTGCTTACAAATCTAGAACACAATTATTTGTATGTTTAGAATTGTTTGAATTTGAGTTTGCCTTTTATTTATTGATTCAGTTTCCTAGCATTTATCAAAAATCTTCTTGTTTTATTTATTTTTTATTCATAACAGTTCACAGAAGAAAAGCTTGGCCAAGCAGAGAAGACAGAATTGGATGCTCACTTGGAGAACCTCCTTAGCAAAGCTGAATGTACCAAAATATGGACAGAAAAAATAATGAAACAAACTGAAATATTATTGCAGCCAAATCCAAGTAAGAAACATTAACATTTATCCACATTAAGTACTGTTAACAGGTTTTTAAATGTTAAAAATGGACTTTATTGTGGCTTCAACATCTGTGGTATTTTTTATATGTATGCTTTAGATGGAGTAATGATAAATACTTCTGTGTATACTAACAAATTCACAAAATAACATTTTTCAAGCCTTTGCAGAATCTTCTTAAAACTTTTTTGTTTTTAATCCTCTTAAAACTTTAACTTTAGGAAGTGAATTTGAATTTTAAGAGTTTTGATAATCCCTATAATCACAGCACTCAGGGGGCTGAGGCAGGGGATTTGTGTGAGTTCAAGGCCAGCCTAAACTACATATCAAGACCCTGTCTCAATTAATTAATTAATTAATTAAAAAATAGCATCACACTTTTAAAAAATAGTAGATATTTTCCTCCTATTCTTCCTCTAGCCAAAAGTTCTCATATATGGAATCTTTACTACAGTTTTTCTGATTAGCAGATAAGCTCATTCATGACAGGTTGATAAAGGAATATAATACAATTCCATATAATATAATTTATATGTGAAAGTAAGTTTTTTGTTTTTATTTTTGCTGTTACTATAAAGATACATGGATTTTGAATGGTCAGACTGAGCCTTATTTTCCTGTAAGTCTTATTGTTTTTAGTGTTTGATTTATTTCCATTTGTTTCTGGAAATATGAACTGTTCCATCAGCTAAATTTTTGTTAGAAATGTGACACGTAAGTACATACATATTACATTGTAGCAGAGTTGACTGCCTATTTTATTACCTACTGAGTGACCTATTGAAACAAAACACTTAATAATATCTTTCACTTCGTTTTAAATAAATTATTTAACTTAACTTAAGGGATCTTTTTAAAACTTTGCTTTGAAACTTCTAATTTTATACCAGAATCTGTTACAAAAGCAAGTATTCCAACATCCTAAAATACATGTAATTATCACTTTAGCCAACATCTGAAGTGTTCCCAGTACTGGTTCAACTCAGTTTTAAATTGTTAAGTGCACTGTGTGAAACTTCTGTTAAAATAATAATCTGTGTGAGGTGTTTACAAAGAAACTATTTGACTTAGCTTCTTTGAGGGTTGTAGTTTTAATTTATATTTAGTCATTGTTTCTGGAAATGTGAACTATTTTTTTTTTTATTTGTCCCTGGAATACCTTGCTATTGGGCAGCAATGTAAATGCGAATTTTTTTTTCTTTTTTTTAAATTTCTTTCTTGTTAAATATTACCCTAACTAAGTGTATATTTGGCTTTTACTGATCTTTTCCCTTTCCATTTATACTACTATTCTGTGATTGCCTTTATCCTTTTGCATTTTAATGTTACTTGTAATAGTAAAATTTTTTCAGTGAATGTGTGCTCAAACACACCACCTACGTATATCTTTGAACTTTAAACGTAAGTAAACTGAAACAGGTCTTCCTGTTGCTGATCTGTCTAGAGCCCATTCCAAGCCTGGATCTGTCTCTTAAGCTTCGCTACCTATATTTAGACTCTCTGGCAAGAGGTGCTCCTGTTGAAGGTGTCAGATGTGACTGAAAATCCCTAAGTTTGAAATTATGAATATGTATTCAGAGGTTAAAATGCTAAAGTTAGGGCAAAGGCAATTTCACAAGATAATAAGTACTGCCAATCCTCTTTGAAACTTAAAATCCCTAAAATATTCAAGTAATGAATTTAGCTTTATTTTAAAGTGTTTTTGTGCCAACATATTTTTCAGGTTTCCAAAATACAAGTTTCTTAGAGCTATATGACATTTCTACATATAAATTTAAAATTAAACATAAAATTATATTCTTGAATGAGAATTTCATGTTTAGGAGGCATTTTTCATCTGGAGGTCAGCAAAGCAGTCTTGTAGATAGTTTTGCTCTTTTGGAGTCACTGGTGATTTTAATCTTTCTCCTAGATGCTAGAATAGAAGAATTTGTGTATGAGAAACTGGATAGAAAAGCGCCAAGTCGTATAAACAACCCAGAACTTTTGGGACAGTATATGATTGATGCAGGGACTGAGTTTGGCCCAGGAACAGCTTATGGTAAGTACAAAGCAAAAAGTTCTGATAAAAGTATCTTACGTTAAATTTGTGCTACTTAGAGGTGTCATTAACATATAGTAGAATCAGTTTTAATTTTAAATTTATTATTTTAAAATTTTAACAAACTGAGAAATATAGGTGACTAATAAATTTGCATCTTTTAATTTAATATTTAAGCATATATTTATTGAGAACGTACATTTTCTTTAGTTCTAAAAGGTTAATAGAATTTTTTACCTGTACTGCCATTATTCTTGCAACATTTTTATTGTTTACACGTCTTTCCATGATTTTTGTAAAGCTTTCCTGAGGGCTGTTTTCTATTAAAGGCACTTCATACACAGTAAATGTTTGAACAAATCACTAGTGTATTCATTAAAATATTGCAAAAATGCCAGTGCCCTCAAAAATTTTAGCAGTGGTTCTCTCTAGATGTTCAAATTGTATTTCATTTCCACTTTCCTGTTATGTATTTCGTATTTTCTGTGATTGTTTTATCGTTAAGCCAGTTTTGCTTAGTTGCTGTTCTTTTTAATGTATAACTCTGAAGTTCAAAGTTACACATCTTTATTACTGAGACTCATTTTCTTGTGAGACTATTTCAGATTTCTTTAACTGCCTTTTCCTGTTGTTCATGGCGATTTCTGTTTATTAAGAGTACTTCAAGAAATTGTTTGAGTATTAAATGGTATGCTAAATGAATTACCACAGATACTTATTTATGAAATAGCTCCTAAATTCTGTGATTCTGTGAACTTAAGGTTTTTAGTAGTTATGTTTATGTCCGCAAATAAATACATAGTTTTTATCATTAACCCATCAAATACCTTTTTAGATTTACAACATTGAAATACTTATATTATAGTCTTCAAATTCTATTTCAAGCCTGAAAACACTCAAAATAAATTTGAAAGTCAAGAATTTTTAACTGTTAACTTTTTGGAAAACTTCTATGAATGTTTCATTGCCTGTTTGTGCTTGGGTCATAAAGGCTTATGAAGGCGACCCAGTCCTTCTCTTCACAGAGCTGAAGGCCTGATGGAGCATGAACATTAGGAAAACTTTCAGATTTTTCTGCTTTTTTTTTTTAATCTATTTAATCTGTTTGCTCCTGAATATATCCTGATAATTAGAATTGGGCTTTGAGAACCCATTACTAGTAGATTTTAATAGCTAATAATTGAGTATTCCAGGCATTAAACTAAGCACTATACTCCGTGTGCATGTGTACAAATATCTGTATTTTAGTAAATTGTCACTTATATCTTGCTTATAACATAAACTTTTATCATCTCCATTTTAGAGATAGACTCAAACTTGGAGATTAAATAATTTATCCATGTTTCCACAGCCAGTAAATTCAAATTCAGATTTGCATGTATCAAGTGACAGAACTCTTAACTACTATGCTATTACCTTCCATACCAGTCAGACCTAATCTGATTGTAATACAAAAGGCTTAAGATCTGCAGGGGTAAACTTAAAGTAGAACAGAGGTAAAACCTAATCTTGAGATTCCCTTTATTTTTTCACTCTTGCCTCTACTTTGTCCACTCTGTTGTCCTGTTTAAATATCAGATATGCTTGTTTTTATTTTAAGAAAACATGGAGTTTTCTTAAACTAAAAACTATTTATAAGTACAGTACTTGAGATAAGTACATATAGAAACAGAAGATGAATTGTGACTTGACCCACTTGTTAAAATAGTAAGCTTTGTATTTTTCTAAATATAGCCACCCTGAGCTGTAACCATAAATAATTTTTGACATATCTGTCCTCTTTAGTCTCATTGGTAGATTTGCCCTGTTAACTATGATGTGGTAGGAAGTCATCTTGGTCTTTTTCACTTAGATATTTATCTTGAATTTTCTTTTAAATAAATATACCTTAATTACAGTTAAGTCTGTTTAATTTTACTGAGATAAACAAGTAACAACTTTAAAGCAGATGAAACTGGTAATTTATTTTCATATAATTTTTAATTTTCCGACATCTAAAAAAATTTTTTTCTTTTTGTAGGTAATGCCCTTATTAAATGTGGAGAAACGCAAAAACGAATTGGAACAGCTGACAGAGAGCTAATTCAAACATCAGCCTTAAATTTTCTAACTCCTTTAAGAAACTTCATAGAAGGAGATTACAAAACAATTGCTGTGAGTTGGAGCATGTTACCTTTTTTAATAAAATAATAGTGAATAATTTTGCTTCTTTAAAGTGCAGCAGATTAGAAAACCAAGATATTTCTGGGTAGGTGCACTTTCACCAGTACATAAAAATAGGCCAAAAATAAAGAATCTTAATAACATAATTTCATTTTTGCATTCTACAGTGTTGAGGTACTGCATTCATTCTCAGTTATAGAGAAGTTCCTGGAATGATAAAAATATGTTACAAAATGTCATGATAGGTTAGTAGGTACCCATTTGTTTAAATTGGAGCTAAAAACCTAATTATTAGAATATATATATTTGTGGTTCTTACACTTTATTTCTTTATCCATTTCTAGAAATGTGTTATCTTCTAATACTGCTGTTTTTTACTAATAAGTATGTACTGTTCTTATTGAATTTCATCATCTATATTTATAGAAAGAAAGGAAACTGCTACAAAATAAGAGACTGGATTTGGATGCTGCAAAAACCAGACTAAAAAAGGCAAAAGCTGCAGAAACTAGAAGTTCAGTAAGTAGTTTTTTTGCTTGTTTCTTTTTGGTTCTTTTTCTTCTTTTTGTTTTGTTTTCTGATAGAAAAATATATTAGGTTAGTACTTTAAAATTTTTAAATATTTTAGTGATATGCCATATAAGATACAGACTATGTTTAAGAATGCAAGGGTTTGAGAATTTCGCTCAGTAGCACAGTACCTGCCTGGCAAACATGAGATCCTGAGTTTGAGTCCCTGTTCCCCGCCCCACCCAAAAGAAAAAAGATTATTTGACTTTAAGATCTTATTTTTGTGGTTGTAAACAAATTCATCAGAACTGAACATCCAAGTCATGAAAAAGTTTTATCAAGAAACAAATTCATCAGTCGGGTGTGGTGACTCATGCCTGTAATCCTAGCACTCAGGGGCTGAGGCAGGCAGATCGTTGCAAGTTCGAGACCAGCCTGGGCTACAAAGTGAGCCCAAGTTCAGCCTAACTACATAGTGAGACCCTGTCTCAAAAAGACAAAAAAAGAAAAAAAGAAACATATTCATCAATACAGGTGCTGCTAAAAAAACAAAAATTAGATCTCCTAAAGCTGTGTCATGTTCTTTAAATATCATTAGTGGTGATAACAAATATGTCCTTTGAAGGTAGTTGTTTTATGTTGGGAAATTGCAAAACCAAAGATACTAATTAGGGTGTGAATGAATCAGGTTTTTTAATATTTGTGTGTAGCTTAGAAATTAAATGAATTCCTTTCCACATTTGACTCAAACTGATGAAAGGAATTGTCACTAGCAAAAGTATTCAGCCAGTGACTGCAGGTACTCCTGGGTGACTATTTTGATGGGAAAGAAATACATTTGGATAAATTCTGGTATATTCTTTAGAAAGCCATTCTTGGAGTAGTTTAAAACTGAATAGCTATATATTAAATATAATTCTATGATTTTATATGTAACTTTCTTACAAGATATAGGCTTTTTAGTTATATTATTTCCATTTCAAAGATTGAAAACATTAATCAGGTTTTTTGGGCTTTTTTGTTCGTTTGTTCTTTGGGTTTTTTTGGTACTGGGGATTGAATTCACAACCTCACGCTTACCAGGAATGCATTTAAGCTGTTGAGCTAAATCCCCAGCCCACATTCATCAGATTTGAATTGGACCATTTTTAGGATAGTACAATGTGAATAAATGTGTAATTGTTAATGGAAGCTAACAAATTCTTAATTTGATCAAAGAAATATGCTTTATTAAGAGGTGTAATAGTCCCACTGCCTTCTACTAACTTCCCTACTACTACCACCATCAAGAAGCATAGCCTTAATGAGAATATAGGGAATGAAATTTAAAACTGACAGCTTAGTACTCTTGGTTCTTATATTACCCATACCTTTTATGAGCAGAATTTTTTTTTTTTAACAGGATTCCCTTTTTGGAAGTTTTGTTTTAGCTGCTGCTGGAAAAAGAGCTATTGATGGGCCTCAGCAGCATAGTGTCTTCCTGGCAAGTGTGAGGTCATGAGTTCAATTCCCAGTACCAAAAAAAAAGAGCTATCATCAGTGAAGCATTAATTCCAGATTTAGTTTCACTTCAGTTTATCGTAACATTATCAGCATGACTTCACTAAACAGACTCTGCAGAATTAAAATTTTAAAAATAAGTACTGTAGTTGTAAAAAAAAAAAAAAAACACCCTAATCTAACTTACTGGTTTCTAATTGTTAGTGCATTTGTATAGTAAAATACCAAAAGGGTAAATAAAAACCAAAATATATAATAGGTAGAAAAAGAAATAAAATGTTCAAATGGGAAGAGGGACAAGGGAAGGAGGAAGTGGAAAGGAAGAAAGGGAAAAGGAAAAAAGTGAAAACAAAGCTTTTGTAAATGAGAGAAAAAATGGATTGAAGGGAGAAGAGAAGGGGATTAGGGAAAAAAAGAATCAAGATCTGTCATGTCAGGTACAAATTCCCTATGAGGGATGTGCTCACTGTGTAAAGCACATCAATAAAATTAAAATAAGTTGTGAATTTTCTAATCAGGAAACAAGGTAAAAATGAATTGGAAGTATTTGAATTAGAGTAGAATCTTATTTAAAATGTCTGTAATGTGCTCAGTGATTATTCTGGAATAAAAATTTCAGCACAAAACATTTGTTTAACAAGCATTGTTAAAGGATAATGGTAGTCTGTTCTTTTACCTGGAAAAGGCCAGGAAGCATATAGATTTAACAGCATACAAAGTCTTTGGTTATTCTAACCTGTTGTAAACTATTTTACTGTGGCTGTTAAGATACATAAGTAGACAAACTTTGAGAAACTAGTTATTTGTTGGCCATTGTTCTGTGGTGTGTATTTTCGAGGACAGAATTTTGTTCATGAAAATTTATGTTTAAAATTAAAATGATTCAAGTTAGCAATTTCATTAATAGCTTTTCTAGGATTTCTGTATTACAAAACACAAATTTTATACTAAAGTACTAGTCTAGATAAAAACTTATGTTTCCTGTTAAAAATATTTAAATTTACCTTAGATAAATGCCTATAATCCCAGATAACCTAGAGACTAAGGCAAGATGATCAAAATTTGAGGCCGGGCTAGGAAATTTAGCAATACCCTGTCTCAAAATATGAAGGGTAGAAATATATCTCAGTGGTACAGTGCAAAGAAAATTTTCATTCCCTTACTGTTCTTCAAATTTTATAGCAGTAAGTCTGAACCACTTTGGATAAAGTCCTCTTTATTGCATAAAAGCTTGCATTGTACCTATAATTGGCTAAAACCCTTCCATATTGTCTTCCATTTACTTGAAGAATACAGACTAGAAGTAAATCAGATTCACAAGCTTATTATCAGATAGTTTATCTTATATGAGAAGCCTCAAGTATAACTAATTTAAAGAGTAAACTAAACGATGGATAATAGGAAACAGGGAAACAGATATTTTGCAATTCAGAATGGAATTTAGAGGGAGAGCAGAAGGGAAAGGAAATTAAAAAGTATATATACCAACTCCCCCTGTGAATACCGTCATTATGTACTGCAAAAATGTATGTACTAATAAAAAATGTAAAATTTCTTTTTTTATTTGTTTGTTTGTGTCTTGCTATGTAGTTCAAATTGGCCTTGTGCTCTCTCTCTATATATATATAGCCCAGGCTGCCCTAGAACAGTGCCAGTCCGTCTACTTCAGTCTCCCAAGTGCTGGAATTATAGGCATGCACCACCACACCTGGCTTAAAAAAAAAACATTTCTAAAGAAACCACTGGAAGGTTAGGTTTGCTTCCCTACCCCACCCCCTTTATTTTTGAGAAAGGGTCTCATTACTAAGTTGTCCAGTCTGAGTTCAAACTCAGGAATCATCCTGCTTCATCCTCCCAGAGTCTTGGTATTTGTGACTCTTTTTTCCCTTTTTTAATACATTTCTTGGTTTTCAGTTGAATCTTACCCTAGACTTTGACTGCACTGCTTTATAAATTTACATGAGTTATTATGTGACTGTTACTAGTAAAGTCTGGGACATGTGTATATCAACAGTGTTTTAAAAATTTATTTACTAGTTTGAGCTCTTTTTAAATTCTGTATTTGAGTGCTAATTAAGTATAAGGTACTCTATGAGAAAAAGTTCATAGGTAAACAATACAAAATCTTTGCTATCTTCCTCCACAATCCAGTATTGTAGCTTAAACTTTTTTTATGATTTAGTCCTGTTGGTAAAATATCTGCCTGTATCCAATTTTACTGCTCAGCTAACTTGTGGGCATGTTGAAGAATGGTAAAGCGATGTGAAAGGTATTTCTAGTACATCAGTTAAGCAAAAGACAGAAAATGTACTTTTTTTCAAAATGAATAAAAATACAGTTTTAAAAATAATTTATTGATACAAAATGTCAGAGAAGTAAGGACAGAGTATAATTCATGCTTTTAAATTATAAGACACTCACCTTTATTATCCCACTCTTACTCTAATATAAGCTTTTATTATTTTAGAGTTTAATTAATGGAAAGAAAATGACTGGTTCCACAGTTCTCCAGTATTTAGAGATTTAGACTGTGATTTTAGAGCATCTAAATTTGACTGAAAATACTTCTTCAAATACTTCACATAGCACATATTCTCAACACACTTCAAAAATGGTTAAAAGAATTGTACATGGACAAAACAGAAATAGAAATGGTCTTCAAGTAGGACAATTGAAGATAGGTAGAGGGCTTTCGTGGGTTGAAATTTAATGAAAATTTCAGTTAATTGGCAGTAATGAGATTTCCCTAAGTGATTGTAAGTTAAAATTAAACAACCATTTTTTGTTTTGAAAAGTTGAATCTTTAAAGTATAAAAACATCAGCTTTTAAATACTTATTTAGTGTGTGCTTTATTGTGCAGAAGTACCTTGTTTCATTGTGTTCATTGGTATAATGTGTTTTTTGTCTTTACCTATGCATTTAAGCAACTAAACTCAGCCCGCCTTGAAGGAGATAACATTATGGTAAATTTCTCTTACATGCTCAACTTCCTGCATGTAAAATGGCTGAAGGTTTGTTAGCCTACTGTGTTTTCTACATCTTGAATAAAGTGCCTTCTCTTGCTATTAGTTGCCTGTAAAATTGTTGAAGCTGTTAATTTATTTGTGCATAGGAAAAAGTACTACCTGAAGTGCTGCTGGAACTTAAAAAACACTGTATATTTTTATTGCCAAATGTATTGATTATACCAACTACAGATTTTAGAATTGGAGATTTGTTGAACTACCTTTTTAAAAAATGGTAAGCTGGCACTTCAGATTTTTGGTGAAAAAAAATCCTGTTTAAAGAAACATAAAGGTACACAAATTGATTTTTGTTTCTCAGTACCTCTGTTTACCTTTTTGTTATCCAAACTCAATAAAGAACTATTTTCTTTGACCATTGTAGGCTGAGATAAATTCCAGTAAGTTATTTTTGTAGCAGCCAGACCCATTCCACTGCTAACTCAAAATGGTGATAGTCTGCACAAAAATGAAGAATGAAAAATGTTTTATAATATCTAATGTGTATTTTGAGTTTGGTTTGAAGAAATTTTTGACATAAAGTTTTTAATGAAATATGAAGTTGTGAAATATAAACATAGATATGCAGTTTGTACGTTAGCTGATTAAAAATTGGCAGCATTTGGTACTCATACATTACTGCCACTAAAGGTGGCAAGAAGTCTTCAGTACAGTTAATAATAAATCGACAATTAATTGACTGCTTTTATTCCATTTGGATTGAACTAGACAAGAAAAGTCTTTATTTTTGTAAACTATAAGTATTGAAGTCTTGGCTAAATTAGGGCTTTTCTTAGCAAGAGAATGCATTTATTTCCATTATCCTATGTATAGATAAATAAAAAGTATGATTCATTGCTAACTTAGTGTACAAATCATAGATTTTCTTTTGTCTTAGGTAAAAATATCCTAAATGATTAGCAGGACTTTGTTTCATGTGTTGTTTTACTACTGATGTCATCTGTTTATAGTAAGATGTTTAACTGTGGTAATTTTAAATTAATTATATTTCAAGTTTATTGCTTTCTCCCAAAATCAGCTTCATTCATTGTCCTTTTATCCTTGATTTATTTTTATGTAGTAGAATTCTAGAATTTATACCTGAAGGAGAAATTAGAATTAATTTACCCCACCCAAACCTCTCATTTTTTGGATGAGAAAGCTAGAACTGTGACAAGTTAAATATTACCAATTTCGGAAAACTGTTATTCTTATTAGTTTATAAAATTAACAAATTTTAAAATTGATAGTATTGATGGCATACTTTGACAATATGAATATGTTAAGCTGCACTAATTCAGTTACTACAATGTTTAATCTGTATGATTCTAGAGAAAGCAGAGTATGCCATTTGAGTTAAAATTCTTCTATTTTTCTTTCATAAATTGTGGAAAATATTAAATCCCAACTTTCTTTCATACTTTATATTTTTTTCTAATTTTTAATGCTGACTAGATTTGGGCAGAGGAAGTAACAAAAGTAAGTAAATTATTACATGACAGAATTATGAAGCTATTTAATTGTCATTCATTTATTAAATATTTGGGTGACAACTTTGAGACCAGTTGTGGTCTATGTTAGTGTATCTTTTAAAATCTGAAATTATGGAAATGCTTAGGGCTGTTTGACCAAAAGCAGCTCCAAACAGTGTTGCAGAGATGTGATTTGCATATATCATGATAAATGCTAGATACCTGTTAATCAAATGGTAATCATACAGTGCTTTCCTAGGAAACAGATGAAATATGTGATTTATTCATTGACAATTTTTTAAATGATAGATTTTTAAATGTGATATAGTTAACATAACCAGAGCTTCTATCACCAAAGCTAATCTTTCTGTTGCTTTAGCAGAAAATACCTATAAAAATGTACTTTACTGCCATATTAAACACAGGATAGCAAGTATTTCATTTTACAGTTAACGTCATTATCATGAGTATCCCTTATTGTATGATGTAACAATTGGATCCATTGTTTTTGTCTTTTTCCCTCTGTATCAGACTGCTAGTAGTCTCTCTGCCATGTTACCATTTCTAATCTTCTCTGGCTTGGAAAATCAAGTGGTAAAGCAAGAATTTAAGAAATAAAATTATAACTTCAATGGAGATTTGCTACAAATGCTACTTTAGGTCTTTAGAAGCATTTTTCATGTATTCTTCACTTATAAGGCCTATCAAAACCTGACTTCCAAAAGAGGATGATGCTGGAGATTGAGGGCAAGTGGTAATTGTGGCCCCTGACTTTAATAGCTTTTTAAACTATTTTCTGACATTGTGGGATTGCTGATTGTATAGTCTGTTTCATGCATAGGTTACTAAGCTACTGATTCTATGACTTGAAAATCTAGTATAATTCTTGACCTAGATTCACATCCCCTTCTGGAATATTTGCGTTAACTTATAATATGGTTCCACCTTGACTTCTGATTTATTTCTGAACCTCTAGCATGAAAGAAAAGAGGGCAGAGCTACAAGGGAGAGAATGTAGTTTGAACAGAAATAACTGATGTCTTCCCTTCAGTTGATATACATGTATACCCAAAAGTTTCTTACATGATTCTGTACCTTATACAAGTTTGGGAAATAATGTAATAAATGAAAGAAAGTAATGAAACAAATGTTTATATTGTATAGATATGTAAAATATTAAGGAAATGTGTCAAAATGGATTTGAAGAGATTTTTTTTTCTTCTATACTCATAATTTCAAAATATATAAATTTTAAAACTTCATATTCCTAGAGTATTGTAAGATTTAAGCCTATAAACTGACACCAGTTACGATTGTTACAACAAATGCTTCAAAAGTGTGACCAAAATTTCTCTTACAGATATCCAGTCCTGTGGCTTCACAGAACAAAAAATTGCTGTACATTTTCCAAATTACATCTTAAACTGTTAATGCTTGCTTAATGTTGTACTATTTAGTCTAAATCAACTAGTCTAGTAATAGTAATTTTCCCCAGAATGCTATACCTTATTTAGAAGGTTAAATCAGAGATTAGGATATTTTGGGGAACAGAATTTCAGATGTCTAAATTAATTGTCTTTGTATCTTTCTCAGGATTAGGGTTGTATAGCTCAGTGGCAGAGCACTTGCCTGCTATGCTGACAGCGCTGGGTTTGTTCACCACCACCACAAATACACCTTCCTTATCTGTCTTTCCAATATAGACCATTTTTTTTTTCCTGTATGAACCTAACTTTAATTTCCTTAGCTTCTCAGATTAATTATGCTCAATATCGTATGTCAGAAGTATAGCTGGTTTGGGACATTCAACTATGTTCTTAACCACCCCACATAGCTACTAAAATACTGAATTTTAGTCAAACTTAGATGACTGACTTCTTGTCCTTATTGAGATTATTGAATTTCATTTTTAGTCAGTGCTTTTAGCATTAAAACCTTACTTCCACTTCAGTCTCAAACTTCCTGCTCTCTTCAACCTGCTGTCTACTTACTTTTTTCCCTCATGTTGATAAATACTGCCATATAATAGGGTTTTGTGGGGGTTTTGCCATTTTTACTAACAGCCATTAAACTAAATGGTACTTTCACAAAGAGACTAGCCTACTTTTCTTCGGAAACTCATTTATTTTGATTTGCTGCAAATTCTCCTATTAAAGTCATTTTGTATTCAACCACATGGAAGAGTAAATAGTGCAAAAGTAGCAGACATTATTGGTTTCCCTAATGCTTTCCTTGGAAAGAACACTGATTCTTTTCTTCTCCTGGGACTTCTTTCTCTGTTTCGTTATAGCTTCCAGAGAAGCTGACTTTAACCCTGTTAAAGTATTCTTGTTTTACTCAAATTTAACTTCAGTGCTTTTTTTCACCAAACAATTCAAACTCATGTTTATTAATCTAATCTAGCAGTCAATTCTTGGCCTGTTGCCATCAGGATATTGTATCAACTATCTGCTTTGTATTATACTTTTAACTAGCTCAGTAGGTTAACTATTGCCAAGGGAAAAGATGAAGCATGAAATTTCACATTAAAATTCAGACCTTGTTGATCTTGAAAAATGATGTTAGATCTTTATAAATGTTGTAAATAATATTTACATGGGGAAAAAGCTATTTATGCCACATAGTTTTTAAAATGTCATCATAATGGCATTTTTACCAAAGATAATTGAACGGAGAGTTATTTTGAATGTGCTGTGAGGTTTTATTTTTTTCTTCTCTTTATTGCCAACAAGTTCTAGTTAAAAGTTTTGAAATGTCTTATACCAGTAGTGACTATTTTTAGAGCTTGTTAATTTTTCTGTGAACTATTTTGTACCAACACTAAATGTATCAGGTACTCAAAACCAGTGGTGGTATCATATTATATGCGTCTCTTCCCATCTACCGCCAGAGTCAGTAACTTGACATTGATAGCCTGAAATCACCATGAAAATCAGGATGTTGAAGCATTTTTCTTTTACTTGAAAACCAGTTGATTAGCATACCACTGACTGAAGGTCAATCATAATAACTTCTGAGAAAACATTTTAAGCCCTAATCGTAACATATTGTTTCTTCTTAAAGCCTATTTTATATATATTTTAGATAGAAAATTTAAAAGAAAGACATGTAAAATTAAACGTATGGCAAAGAAGTATTTGAAGGAACTAAAGAACTGTTCCTAACTGCAAGTATTGTAACTAAGGAAAAGTAAAAATCCTATGGTGCCACTCTGAAGTCTTTTGTGTCTGAAATTGAAAACTCTTGTTTAAAAACTGGTAATAATTGAGAATTTTAAGAATAATATACCTATGAGACTGTGGTACTCTTAAATATTGTAAAGTATTAAACTGGGAAGAATTGAAACTAGAAAATATCCTAACTGCCCATAGTAGACATAAGTATGCCATTAAACTTTGGCATTGATAAATTCTTTTGAATCAAGTGCTGGTAACAAATGAGATCTTATGAGATTGAGTAATATAGCAAAATTAACGAACCAGTTTTGATGTCACAAATGCAGAATCAGGGAATTTCCAGATTATAATTTGGGATTCATTTAAGGGATTTTTTTTTAACTGCCTAAAAGAATTTATATAAAATGAGCCAAGTCTTCCAAAAAGATTCTAAAACTGTGTCCTAATTTAAGTCTGAACAGGAATTGAGAATAACTCAAAGTGAGTTTGATCGTCAGGCAGAGATTACCAGACTTCTGCTTGAGGGAATCAGCAGTACACATGTGAGTATTCATTCATCAAAAATTCATCTGAAACAAAAGACTGATCATTCTAAGGCAACTTGAAGTAAAGACTGAACTTAATTTTCAGTCATTATTAAGGAACCATAAATTATAGTGGTAAAGATGTGTGAAGAAATATTTTAAATTTTGTTTGCATGTCATCATCTTCTTGTCTCACCCTTATTAAATACTCTTGTTGGTTTACATCAGCTAAACAAAGTTTGTTATTTTACTGTTCACCAAGGTCAGTCTTAATAAGCCTTGTAGTAGGATGCCAGATACATGACTCTCCTTTATTTCAGTGTTATAGTTTGTCTCTAAGCATATCAGTTTGAGAGCTAAGAACTGACTATAACTTTCCTTTATAGGCTCATCATCTTCGCTGTTTGAATGACTTCGTAGAAGCCCAGATGACTTACTATGCACAGTGTTACCAATACATGCTAGATCTCCAGAAACAACTGGGAAGGTAGTAATTTCCCTTTCACATATTGAAGTCTTAGATAAGAGAAAAAATGAAAAACTCAGATATTTGAATGTGGGCTGTTAACAAGGATGATTAGAAGAATTGGAGCCTTTGGAATTGCATAGAATTCAGTTTTGTTTTGTTTTTTTAATAGAGGTATCAAATTTCTGAGATAAAAAACATTTAGAGCTTTTCTGGGTCATGAGGATATTAACAGGGATTGAATAATAATTTAAGTGAATACTTTTTTTAGTGACATATAAAAAAAAGCTTCAGTGAGGTTTTACTTTTCTACTACATAACTTTGCTGTTGGCTTTGAAGATAAACTACTTTATATGTGTTGATTACAGTGGTACCTTGGTTCACGAACTTAATTCTCGCCATGATTCTGGTTGCAAATTGAACTGAATCAAATTTCTCCATAGGGTCAACATTTAACTTAACCATTGAATTTGATTTGGTTCTCATCCAACTCGGTTTGCAACCAGAATCATGGAGAAAATCAAGTTCATGAACTGAGGTATCACTGTACGTACTTACTCAGTAAAGAGGAAAAAAAGTTTTTGAATATTCTGTTAAGAACTCAAGCCCACTGACACAATTATTCTGACTTTCGTAATACACTTTAAAGCAAAATGACATTGTATAAAGAACAGCTCAGTCATTTAATATTCTGAAGTTACATCTGTAGGCAAACAGACAAAATGCTTAGCTTACCTTTGTGGAGCTCACATTGTAAGGTGGTTCGAGAAATAACATACAGGGCAAATACGATCTCTGCTTTCACAACATTTAAAGTCTAGGTAGGGATACAGCTATGGCCAGACAAGAAAAGGGCAAACTCTACCAGGCAAATTTAAAAATTTACATAAAAACTCTGCTCTGGAGAAAAGAGAGTGGCAGATTCAGAGAACTAACAGTAAGTAGTTCTTCTGGTCAGAACATAGGTGAAGGTAAGAATGGAATACTAGATGAGGCTAGAGGAGTTTAGCAGGGTCAGATCATGAATGGCCTGAAGTTTAGAGTTTATGTACTGATTAAACAGGAATGACAGCTGCCATTTGAAGGAAGAATATCAAGATAAGTTGTTTCAAGAAGTGAGATGTTTAAAAAAGTCACTTTGGTGATGTTTTATGCATATTAAGCCTTAAAACCAGACCTAGAACAAAATTAGGCACATTGGCAAAGCCAATTTTTGATCTTAAAAATGAATTGAGGCTTCTTATCATTAGTTATTCTTGAGACCAGAATTGTGGAAAGAATTAAGTTCATGAACCAGTGTATCACTGGATTTTATGTTTCATTAGTGGTATTCATGTCTGAAAGCAGAATACCACTTTAAGCCCCATGTTATTACAACTATGCTACGTTCAAGAAGCCTTCATATTTCCTTTCTGCTTTGTCCTCACACTTCAGGAGTATACCAGACAGGGTGCTTTTGCTGCCATCATAGCACAAGTGCTTGACCTCCAGGCATTCAAACAAAATGAGTTTATTATTATTTAAGAAAAAGCTCCAACAATACAAAGTATAAGCAGTTCTCTTATTCTAGAGAAGAAAGAGTAATTTTTTTTTGTGCCCTCAAAATACTATATTACTGCTAAAGGCCAATGATTAGGAAGGTGAGGGAAAGTTTAGCCTTATTACAAGGTATATTTGGGGGGTGGGTACCAGCAATCGAACTTAGGGCCTTAGGTCTTCTAGGCAGGTTCTCATGCTGCTGAGGTATATCCCCAGCCCAAGGTATACTTTTTAAAATAGACATTCACATATAAAACTTCACAAATCATTCAGATCAACACTAATAAACGAAAAGCTATTTCTGAACAGTAGAGCCAGGTCACTAGTAGTTACAGCCGGTGGGAGTAAGTGAACAACATCAGTCACTTCATAGGGCCTGAGTTGAGTTGTGCTCAGGAACTCTTCAGATACCTCATATACGTTGACTGTTTTAATCCTCACTTGCAACCAGATGAAATGAATACTGTTACACAGTATTCACATTACACAGACAAAAAAACAGGATGAGTCACAAGATCAGTGTTTACTTTTAGTAAGTAGAAGTCTTCAACATTGTTTCGGTGACTTCATTGACATTTTTCACAGTGAACAAAGTGAATAAATAAAAGTTCTAAGAAGGTAAAAACGGTCTTCTAGTGTTTTTCTTTTTACTGTTAATCCCTAGAATTGACATAGGAAGACCTCACTGACTGATTAGACTAGTAAACTTTGAGAGACAGTTCCAAAGTTAGAGAACTAAAAACTGTGTGTGTCTGTGTACACACACATGTGCATACACTCACCTATATGGAAAAAGACCATATTTCTTTTTAATTTCCAGAAACGTGCATACTTTTAAAATGAGCTCACTGATGAAAAGATGTTAGAAATGTTGTCTTAATTTTAGGAAGTAAAACCTGAATTAGAAATTATTTTTAATCATTAGAACACTTACCCACCAGAGAAACTTGCTTTTTAATATTTTTTAAATTTTATTTAAAGAGAAAAAAAAACAAAACAGAAAAAAGGATAGAAACAATACAGAATTTCAAAAAAATAAACAGTAAGAAATCACTAGTTGATAAATTACATATTGTCTTCTTAGATATAGTTGTTCAAGTTACAGAATTAAAGCACACAAGGTGGACATTCAAACAGTGAGGCTGCAAACAGTTCTGTTCACTGATCTAACAAAAATTTAGCAACATGGTTATCAATCCTACACACTTAAATATACATGCAGTTATATCCTTTAGAGCACTTTCTTTTCCTCCTTTTGCTTTTTAAGTCCATTATCTGTTTAGTTATATGATGTTTCAGCTTGCTTAGTACTTTACTGATCTGTTTTGTTATTTACTTTTTTATATTTTATTATTATTTTTTTACTTATTTATTTAATTTTGAAGGTAGTAAAAATACAGCAGAACAAGACGGAACAAAGCCAATTGAGACAGTGTAGTGAAATTGGTACAGAACTTCACACCAGGATAACAGTGATAGGTACAATAATATATTTCGTTTTCTTCACAATAGTTCTTTCAATCAGGTACAGCAAAATCGAAGGAAATACCGAACTTAAAAACAAAATATTGAATAGAGCAATACCATTAATCAGAACACAGCAGAACAATGATAAAAATATTTGCCTTCAAAGAGATGGTAGAAGGAAATCCTCCTTATTTGCTATATTGCATGTAGTCAACCTTGCAAGAGGTACTCAGATCTCTGGCTCCCACTTGCTAAAGGGGGCGGGGGGTATGGACGTTTGAATCTCAGCCCGCGTGTCAGTAGGCTCACAGCCACTTACCAGAGTGGCAAAATGGTTGCTTGTTTTCCCAGCGTCCCAAGTTCCAACATGGCTCGGATGTCAGGATGCTGTGAACATAGCCAAAACCCCTACCTTCATGGGACCTACATTGTATTTGGGGGTGGAGAAGCAGAAAAATATGTATGTATGTGTGTGTTATATAATATGAGAAGGTAAAACTATGGCGAAAACTACAGCAGAATAGTTCCTTGGTGAGAGTAGGAAAAGATATGAGAGAGCTGACATGAGGTACCTGAAAGAAAGTACTCCAGGAGAGGCCGCATGCCAGAAACACGGCTGCATGTTCAAGGAGCAGCACAGAGGATTTAGCTGGAGATGAGCAGAAGAAATACCCAGGCAGCGCACACAGAAGCGTGTTGGAAACTCTAAACTTTGGTCTTGGCTCAAAGATGAGGATCCATTGGACAAATTTATTTTTTAAATTGTTTTTTTTAATTAGTAAACGTGTGTAGTACGTAATGTTTATACTCCTTGTGGGGAGTTGATACAAATACATGATACACCTCAGTTTCTTTTTTTGTCCCTTTTCCCTTCCTTCTCCTTCTCTCTTCCCACCTCTTCATCTCTTTCCTTTTTTTTCTTCACATATTGCTGTGCGTAATATTTACATTCTTTGTGTGGACATGACACATCTTAATTCCTTCCATCATCCCTTGTCCCTCTTCCTTCCCCTCTTCATCTCTTGATCATCTTCCCCTTTGAAAAAGATCTGTCTCCCTACTTTCTATTATCTTTTATTTTGCTCTTTAAAGTGGGGAATGCCAGAGGAGAGCACCCAGCACCATAGAAGGAAATGTAAGCACCTTTTTCATAGATAATTTCTGACCTTAGAAGTAGCTGAATTAGTGATTATAGGCCATCCATAGTACACTTTGCCATTTAGTACTGGAGAGACAGTAGTGTAAGATAAATTGAAGATTCTCATCAATATCTTCAGATTGTTTATAAGCACTTTAATAAAACTTATTTTTCTTAAAAATATAGAATACAGTGAACTTGTGAAATCTGCCTTATTCTCCCACTGACAGTATCAGTCATGTGAATGTCAGTCTCCTCAGTCTGTGAATGGTGTCATTTTCTCTTTTTGTCTTTAGCATGTGGTAGCAGTGCTGAACATGTGTGTAATCAGTAAATAGTTGTCATCTGAATGAATAGAAAAATGTCAGATTATGACAAAATTTCAGATATTCAAATATTTCACGAGAAAGCTTCATTCTTACAGTAATATCTAAGTCATTTTTCACTGATATTTTTGTTTACAGATTTATAACAAGGAAAATTAATAGATATACTAATAGAAATTCTTGGCAATGTTTTAAGTATAAACTATACACTTTCTCTGCTGAGGAACAGCCATTATGTTTTTTAAAATTTAAATCATTATTGTAAAAAGGACAACTTTAAAAAAAATTTTCAAGGATTTGTATCTGAATAACAACTGAATTGTCTCTAGTATAATTGGGCCAAGAGAAAAGAAAAAGCTAGACATCATAGTTTGTCACTAAAGAATTAGTAAATTATTAGCATCTGTTAATCTTCCGGTGCAGAAATTGGAAGAAGGCAAATAGTGCCACCAAGTGGTGGTATTAAGGAACTTTAATCACTTGGAAATAGCTAATCAGCTGCTTTCTTTTCAACAGTTTTCCATCCAATTATCTTTCTAACAACAATCAGACTTCTGGGACTCCAGTGCCATCTACGTTATCAACTGCAGTTGGGTCTTCTGCCATGGCTTCACCCAGTGGTCTAGGAATCACCCCTGCTTCCAATGTCACTGACCTTAAGGAGTCAAGTGGCAGCAGAAAGGCCAGAGTACTCTATGACTATGATGCTGCAAACAGTACTGAGTTGTCCCTTCTGGCAGATGAGGTAAGTGATGTGGGTGTGAGAAGAGAAATAGGCCATAAACTGACATATCTTCTAATAGCACAGCAGGATGCACATTCCTCAGTGCTTATTTAGAAAGTTTACCATGAATGTTTCATGGATTTCAGATGATTATACTGATATTTTATAACATACTAATTATTACTCTTTATATAATTGAACAGTGCAGAAATACTTAAAACTTTCAACCACTAAATAACTTGATATATTAGCCTATCTCTGATAATGGTAAAAGTCCTTTGATAATGAGTAGTTTGAACAAATTAAATATATATCTGGTTTATTTGCTGTGTGTTTGTTTTTTAATATAATTAATGACTCGAAATATCTTACTTTGTAGGTGATCACTGTGTTCAGTGTCGTTGGAATGGATTCAGACTGGCTAATGGGGGAAAGGGGAAATCAGAAGGGCAAAGTGCCAATTACCTACTTAGAACTGCTTAATTAAATAGGTGGACTATGAAAAAATTACTTATGATGACATCGTATTTATATATAAATAACTCTAAATAAAGCAGGTTTAAGTAGCTTCTATGGTAATGTCCTAAGAGACTGGAAAACAAAAACAAAAACCCAGCCATCAGAAACCAGCCCTTCTGCCAATAAAGTTGCATGGTAAATATTTCACTAAGAGTTTGTTAGCGCTTTCATGCCAAGAATGTTTTCTTATAAAATTCTCTTTCTACTGAGATTTCACTAATAAGCTGCTTCTACTTTTGAGCCCCAACTTAAAGCAGAAGAACTGTTTTCTACTGAATTTTTCATTAACTACAAGTTTTTTCTTTTATGTAAAATAAATTTATCATGAATTAATATCAGTGACTCATTTATTAGATATAATTAATAGCCAAAGAATAAAGTTAAAATTTGATTTCAACTTTTGGTTTAAAAATGAATTGTAGGATATAAATCTCCTTTGTGAAGAATATGTTTTTGAATGCATCCATGAACAGAAATGCAATTATATCATTTGTACCTTGTCCAGCAGGAATCAGATGACTTCAAGACTATATTTTTTAATAGGTTTTTTTTTTAGCTTTTTGTTTTATGATTTTTATATTTTTTTAGTTTTTGAGACAGGGTCTCACTCTGTAGTTCAGGCTGGCCTTGAACTCACTGTGTAGTCTAGGCTGGCATCAAACTCAGCAGTCTACCTGCTTCAGCCCCTCAAGTGCTAGAATTACAGGTATGTGCCACCATGCCTGGCTGTTTTTTTGTTTCTTGGGTTTTTGGGTTTTTTGAGACAGGATCTCACTCTGTAGTGTAGGCTGGCCTCTAACTGACTTACTCAGTCCAGGCTTGCCTTGGACTCCTGCCTTAGCCTCCTAAGTGCTGGGCTTACAGGCATGCACACCCTGCCCATGCCCAGCTGTTTTCTTTTTGAAACACTACTGAATCTTTTTTAATATAAGAACAGCTAGCTCTTAAAAGTGCTACTATATTTCCCTGATACAATTGTATTTAAGATTCTAAAACATCTGGAACAAATTCAGTTCATTCAAATTATTAATACATAATCAAAATTTGATTCATTAAGAATATACTGCTACACAGTAAAGAGGATTTGTCTTGAACAACCGATCTATATAAAAATATCAGTTAATGAAACTATATTCATTATCAGTTATGTACAAGCAAACTTGGTTGGTTACTCTAGGCTTATTAGTAAAGCTTTGAAAATGTGTTAATGAATATAGGTATCATGATTAGGATCTCTGGATATGAAGCACACAGTATTATTAGTGACGGATTCAAAGCTAGAAAACTGCTATTTGGGCCAGTGCTGTGAGTCAGCAGTTGTTATAAATTAGCAGATTGATAACTTTGTTTTATCTTAGGACTTCTGTTCTCATTCATTCAACAGATACTTGTTGAGAGTCAGATACTATGTTGATAAACTGGGGATGATAGATGATACCATAAACAAGATGCACATAGTCCTTGCCCCTTGTAGAGCTTAAAGGCCAATAAAGGATGCAGAAAAAGAAAGCTGTTGTCCTATAACAGAGTTAGTGTTGTGAAGGAAAAATAAAGGGTGCTGTGTTTAGGAGTCACCTAACTTGGAAGAGTAAGAAATGGTTTAGGATGGAAGTGTTCTGGATAGAAAGAAAAAGATGTGCCAGGCCTACAAATGAGTGCATCAGTAGTTCAGTCTGACTTAAGCATAAAGTGCAAAGTGTATTTCAGTTTTTCAGGGAATGTTTATCAACATGATTTTTTCAGTATTTTTTTAAAAATTAATATTTAAATACCATTTTAAAATAATGCCTTTTTGTGTTAAAGTGCTTGTAATAAGAGCTTGGTAAACATGTTGTTAATTTTAGTTCAGTGTCCAAACTTTTAACTAGAGTTGTTACACTTTATTTCAGTGCTATAAGACATCCTCTCAATTTTGAAGTTTTGCAAGACACATACTTTAGGAACCCCAAAAGCAGCCCAAGCTGATTAGTTTTCAGTGAAACCAAGCTAGTAAAGTGGAGTTTTTTCTTTGTTTGTTTGTTTTCCCCTTCAAAGTACAGTCTAGAATACCCACTGCCTTGTAAGCTTAGATTTAGGCTTTGAAAGATCATAACAGAAATTTAGGTCAACTTAAACAGCAACTTTAAATTAGGTTTATGGGAAGTAGATTAATAAAGGGAAAAGAGTGTGGTTGAACTAACTGTTCCTGGTATCATATCCAGCTGTCCTCACATATTCTTGGAGAGTTGGATACACCATTCCAAGGACATGCTATTTCCTTGTCATAAGATGGAGATAATTTTTCCATCATGGATTGTTGTCAGATAATAAAGCAAATGTCGTATTAGGTGCTTTTTAGGGAAAATTTTCATACATAGTAAACATATTCTCTCTAAGTGTGTTTCTCCTTATTAGTTAGCCCGAACCTCTCCTGACTATGGCTTTGTTCATGGCTGTGTATAACAGAGGCCTCTTTTATATCCACACTTCACTCCCTGTGAATTCCACTCTCCAGCATCTTTAAATCAGATCCAGATCTAGGTTTTACCTCACCATAGCACCATAGTCAGCATACATTCTTTATCAGAACCTGCTTTCCACCACGTGAATGTTGATTGAAGACTTCTATACATTATTAAGGTACTATGTGAATAGGTTCAAAGGTTTCTTGTGCCTTTGTCTTGCACAAATCTGCTATGATATGTAGGTTGTTCTTAAGATTGTTGTTTATTTTAGTAGGGTTTTGTTGGGTTAGATAGGGTGGTTTTATTTTGGTTTTTGGCTTATTTCAAAAGTCACAGGTTTAATTTTACTCAGGTACTGGTCCAAAAAGGTTATTAGGCTTGGAAGAGAAAGTTTAGAAAGCCTATTTTATGGTGCAACCCAGTGTTATTTAAACCTTGTGCCCGCCCTGTACTTCATCCAAAAGTACAGTAACGTGAGGATGTACATATGAATAAAATAGTAAAGTGGGAAATACTTGTTAGGTTCTTTTATCAACAAACAAAAGAGGGATGAATCAATTATATCTACATTTGTCCTTAATCTGATCCCTAAGGTCACAGTGTTAGAAAGTTTTTTATGGTGCTAATCAAAAGAATTCATACTATGGGAAATGAGGTCCCTAAAATGGGAGGGTACCTCACTTTGGACAAATGGGAAACAAGAAATCTGGGGCCAGGATCCTAAGTGGGCTATAGCACATTCTCCTTGTCCATTATTATCCTTCACCAGAAAAGGAAGCTGGTGTTGGGAGGAAATTTCTGAGATAAATTAGAGAGTAGAGAGGATGGTGGAGGTCAAGAAACAGTCCTGTTAAAACAGGGAAACCCAGTTTACCTTTATAGTTCCTCAACAGGATTCCTGAAGAAGTCCCTTCCCTCTCTCCTGAATCCCTGCAATTCTGGATAATATTCCCCTAGTTGCACTTCAGGTCTGAGTGAAGAGCTGTAGTGGAGAAAAGGTCTCATGGTCAGTTCTGTGTCAACACCTCTGGATGATCAAGTGCTCCTAGCTCATGGTAAGACTCAGAGCAGGGTAGGGAATTCCTCAACCGCACCTGCCCCTTCTCCCAGGTCATCCTAATCAGAAACTACGTGGTAAAGCAGTGGTTGTCAAGAGTTTGAAGCCCCAGATATCTACACTGTCTGGAAAGTTGTTGAAAATGCTAATACCATTTTCTAGTATTTGTTCTTTATTTGTACTTGCATTTTTTCTTCAAGGGCCTCTTGAACTAATCTTTGTTCTCCATGTGATAGCTCTTTAAATGTCTAAAACAAAAATCTTGTCACTATGTTCTAACACAAATAATTGTAATTATTATTTTTATAATTTATTTGTTAGGTAATGTCTGTCACTCCTGAATGTAGGCTTCCTGAGATACAGGCTATAATTATTTTGATTGCAAATTCCCAAATCTTAGCACAAGACCTAGCTCATGATACATGTTGATTAAATACTTGTCCAATGAAAGAAAAGAATGCAAATTCCTAAGCCTTCCCCAGGACCTACTGAATGTAGCTCTGGGTGGGTCTAGCAGGCTATAGTAAAAACCCATTTGAGTGATTGTGCTGAAGTCTAAAGTTTGAGCATCACTACAGAGTAATGTTCAACTTGCCTTTCACCTTCAAGCCTACAGTCTGACATTGCTTGAAATTCCTGCCTTAAGTAACTTAGATTACCCTCAAGAGGAGCCTAACTGCTTGCTCTCTCTGTACAAGTGAGTATGAAGGTATAAGGGTGCATTTAGTGTCAGTGGAGGATTGTTGAGGATCCAGGCTGCTGTGGAAGGAGCCTAGGAATACAAAGCCTTCAGTCCTAGGAGGGGTATGCGCAACCACTACGCACATTTCCACTCAACGCAGTGCCTTTTCATTGGTGACTAACATCAAACACCCTGACAGTTGTTAGAGCAGTGTTTGACTAACATGTACATCCCTGTGCCTCAGGTTGCTGAGCTCTGATCTTATTCTTACTTTAAAAGAAACTTTTTTTAAGAATTGTTAATGCTTTTATTATAAGTCATAGCCATGTTTAAAAAATACATTTTAAAAAATTACCTACAACTTCACCATCTAGGGAAAACCACTGTTGTTTAGCTATATGGTCTTCCAGACTCTTCTGTGCATTGATACATTTTTTAAAATGGGATCAAATTGTACATGCTGTTTTGTAACTTTTTCAGTCAACAGTACCATGACTATGTGTTGTATGTATTTCTACATCTTTTTTAATGGCTGCATGATATTTCATTATGGGCCATCTTCTATTAAACTACTGTTGAATTTTTAGGTTTCCAATTTTTCACTAATAAACTGCTTTAAAAAACATTGTGTTCCTACTTTGTGTATGTTCCTAATTTTTAGGATGAATACTGTCAGGTGGAATTGCTAGAAATTATGCTAGCTTTTTAAAGCCTTTGTTATTGTCCTTTGACTCCTAGAAGCTTCTAGCAATTGACTTTTTTAATCAGCAGTGTGTGAAGAAATACTGCAAGGACTTGTGGGGGGCTTGGTTTTTGTTTTTTATTTGAAGAACTTTCAACTAAACGTTCTTTGAGTTTAAAAGTAAATGGGCAAAAGGTAGAAAAAAAGGCCAGTCAGTATTTCTGACATCACCATTTGTTCCCCCTTCTGTCATGGATTGTGTGATACTTCTGGAAATGTTTGTTGTACACATCCCTCTTGTTTCTGTTCATTCTCCTGAAAGCATTATCACCTTTCTGAGTTATGTGGAGGTCATAGGAGAGCCATTCATCAGACTGCAGTCTTCTGGTGGCTTTGATGCAGCCTGGCTGCAAATGCTTTCAGAGACCATGGGAGTCATGGGAAAGTGGGACTTTAGAAGGCAGGCAAAGCACTGGCTGTCCCATGCCTTTTGTCATGTTCCATGTCCCTGGCTTTGTATCAGTACTGTGGACTGCTAGAGCCTGCCAGCTAATCACTAGTGTAAAAATAAGCCCACCTGAAAGAATGGAAGGAATTATCCATATCAAAACAGCTGACACCTAGTACATAATACTTACTAGGATTTCCAAATAAGTATAGTATAGCAGTTGGTATTGTCAGTCTGTGTGGAGTCTTTGAAAGCCATCACAATAAATGGACATTGCTTAGTTCCTCCTACCCTACCTACAAAACCCAATTCTTAAGAGTCTGGCTCATTTTTACACCCAGGTATTTTGAATAATGTAACCACATACTCTCAGTGTTTAGTGCAAGCTTTCAACATTACCAAATCTTTACAGTGATGTATCAGGCAGTAAGCAAATTTTTAAATGGTTGAGGGGGCATTCAGCCAGACCAAACATCCCTTCTGACAGAAACTGCCACACCCTTGTCCCACTGGTGCCCAGGACCTCTACCTGTGAGCAGAGTAATTTTTATTAGCTAAGTGCCAGTGCCCTCTCCAGAAATGGAGAACACAGAATTGATCTGTACATACTAGAGACATTTATTTAGAGAAATATAGTACAGTTTCCAACATCTCCAGAAAGGTAAATGTCCCAAAGTTACAGCTGCAGTCATAGTGGACAAAGCCCCAGAACCAGACCATGTTAACATTTGGGTGAGCACCAATCGGTGTGAGTTAGCATGGGGTTTGTTGACTATGACTTCAGCTACTCAGCCAATAAAGAGTGAATAGTAAGAATTTAGGGGGCTGTCGGGAAGGTTATACAGCAGTTTTCAGGTTTATGGAAACAAGACAGCTAAGATGAGGCTATAGTTAAAGCAACTTCTGAAAGCCTAATACATAAGAATTTAGGGCACGTTTCTGCCCAATCTGATTCTAGTTTTCTGAAACTAGCGGATCTTAGATAGTTCCTGACAACCAAGCACTTTGGAGCCTGCTGGCCTTTTGTATATAGTCTACTCATTTGTCAAGAAAGGTTAAACATTCCCTCAGGCAGAATTGTATATACACACACCTGGGGCATTTATTGCCTTAACTTGCAGTGACTTGCTAAGGGAGCTGAGCTCAAGGATGGGTTTTGTGTCCCCTACCCTCTCACACACCTGAGTTCAGCAAGCCCCATCACTGCTTACAGCATTGTAGTTTTTACAGATTGATTAATCAGTTTTGGTGTTCTTATGTGTATTTTCCCTAAGAAATATTGACCTTTTGAGTATCAGTATGATCGACCTACTTTAAACTACACAATCTATTACTATTTCCCATTGACTAGTTAACTTTACAGTGCTCATTGCTAATGTGCTTTGCAGAAGCAGTGATTTATTACAAAGTGAAGTTTTGCTGGTTATATTTACCCTTCAAGTTTATGATCAGTCACCTCAATTAATTTAGGGTCGTAGTATTTCCATTAATAAGCTTTTCCATATAGATGCCCTCTAAAAAGTGTTCAGTTTCCTTCCTTTTTCCTTTTTACCATTTTCTACCCTTTTCCCCCTATTTCTGTACCTGTTCTCTCCCTGCCTTCCAAAATATTTGCCACAAAGCAGTATGAAGGTAAATACACAAAGGCAAAGGATAAGATAACTGAATATGAAGTAAGAAGTTCTACTCAGTTGTTACATGTGAATAACAAATGTGACTCAGTCTGTCTCCTAGGAATGAGCCAAAGAAGCATGTTCAAACTTCCAATTGGCCATTCCCAGATACAGATGTGCTGGTTGCTCAGGAGACAGCTGCTCAAGCTCTCTGAAGAGGCACCAAAGGCATAGTTGAGAGGCTTCCTTGCCCTCAATCATGGATTACATTTTATGTGAATGCTTCATTGAAACTTCATCAAACTTAGAATATAGACAAGTATAAAATGATTCCCGTTAACACTGAAGTGCAGTGGTTCTGAGCCTTCTGTCAGATCGTCGGGACCTGGAACATTCCTTCCCCATGCCTATTTCTGAGACTCTCCAGGGACTCAATCCATGAATCAATCGGCTTCTCCCTTCCACCTATGTGGAAAGTATCCCTTCCACCTATGATAGGAGGTATCTCATACCTTCTAGCTATCACACCTCCCAGCTTGCTCGTGGTAAGAGGAACCTGGCATAAACACTGTTCACTAGCCCTGGACCTCGCCTCCCTACATACACACACACTTCAGTGCTACACATAACCCGCTGTGCCTGTTCACTGTGCCTCAGACATGGGGGACAGCACCATAGCCTGCTGAGAGCCATTTGGTCCTCACCTCTTATGTTCAGGGCATCTCAGCACAGCTCACTAAGCACAAGAGGGTCTTAAAATTTATACATACAGGCAATCTTCCCAGGAGTAAACCCTCACTAGGATGTCTGATGAAGTTTCACTGATGGGCACTGCAGACCTTACACCCCTTTGTCCCATAGACTTTGGTGACAGGAGCTGCTCATGAGTGAGTCCCTCCTAGAGACATATTACCCTGTCTGTCACTGGGGTTTTGATTGGGACCATCTCACAACACTGACATATTTAAGCATGTTTGGAGCTCAGTTTTGGGAGTCATGGATTCCTACCCTATTGCTAGGGTCCTATTGCTGTAGCTATAAAATGTTATTATTCTGTCCAGATAGGATATCTTACTGCAAAACCACATTGCACAGAAATCAAGGCTATAGACTTTGGAATCAAGCAGAATTTTCAAGTTCTATTTCTACCATTTACTAGCTTGGGTGTTGGGCAGTTAACATAATCTCAATTCCTACTTCTTAATCTATGAAATATAGATTGAAATGCCTATCTCCTAGGGTTGTAGCAAACAGTTCTCAAAACGTGGTTCCCAGGCCAGCATTATCAGCATCACCCAGAAATTTATTAGAAATACAAATTCCTGGGCCCCTGTTAAATCAGAAATCCCAGGGACAGGGCAGAGCAAAAGATTAACAAGCCCTTGGATGATTTGATGCTTGCAGAAAAGGATGAAGCTACCAGTTGTGAAGATTAAAAGAAACATTTAACACAAGCAATTGACTTAAGAACTGGTATGTAGTAAGCACTTAACAATTCCTAGCTGCTCCTATTATCATTATTGGAAATTCTAAAGTAATGACACTTTTCAAGCAAAGTTCTCATAACAGCTTTTCATAACAATTTGGCAGCTAAAGACTTGAGGTTAAGATTTCTGATGAATACATATATGAATACAAATTCCTATATTGTACTTAGTCATGTAGAAAATGAGTGGAAATTCTTTTTACCAGATATTAACTGAAATATGTATACAAAGTCACTTCACCTCTGCAAAAAGGAGTATTGGGAGAGGGCCAAGATTTTTCTCAGAGTTCAAACTGCTTATATACATAAAAAGGGAATGAATGGTTGAAGTTAGGATACTCTATATCGTAAATTATAACTAGGGTTATTTTGGCCTGAAATTCTTCAAAATATATGTTGCCAATTATATGGTGTGATTATAAAACAGTTTCTACCACGCATTCATAAAATGGGTAACTTTATTACATGCACCTTCCTGGTTAATGCCTCAAAATAAATGTGTTTCATAATGTAACCCTAGGAAACCAAATGAATTTAACTTCCTCAGAGGGTGTTTGGATATAAACCAATTACATGTTATAGGAGTCTAAAATAATTATGGTTTTAGAATAGTTCACCATAATCATTCTTTCTGAAATTTTACACAGCAAGTCCAGTAGAGATTAAATTTGTGGCAAATTATTAAGTTAACCTCTTAGGGATACAGATTTCTCAGCTATAAAGTGAAAATATTAAACCAGATGATTTCTAAGGTCCCTCTAGCTCTTGAGTGCTACCATGTGCTGAAAAAGCCAGTTGTTTATGTTTTAATAACTAATGTTAAACCCCAAATTATTAATGGTCTTATTTGCCATGCACTATTCTCCTAGAAGATGTTTGATAGGGTTATTTTCTGTGTAATTTATTTTGTAGTGCAAAGCTCCTCCACTTGAATTTTCTAGTATAGGCTTAATGACACCTTGTGAGCAATTCCTTTGGGCTTTTTCTACCTGAACTATCTCAGAGGATAGGACCCACTTTATGTTCTGACGTTCTAGTTGGTTCTAATGAGTGTATATGAACCATGACACTGACCATTTAGGAATTATTGGATTTTTACATCCTCGGAAGATACTAACATTTCTTAATGTTACTAGCATTGCTAACATTTATTGATTTATTATTTATGTACATTCCCTTCTTTAAACCTCGAGAGAAAGTGTATTTGCTCCCATTTTACAGATGAGAAAACAGAACTAAGAGAGCCACTCAAGTGGCAAAAGTAAGTCTTATTGCTTGTCTTCCCAGCAGCAAAGCCTAAATTCTTCATCCATTTGTGATACACACACCCATTTTTTGATATGCCTCCCTAAATATGGTCACTGACCTTTTAGTTCCTGGGTAACTTTGGCATGTGTTATTGTTGTTTTGGGATAACTTTTCTTGTGTCAGAAAACACTGCTTTTAACAGGAAATAGCTATAAATCACTGCTTAATCAACTAAAATTAACTACAAAGGTCATCAAGCCAGGTGGGGATATGCCAGGCCATCACTGCCAGAGCAGAAAGTGCAAAGAACGTAGCGATGGCTGCAGTCAGAGTTCTCTGCCCGCCCCAGAGTCAGTACTCTCTTGCACATTCTTGAGAACCACTTGTTTGAATAAAGCAGAGAAACAAACTCAGTCTCTCACTTTAAAGCTGACTCCCTTGCAGAAACAAATAATAATGCATCACAAAATGTAACTCCAAGCCATTAAACTGAAATGCAATACCATTTCACTGACTCTATAAATTAAACAGGCTGCTCACTCATGAGTAACTTGCTAAGCAAGTAAAAATGTTCAGAATATAATTTTAAGGAAATTACAGTCATTTCTGTAAATAGCTTCCCAATTCTGCTCCACTGCCGTACAGCACCACAGCTAGCATGTAAGTCATTAAATGAGTCGGCTTACGTGGGGAGTTTGCATTATCTTGTTAGAATAGCATCTTCTTTAGTATAACAGTGATGCTACACTGCAGAGTTTGATGAACATGCAGCAGTTGTCCACTCCCTACATCAGAATTGGAAGGGCCATTGGTCATGTCCACATTTCCTTAGATTAGAAAGCACACATCCATGAATAGTGCCTATGTTCAAATGTAAAAATGAAAAAAAAAAAAGTCCTTTAGTGTGTCAGTGAACAAATATTAAGACTGACCCAGAAACTGATGAAGCTCTTAGAGGCCATGTGTCTACCTAAGAAACTCACTAGCTGCAGCTGAGAGAGCCCCTTCCACTTGGGATGCTTTGCCTTATTTGCTGTAGCTTTGCATCACTGATAACAGGAACCACGGGAATGGGCAGGGTGACTGGGCAGGGATTCCTCTGCTTGTCCACTCGACTCCTATCCCAGGCTCCCCTCCCAAAAGTCTCATCAACAAGAAACCTTGCAACTGTAGGGGGCAAAATGAAATAACAGCAATAATAATGGCAATGATTTAAGTGCTTACTGCACACCGACCCTGTGCTAAAAGTGATTTGTACTCACAGTCTCATTCTCACATCTGGAGAGGTAAGTACTACTCTTGTCTGTGCTTTACTAAAAGGAAACTGAAGGGTCTTAAGTCACAGCCTGGTAGAGCAGCAGAAGCTGGGCTTTGACTCAATGTTCCCCAAGTACAAAAGACTTGTTCTTGGTCTCTACTGAGGGCCCCCCAGTGAACTATTACACCATTTAGCCTGGCCAAGGTTTCGAGTGGATAGGAGGAGCAGAGACCTATCCTTTATGCATAGTCAGGGTTGAGTGTAGCTTCTGAAATGCAATGAAACAATCAGTTCAAGAACCAGGGTATGGTGCTGAATGGATGGGTTCCCTTCTTGCTTTTTAAATCCTGTGCTGTGCACTCCAGCAGGAGTCCGGGAACCTCTCGCCTCTTTAGTGCAGAAAATGAGCACTTCTCCTATTTACTCCAGTCTCCTCAGTTCATCTCAGTAACTTATCCACAAGGTCTTTTGAGAGCCAGTTGCTTGGAACACAGAGCACACTCATATACACGATGATGAGGTTCCCAGGTCAGTGCACCAGAATCTATTTAACCTATAATGTGACTGAAAATTGACAGTGCGGAGAAACATTTTAGAGAGAAAGTCCCTTAAATTTCTCAGACCCCAGTTTTCTTCATGCCCGGTGAGTCCCAGGGTAGTGACAGACACGGACTAAGGAAGTAATAACAGTCAGTATTGAATGAGCACTCACCAAATGCTTGGCAGGGATCTATATGCATTATCTATTTGACCTTCAAAGAAGCATTAGGCAGTGGACACCAGGCTCAAGAAACTGAGGCATAGAGAAGTTAGGTGGCTTTCTGATGTAGGGGCAGGGGTTGGGGAGGCAGGTAGGGAAATAATGGGATGAAGGCCCAGTAAGCTTTCTGGCAAATCCCAAGTAGAAAGAATTAAACCTTTGCTGGAAGGAGCAATTAGGAGAGAGCTGATGAACAGCAGAGCTCTGCCAGGTGCCTCAAAGTTAGTTGCCCCTCCCCACCTGCAGGAAAGTACAAAGGAGACAAAATGGGGAGGAAGCTATATAACAGAAAACTCAAGATATAAAATATATACTCACACCTGGACAGACAGACACACAGACATAGATGTAGTTATAGACATAGTCTCTCTCTAGTGCCACTATATTAGCACACTAGTCCCTTCATTACTAATTTGATCTTGTATGTAAGGCCCTTTTAAACAAACTCATACATTCTAAAGGCCCTGACAGGGCAAAGAAAACTAAAAGAAGAGTCTTGAGTCCTGGATTCCTCAATGACAGCCCAAGGAACCAATCAGGTTATGACAAATTATAAGTAGAAGGAAGGACCGTGACACATAGTAAAAGCAGCCAGGAACAAAGGGCCCCAATCCTCCATCTGTCAAGAGCACTCTACCGTGATTTGGGTAGCTAATCTATCGCCTCCTCCTCCCCTGCCCCTTTCCAATAAAATGTCTTCCTTTCCTTAAACTTGGCACCTTAATTCCTTACTGGGATGGAGTTTGCAATCTTAGTGAAGCTCAGACAGAGAAAGCAGAGGAAATGGAGCTGTGATGCACACCCTGGGATGTGACAGCGACTGAAGCATGAACAGTCTGCTTCACAGCCAGTGTGACTAGCCACTGTTCTGCATCCTCAGGGGGTCTTTAGCTGTGGTCTGAGTTGGGAAGAGGACCTGCCTGGGAGGAGGCTCTGCTATGTAGGCAGCTCCTATAATGAAAGGGTGGAAATCCCTCAATCCCTCCACAAAGTTGATGAAGACTGTGATGGGGATCCCCTGGAGCTTCTGAGCCTGCAGAAGAGGAAGGAGTCAGTGGAAAGGAAGGGCCAGTGAATCACCCTGAGAATGACATACAGAAGAATGAGCAGGTTGCTCTTTCCTGCACAGAGGTTCTCCTGCTGCTATGAGGCACAACCTGGGACAAGTTATTTAACTTCTGTCTGAATGAGACCACAACAACTCCCACCCAAAGAACCTTGTGGGATTACAGTAGATCATTTGCCTGAAGTATGGTAGTTTTCTCCAGTGCCTACCACCCACTCACTGCACTTATCCTTTTATGACTATGACTATTATTATTACACCATATCATTTGATTCTGAAAAAAGCCAAAATACGTGGAAAGCCCTCCTCAATTGAGATTGCTGTGGTAAGCATGCAGGAAGGAGGTTTTACCCCAAAACTCTGCTGCAGCGCTGAATGGCAGCCAGCAGGATTGTCCTCCCTCACCTCTGCCACTGAAAGCCGTAATTCCAGTCCCCTTCCCAGCACCACCAGCAAGAGGTATAATGAATGAGCTCAAGTTTCTTCTCTTTGTTTCTGCTTTTGCACTCTCAGAGACGAGGACCAAGAAGCTGCAAAGTGGAGAAACACAGCAAGCAAAGGCAGCCAAGTCAAGCAGACCCTGCATAATCAGGCTTGAAAACAAGCCATAATTTAACCTGCAGAGGTGGCTAATGGTCACAGGGGTGGGGTAAGAACAGAGGAGAGAAGAAGATACCCCTTGAAATTTATCATCAAAAATCTAATGAGCCATACTTTATGGATGCAATGCTGTTTTACAATCTAAATTGCAATCCTCTGAAATATTTAAATCCAGAGCCAACTTTCTCTCGCCTCCATCTCACTGCCAAGGAAGCATTGTCCTTTTGCTGCTGCAGATGTTATTCTTTGATTGACAAAAAAAAGAAAAAGAAATTAAAAAAAAAAAAGATGGGTGAGTCCTAAGCTCAACATTTGGTTTCACCATCTCCTGTTCGCTGAAGATGTTTTGGAAGACACAGCAGAGACATTATACAGAAATCAATAGCAGCTTTTCTTTTGTGTTCAAACCATGAATACTGACTAGCTAATTTTCATGGCATCCCTGCAAGACAGTTTCATTATCTGCTCCAAAAATCAATTCTTTTTCAGCATTTTAATCAGTGTAGATTATTTTCATTTATCTCCACGAAAGGATTTTTACCAGCACCCTACATTTTCATCAGATGTGTTTGTCATAGCTCAAAACAGCCAGCACAGACAATTAGATGCTGTGGAGTGGGGCAGATGAGGAAGATGGAGACCCAAACAAGGCACTGAGATGAGCTGACCTGCACGGTTAGAGGGGGCAGGCAAGGGGGCTTGGCCAGGAGGAAGTGCCAGGAGGAAAAGTGGGCACTTGGTAAATATTTCGTGGAATGAAATATACCAACCACTCTCCTGGAGGAGGAAGCTATAACTGCTGCAGTGGTGACACAGGGCTCTTCTCTCAAGGGGCTTTGAGGCTACAGGGCTGGACTGTCCACCACAGACAGGGGTAGGTTAGAGCTACGGATTCCTTTCTGCTTGAGTTTGAATTAACTGAGACAAGATATCTGGTTAGCTACTATTATATTTTTTTAAAATGTCAAAATCTAATGATTTAAAAGAACAATTACTTTATTAGCTCTCAAGGCTCCTGTGGAGCAGGAACTTGGGAAGAGCTTTTGCTCTGATCTGTCATGAGGTTGAAGTCAAGTGGCCAGAGAAGCTTGGGTGCTAGCCCGGCATTGTGCCCTGCTTATGTCATTGGAGGGCTGCTTCATGTGGTGTCTCCACGAGTCTGGGCTTCCTCTTCACTCAGTGGCCCCAGGTGATTGGAACTCTTCCGTGGCGGCTCAGGACACCAGTGCAAGTTTTACATAGAGCAAAGCAGAAGCTGTATCGCCTTTCCTTATTTGTTTTTAAATAATGGTAGTAATTATAGGTAGAACTAAATCTTCCTTAATCATCTAAATGCACAATTCTATACTGTTGAGTACATTCACATTGGTACAATACCAACCTCCAAAACTGTTTTATCTTGCTAAACTGAAACTCTGTACCCATTAAATAGAATTCTCCACTTTCCTCTACCCCAGGCCTCTGAAAAACAGCATCCTACTTTCTATTTCTATAACTCGGACTTCTTTCGATACCTCATATAAGTGGAACCATGCAGCACCGTCCTTTTGAAAACTGACAATGTCCCTGACAATGTAGATACCACATTTTCTTTATCCAGTCATCTGTCAGTAGGTATCAGTGTCACTCCTACTTGTTAGATATTGAGAGTCTTGCTGCTTATGAACATGATTGTGCAAATATCTGCTTGAGACCCTGCTTGCTCCATCTGCCTTGGAAGTCCAATAATATCACTTCCTGCACATCACAAGCCCACCCAGACTCAAAATGAGGTAACATAGACCTCCACCCATTGATGGGAAGAATATCCCAGTCACATTATAAGACGGGTATGTAGGGGAGGAGACATTGGGAGAGCCATCTTGGGAAACTACAGTCTATCCAACAAGACTCCACTTGGAAATGGAAAATATCAGTGGAATCGATTAGGGAAAGGTCTTCTGTTGTGGGAAGAAAAATAATTGCCATTCAGACATCTACCATAGCAATGAAAATCGTGAATGAAGACTGCTGGCCACTAACCTGTGCCTATTCTATTTCCTATAGAAAATAGCACCTCCCTGCTTTCTACCTCCTTATCCTGCCTTAGTCTTCTCCACGTCACTTATTTCCCCCACAGTACTTATTCCTTACTTGTTTATTATAAGAATATAAATTCCAGAAAACCAAGAATTCTTTCTTTCTTTGCTGCTCTACTCCAGAGTCCAGCATGGAACCTGACACATAGTAGGCATTCAATAAATCTGTAGTGAATGAATGGGTTAAAGAAAAAGGAAAATCTAATTTGAATGACATGTTTTAAAGTGGAGTAAGGGTTTCTGGTATACTCTAGTCTCATCTCTTCCCATCTGGGTAGCCTTTGAGGAGCTGTTTAACTTTGGCATGATGGCGCATGCCCATAATTCTAGCACTCTTGGAAATTGAGGCAGAAGAAATGCAAATTTGAGCCCAGCTCATGACTTAGCAATTTAACAACACAGTCTGTCAAAATTACAAACATCGGTCAGTTCCAAAATACTTCTAAAATAAAAAGGGGCTATTTAGGAGGAGAAGGGAGTAGTTAACAAGGTGATTGATGCTCAAATTTAGTATAACAGTGATCAACAGAAAATTGGGGTCAAAATAGATCCCTGACCAAGGAATTCCTCAGAGCTCGTGTAGTCCACATCCCTCTTTCAGCAGAGCGGACAGCTGAGCCCCGAGCAGTGAAGAGCCTTGCCCAATACCACACAGAACCAAGACTAAAATGCAAGAGCCTCAGTTCCCTGATTCATCAGATGACTGGGTGAGTCAGGAGGTAGGAATGGGTCTCATTATGAGGCTGAGCACAAAGAGGCATCTCAGCCCAGTCCATGTTTTCCTGTGGGTGTGGTAGATGCCCCTGTGCCCTGCATCACAGCTGTGAGGGAGTCACTCCTCAAGTGTCCTCAGCCTTGTGTTTTGATCTCAGGACATTATCCAAAACTGCAGGACCCCATGCAGCCTGCTCACAGGAAGAGGCGAAAGGCCCAGGGCCAACATTCAAGGGACAGCAGGAGCCCCTGGACAAATGCCCCAAAATTCCGCCCCAGGAATGGATATTTCTAGAAGCTGTCCTGTGTACTTCAATGGCCCCAGGTGAGTCAAGCTCCTGTGCCCTGTGGTAGTGTCCCACAGTCATGGCTGATCAACACCCGCTTCCTGCCATCACCTAACAGGGAACCACAGTCCTCTGCAAGTGCTTGACTTCAGCTGAGCTTTTGGAAAAGCACAGTTAAGAGAGATGACAACTGCTTAGTCAGTGTTTGTATTTTATCCATTCTAAAATACACTTTGTCTCTGTTTCTTCCTTTTTTTTTTTCCTTTTGTACAGGGATTGAACCCAGGGTCCTTAGAATTAACTACATCCCCAGTCCTTTTGACATCTTTTGGGATGGGGGCTTGCTTAATTACCAGGTTACCCAGGCTGGACTTGAATTTGCTCTTTCAGCCTCAGCCTCCCAGAGTACTGGTGTTACAGGCCTGCATCACCACACCCAGCCTTGTCTTTCATTTTACACCATTTAAAAAGAAAACACACCTTTTATTTATTAGTACCTATGTGGAGCACACAGCGTTTACATTCCTTGTGCAGTGACGGTGGGTGCACAGTCACCTCTTCATTCCTTTACTCCTCCCCTTATCTTCCCCCCTCTTTCCATCTCTCCATCACTTTCCCATTTGAGAAAGATCTATCTCCCCTCTTCCTGTTATCTTTTACTTTGTTCTTTATCTTTGGGTTTCTCATATTGCACAGAGAGGAACTGTGCAATATTTAAACTTTGGTGTCTGATTTATTTCATCATTTTAGTCTTAGAGTGCACCTATTTTCCTACAAATGACTCAAGTTTATTTTACTTTATGGCAGGGTATTACTCCATGGTGTCTAAATACCACATTTTCTTTATCCACTCATCTGTCAATGGATATATAGACTGTTTCCAAGATTCAGCTATTATGAATTGTGCTGCTATGAACACGGATATGCATACATCACTGTGGTATGATGTCTTTAAGTCTTTTGGGAAGATACCTGAAAGGGGAATAATTGGGTCAAATAGAATTTTCTGATTTTAGGTTTTTTTTTTTTGAGAAATCTCCATACTGATATTCCTTAAAATAAGTGGTGTCTTACATCTATAGTTGGCAGCATTTTTTCTTTCTTAGAGATATAAAATACTAGATATGTCTTGCAACCACTATCATTTTGAAATTTGGTAATTCTCATTCAATTTCTCCTTATGTCATGGGTCAGGGGAAGGACATGAATTGTCACACTACACAGACAAAATGTGGAACAGAGCTAGTGAAGAGACCTCTGTTCCCCCTTAAACTTGATGAACTTAAATCTCCCCAAGCCAAAAGGGAAGAGCACAGAAAGGACCCAAATGTCTTCAAGAAAGACATGGGGCCTCCAAGCTCATAAAAGTAGAAACTTGTTCACGCATCCTTAACACCTGAGTACCAGCCTCCAGGTAGAGTCTGACAAATGTTTATTTATAGGAGCAAAGTAAGCAGAACACTAAGGTGGTCTGTCCTGTTTGTCTTGGAAGCACACGCAGAAGCTGGCAGGAACTCTGAAGTCCAAGTCTATCTGAGACGTGTGGGGGAAGCTTCAGTATGGCCTCTCCAGCAGAGGAGCGGGGCTCACTTGACTGCAAACATTCAGGCTGCAGACCTTCCTGGGGTAGGTGACTTGGATCAGCCTCACCACTGCCTTCTTTGCTTTGCTTCCTATACCCTGCAGGCTCCAGGCTGGGTGCAGTGTAGTCTTTTTCTCCCCCTGGAAGGCAGCCTTTTCCTATGCAGATCTCTCTGACTCCTATTGCAATTTATAACCTCTTTTTCCTCCATCAAAACTGAATCCCACTATTTGCCATCTCTAGGCTCAGTCCACTTTCCAAGCCAGACGGGTGCATCTGGCATTCATGGTGGATAACAAGTTATATTACTTTCTAAGCCTTTAACTCACAATGACTAACATATGCTAAGCATTCACAGGGGCTCTGTGGAAATTTTTTTTAATTACAAGTGAAACACAGACATATGTCAGACTTTGCACAAGTTACGATTACTAAATTATCAGAACTTAATAAACACAACGTTTAGATATTTCTTTTGGCTTAGAAGAGCCATGAAAAAAGCTATTGATATGCTAAATGTAGCCATAAACAGAAAGTTTGAGAACTTAAGCCTCAGACCAAAGGATGAGGAAAGATGACACTTGGAGGGCCTTAAAAAGTACTTGATGCATGCCTATAATCCTAACACTTAGGAGGCTGAGGCAGGAGAATTTCTATGAGTTTGAGGCAAGCCTGGGCTACAGAAGTAAGTTCAAAGCCAGCCTGCACTACATGATGAGACCCTGATACGGAGTGTAGCTGTGTACACCTGTAACCCAGCACTTACGGGAGGATGAGGTAAGAGGACCACAAATTTGAGACCAGCATGGGCAAGTTAGTGACTTAGCAGACCTTGTATCAAAAGTTTTCAAAAAGTAAAAAAGTACTGGGGATGTAGCTGCGTAGTTTAATTCTAAGGTCCTGGGTTCAATCCCCAGTACAGGGATGTGGGTAGAAGTGCTTGAGAAAAGAATCTGTGGGCATTTGAGGGGAGGAGGGGCTGGAGATTTAGCTCAGTGGCATAAGCACCTGCCTGGCCAACGCAAGGTTGTGAATTCGATCCCCAGTATTAAAAAAAAGAGAGAAAGAGAATCTGTGGGCCGTAGGACCCCTTCAGGGAGTCAGAGCTCCAGCTTTGTCATCAAATTTCCAGTTTCATCCTATGCGTCTCTTGACTCCAGGACTATCTTTTCCTAAAAGTGCACCCTGGCTGTGGCCCCATAGACAAAAAGGCATGTGCTTAGGGATTGTGAGGTTCAGTCAGCGGTCAGAGTTGAGGAAAGCCTGCCCGTCTAGCCCCTCTCATTTTGAGAAACAGCAAAACACAGCCAGGCATCTCAGATCTGTTTCTGTATGGCTTTGCATTCCCAAGCTGTGCAGTCTCCCCTTCTGCTACTTAGAGCCCTTCTTTTCTTCCAGACGCAAAATATAACACATACACTGTTTCTGTTGATCTTGAATCTGAATTCTCTACGGGAATGTAAGGTACAGACTTCATTGGTTCACTACAAAGGTAAAATCAGTACCTATAAGAGTAGTCAGCACAAAATAGGCGTTCAGTAAATACATTGAACAATGAGTTGGAAATCCATGAAAGAATCAAGTCCTGATTCCCATCTTTCTCTGTATGAGTTAATTCCTCTGCTCTGTGTGAAGAATGGCACTAGCTCTGCACCTTCCTTGGGAGGATGGTAAACACAGCCAGTGGAGTTAATTTCTGTGTGCTGTGGCTCAGATGAGGAAACTTTGTTGAGAAAGGCTGAGTTCATGAACAAATGAATGTGTGGAAAGCATCATTCCTCTCAGTAGCTTTCTCTGACCAATCCATCCACAGAGATGGCATGACTGTCTCTCCAGGCATCTGTTTTAAAAATGCCCTGTCTTGGAAAAGGTTAAGAATGAAAATCTCCTCCTTAGAGGGATGTTCAGCCATCCTTGGAAGATGACTTGCGGAACTCCACAGTTAATGGCTCCATAAGCAGAGCCAGCCTTTTAAAGGTTTCACAAAAGGGCACACACACAATTGAGACTGCAGTCTAAGTACTGTCTGGTACTGATAAGGCTGGCTGGGAACACCCTGTCCTCTCCCTTCCCCAAATCAAAAGCTCTTTGAGAGGCAGCCAAGCATTTGAAACCAACCAAGCAGTACTAAGTGCATTATCTTGTCTAAGCAAAACATGAGAAGTAAATTAAGATCCTTTCTGACCTCACTGACTTAACATTAAAAAAAAAAAAAGCCTATGCTTTTATCTAATGTATGGTCACTGCCCTAAAAAGAATCCCCTCCCGTTACTTAGAATTATGTTTGACCTAAAGAGTTTCAGGCACTTCTGCAGTCACATTCTGTAAAGATACTTCTTTCTCAACTTTCTAAACTGCTAGCAGGCAGACCGGGATTAATACAATTAGCTTAGACCTATAGGATCTACCCTAGAAGCTGTGCATACAGCCCCTGAATTTATGAGGCAAAGTCGATGCCTGCAAATAAAACTGAAGATCTTTTAGCTAAAAAAGGAAGGAGTCATGCTGGATTAGCAACCAGTAGCCTCCTTCATGAAGGATTTCATAGCCAGCAGACTTATGGGGAAAGAAACAACTTTACTGTTTAGGACCCTCAGTACTGAATATTAATATTACTGTTGATTGGTCTTTCAGATGTCTTTTGCCAGCTGAAATCCAAATATTTTTTTAAAAAGACAAAAGTATTGTTTTCTTTAAGTGTTAATCTTCTTTTTTTAAGGGCCAGAGATCAAACCCAAACCCTCATACATGCTAGACATGTGCTCTACTGTCACTGGGTTTTGGGTGCTAGAGTCTCCTTCTAGAGGTGGTTTCTAGGTTGTTTCTGTCCTGATCAAAGAATTGGTCAAGATTAACACAAACGGTAGCAAAGTATTATTAAAGGTAGGAAAAGAAACAAGTTCTGCAGAGCAAGTTTGGGCCAAGTAAAAGTAGGAAAAGAAGTATACCTTACTGTTGAGGCCAGTCCACCATGCAAGAGAGAACTCTGGCAAAAACTCACTGGGAACTGTCTTTTTTGTATTACACACTCCTCAGGCTGAGGTCAGGTCTAAGCCATGCCTCCCAAGGTTTTCACAAGAAGTCTACCCGCAGGGCTTTGGGAACTGCTCTGTGCTTGTGTTTGGCACCTTGTTACATCTCCTCTTTCAGCCAGTTCTAGCCACACCCACCCTTCCTGTCTCATTACCACTGAACTAAGCCCCAGCCCCAAAGTTTTGCTTTCTAACTTCTGCTGAAGTGTGAGTTACATATATCAAACCTCGTGCACCAAGTGGAAAGCAGTGACAAGTTAAGTAGATGATATACCAGATTGAAAAAAAGTCATGGACAAAGCCTGAGTGCCTACCTTCAGCTGGGAGCACTTGTGATGATTCCTGTGGAAATAGGGTTCAAGCTTTGAAGCCCACACAGTTGGAAAGCATTCAGACTGAAGGAATGATGAATGCAAAATACACAAGGAAGTGCAGTATAAGTAAAGTTTCTGTATAGGAGCAGAAATGTGTATTAGTTTTCTGTTACTCAGCAAGACTGTCTCAAAACAAAAGTAAAAAGAGTTGGGGAGGTAATTAAGTGGTAGCATATTTGTTTGCAGAGTATATTCGAGGTCCTGGGTTCAATCACCTGTACTGTCAAGAAATAAAAAATAAATAAAAACCTCACGTCTCACAGTATTGAAAACAAGAAGTCTGATGTTGGTCTCACTGGGCTAAAATCAAGGCGGTCATAGGACTACATTTATTTCTAGAGGCTCTGAGGAGAATCTGTTTCCTTGCTTTTCTAGATGAGATTGTTCTGGAGACTTCTATCTTTGGAACGTGGCCTCCTTCTTTCATCTTCAAAGCCAGCAACATGGAATTGAGGACTGAGACCTCTTCCTGCTGCCATCTCTGGTTTCCTGTGTTTAAGGGTGCATGCGATTGGACTGAGCCGCAGACAAACCAGTAAAATCTTCCCACCTCAAATCCTTAACTTTAATAATTATCTGCAAAAATCACTTTTGCAGTGAAAACATCCTCGCAGGGTGGCATAGGCATGGAGTGGAAATGTGTATTGGTTTTCTGTTAATACTACAAAAAATGCTTAAAACTTGGGGGGGCTATTACCCTCCTTCACATAGGAAAGAAAGCCACTTGCTCAAGAACTGTCCTCGGTAAGGGAGGAATGTGGAAGGAGAGAGAAGTGACTGTGACACAGCGTTACTGGACAATAGAATTCACTGAACTCTTTGATTCATCTTCCCTTCATCCTAAAGATCTTTCCCAAGTAGCCCAGAGTTACCTCAGAAACCAGATGTGCCCTGTGGGCCATCACTACCTGCCAGTTTTGTGAAGAAGAAAAAAGCAGAGTACCCTCCATCAGCAATAGCCACTGTCAAATAGACTAGGTTATATTTTTATGGAGGTTATAAATAACCCGCAATTCTCAGTTGCTTAAGACAATAAAAGTATATTTCTTGTTCAGGCCACATGTTCACTACAAGCTGGTTGAGGAGCTTTGCTCCAAAACTCCTCTCTCCAGGTCTCAGACTGCCAGAAAAGCCACCATTTCAAAACTTTCCAGGTGCCAAGGCAGGGAGGGTGAGTGCTCTACCAAAAGGTCTTGCATCAGTAATCGGCCTGGAAGAGAAACACGCTAATTATACCCACAAGTTACTGGCCTGAGCTCTTCACATGACTCCACTCACACAAAAGGTCCAGGAAGCGTAAGCCTATCACGTACCCACAAGCAGAGAGTTGGACATGTGTGAACAGCATCAATGACCACAATAATGCCCTACTTTAATTCTTATATGAATGATACTCATATTCTTCCAATGTCTTGTGTACCAAACCTCACAGATCCTGACTTCAACTGATCAAATGTTAAATCCTGCCCACTCTTGCTTCCAACTCTCTCTGCCATGGATCCTTTACTATCAGGCAACAAAATGTGCTACAGTATTTTTTATAATTTGTTCATTATGATCTACAGCAAGATATGGATTTTACATTAAGACCATGCACTGTACACACACATATGAATGCAAATAAAAATTAATCCTCTATCTTGTTGTCTCTTTTCACAAAGACAACTTCTCCCCACTAAAGTGACTTTATGAACCACAGGCAGGTGTGGACTACAACAGGGACAACTGTGGTGAGGACTGGCTTGCTGACCAGAACTCCCCAGTGCCTAGGACTGCATAGCACTATTACTAACCCTTTTCTAGTTCATCCCTCTTCACCTTCCTTTTGGATTTCTTTTGTTCATTCTTTCACTTATTAATGGAAAGCTTATTAAAGCTAGGTACAGTGACAGACACTTGTAATCCCAGCTACATGAGAGACCAAGGTGGAAAGATCACAAGTTCAAGGCTAGCCTGAGGAACTTAGTGAGACCTTGTTTCAAAATAAAATGTTTAAAGGGGAGGGGACATTCTGAGATAGAACACTTACTAAACATGTGAGGCCCTGGGTTTAATCCTGCATACCGAAGGGGAAAAAATTTTATTAAGAGCTTATCATTTGAAAGAAGACATGTCAGAACTAAGGTTTAAATAAGACATAGACCATGTTCTTGAAGAGATCACAAAGTAAAGGAGGAGACCAACATGTAACATATAATTGCCATGACATGGCAGGCATATTAAAATAGAAGAATGGAAGTATTTTTCCATTCAGAAGAAAAGCAACATAACCTACTTAGTGATAGGAGAGATGATCACTGATTAAATCCTGCTTTGATCGTATGGTTTAAAATCCACATTCCTTTCAAGTCTTTACTAACCTTATTTCCCATTCACTGATCTAATCTGCCCTCCTTCTACCTTCCAGCAAGTTAGATATTAAGTTTTTTCAAGCTGAGGCAGGTGATGAAAACTATTGCCATTCCATTCCTGAGGCTCTGGTCACAGTACTGTCCCTTCACTGGACATGTTTGATACAGCACTGAAGTCCTTGCACATGCTATTGACAGTGAAGGAATGACCAGGTAGCCTTTCCCTGCCTTTTCCCTTTGAACCTTCCCTTTGTTAGAAGCTGCTCTGGCCTCTACTCCTCATCACTCCCCAGGAACATAGAAGAGAAACCTTTGGTGGAAAGAAGAGTGAGTCAAAGCCAGCACTGCAGGAGACAAGAAGGGACTTTCTACCAAGCTTCCTCTCACTTTGTTCAGCTATGTATGGACTTCTGTTGCAAATAAGGGAATGAGGAAGGAAAAAATGAGACAATAGACAGGAAGGTTTTCCAGCTTTTTTATTCCTTGGCCATTTCCTGCTCCCTCCCTCCCTCCCTTGTGGAAACTGGGACTTTGGCCTGGAGCCAGCCTCTGCGCCTTCCCCTTCTTTCAGAAGGGTTGGTTAGAAGTATTTCTTTTCTTTCCATTCATCTCAGCTGAGGTGAGGAGGGATGGTAGTTTATACTCACAGCTTGAGGAAGTTGGAGAAGCAGTTTAATCTCTGAAAGAAAAAAAGTCCTAATTATAAGTGAACCATTTTACCCTATGGGCTACTCTTTCATTCTCCAACACCAACACTGTTCTACTTCAAAAAAATCTTCCACTAGCAACAAGCTAGCCTGGTACTTTTACCCAAAACTTGTCTTCAAATTTTCTTGCATATTCCCTTAGAATTTTTTGAAAAATAATCAATGTGTGTCCTACAGATTTTAAAACAGACCTCTAAAAATGTTAATTATGTCTAATTTCCAACATACTCACTGGTGTATACGGGCTCTGGATGTATTTTTTGTCAAACACCTTGGAGCTGTATACTTAGATGATTCAATTTATAGACAATATAACTTGGCAAACTCAGTTCTCATTGTAAATCAATCATCTAAATTAGATTCACATGAAGTCAGTAAAAGACTTAATTCATTTTTCAACTCAAATAAGCGTATTTATGTCCACCCTCTGACAATGATCTCACTTTTAAATTCTCATTGAAAGATGGCTGGGTGAGTAGCAGGCCCTCAGAGCCTGGCCAGGGCTTCTCTCTCAGCTAACACCAGGGACTGCTCCTGGGTGTCTCCTGCTGGCATGGGGCAGCTCCTCAGCAGCAAGGCTTCCAGAATGGTCCCTGGGTTTGGTACCCCAGGGCAATCTGAGTTGATAAGCTTTCCTGGGGTGAAAGGTTCCTCTTTCATTAGTCAAGAAAGGGATTTAAAATAGATGTGGCAACTATCAGCCAACCACACATGTGGCAGATCAATTTTAGGAAAGGTCACAGTTGGAATTGAGGACCTAGAAATTAATTCCCATAAAATTAATTTAAGGGCTCCATGGAAAGTCATTTCTTCCCTCAAATGGACATCCCAATTGGGTTAAAGAGTGCTCCCCTAAGGTCCACGGAGCACCCAAAGTCTAAATCTACATGCATACTTCAATGTTTTGGAATATTAGAAGTTGCCAGCTTTCTGATCTATGTCTAGGTAGGGTTTTGCTGTTGTTGTTGTTTTCAGTTTTTTTAGGTTTTGGGGAGTAGTTTTTGAGATAGAGTCTCACTTGTATAGCCTAGACTGGCCTTAACCTCAAAGTGATCGTCCTGCCTCAGCCTCCAGAATGTTGGGATTACAGGAGTGCACCACCACATCCAGCTATGTCTGGCTTTTAAGAAACTCTGCCCCAATAATACAGTCAATTCTTCTGTTTTGTGTTGCCTGTTAACTGTAATTTATTTTCATTTTCTTTCCTTAATGGAGTTGAAACTTGAATGGAGAGACTATGAACACTTATTTTAGCTTTTCCTCTCTATCCTCTAAAAAGAATATTTCTGGCCTCAGTATCTTCCTCCTGGTAGAAACAAGTCTGGAAAACCACCTTGGTAATTCAAGCAAAGACTGGAGAACATGGAAACTGGATTGGAGTTGAGTGACTTTAAAACATTTGATGCAGCTATGGAAAAGCATGGGAAACTTCTGCCTCAAAACAGACCATTTAAAGAAATAAAAGATAGAAAGGAGGCAAGAAAATCATGACTTCAAAATTGTACCTTTCTGAAGACTACAACTTCCAGGAACCAGCTGAAGTTATCCAAAACAATACATGCCAGTGTGCCTTTGGTTAAATGTATACTCCTTTTCTATGAGGCCTATCCCACCCAAAATTCCTTGAGAATACTAAAAGCCCATAAATTTGCTTAATTGAAGAAGTGAGGAATAAGAGCCTGATGTCAACACAAAGGAGTAAAGAATATTAAAATTATCTTTTAAAAAACAAACTGCCTGTCCTAGTTACTTTTCTCATTGCTAAGACAAAATATCCAACATTCAAAGTTAAGGGAGGAAAGGTTCATTTGGTTCAAGGTTGGTAGAGGTTTCAGTTCGCAGTCAGCTGGCTCCAAGGCAGGGCAGCATGGGCAACACATAGGATAAACAGTTCACAGCAGGCAGAAGGTAGCAAAGAAAGCAAGGACAAAGACAAGCCTCTTTCTGTCCCTTCTATTGCTCCAAGGCTATTGGAATTGGGGCAGTGCCAAACCAATCAGTGGACTGATTCAGTACTCACCCACCCTTAATCCTAGTACCCATAATCCTAGCACTGTATTATGAATCAATCACATACTCTAGATTCAGCCACTTCTGAAAAAATTCCACTTATAAAAAAAATCCCACTTATGACTGCATGAGATTTTTTTTTGGGGGGGCGGATTTCTGAAAATCTCAATTATTCAGAAAACACAAAATAAGGTTGCAGCCCCATGCAGTGTCATGCCACCATCGTGGGAAACCCCAGCCCTTACACACAGTGAAGAGAACTGGTCTCTGTTCATACCGGAGGAAGCCATCCCCAAAAGCGTACACATTTGGGTCCTAAACACTTTATATCCTGACAGAGGTTCTCTAAACTGCTCTTTTGATCTCTGTCCTCTACCTCAAAAGCAAAGGACAGAAGCCCAGTCCATCTGATTTGATGGCTACCATTTTGTGGTGTCTAGGAACAGGTCCTAATATATAGCGAGAGTAATAATAATAATAACAATAACAATATTAAGTTTAAAGTTGGCTAGATATAATAAGAGGGCTCCAAATACTGTACTAGCCCATGTTGATAGTCTCCAGCTATACCTATAACTTACAGCCATAACAAGTGTTTATTACCTCTCCAAAACTGAAATCAGACCATTGATTTTTTTCCTTGAACTTTATGCCATTTTCCGATGGGGAAATAATGTTTTCCTTCACTGAGCCCAGCAATATGCCAAAAATATTAACAAAGATGCATGCTGGGTTTGTGAATATTTGTCCAATTCCAGTACATCTAGACTGCTACGGTGAGTAAACCCTCTATAGGGAGATGATTGGATAAAACTTTAAAATTTCACAGAATAGTTACAAAGCACAGTGACAATTTTAAAACTTTCTACCAGCTCTAATGTTTGCCAATGACTAATAAATGAGACTGTTCATCAAAAAAGCATGGAAAATTTTTTTCTCTGGCCACAATTAATACTCAGACATGAAAATATAGAGATCCTGATACCCCACACTACTGTGATGAAAGATAACCATCAATTCACAGATAAATATTTTTAAGTCTGGAGTGGACACATCTGGCTATCATTTACTACGGGCCAACTTGACCAACTAGCATCCATTTTGGGGGAACAAAAAAAAAACCCATACTTACAATAAATAGAGAAATATCACCCAAAATACGAGATAGAATTCTATCCAGAGAATCATACGTTTGCATTCAGAAATTCTGACTTCTTTGCTACTGACTGGAGCCCAAGAGCTAAAACAAGCTGACCAGCCCCAAATGGCACCCAGTGGCTCTGTGACACAAACCTATGGCCTTGGCTGCCTCCAGGGTGAATAGGAAGATGTACATCAGGGTACCCACAGGTCCAAGGGCACTGAGTTAAAACCATCGGTCAACCAGCTAACCTCCCTAGGCTTGCAGCACTGATAGACTACATCAGTTTTTCACTGGTGTAATCATTTGGCCTCTGTCTTTATTCCCCAGATAAGACTTTAAGATTTAAAGAGGCACATTGAATCTCTTATTAACTGCACACAGAAAGCTCTAAATGACAGATGGATTTGTCATTATTATTTTTTTTTTAAGTTCCAGAGTTCGAACTGGATATGTTATTATTAAATTCACAAGTAAAAATGATGAAAAATCCATTTTACAAAACGAAATGGCCTTAGATATTCTAATAACAGTACAAGTTAGAACCTGCGACATTATCAAAACAGAATGTTGTGTGTGCACTACTGACAGCTCTGCAAATGTGTCTTCTGCTTTGTAAGATCTACCTTCACAGATCAGTGCAATGTCAGACTCTGCTGTAAGCTTCACCAGTTGTTTTAGAAAACCAGGACATTAGTCTGGCACTGAAGCTTCTAGCGATACATATCAGTATTCCTTTGCTGAAGGTTAGATGCTTCCCTACCAGGACCCTGACTACCAAATTCCTTAGGAATACTAAGAATCCACACATGGGCTTTATTGAGAAAGTGAGGAGCAAGAGTCTGATTCCAAGATAAAGGAGTAGGTTAAGCAAATCCAAAGAATGTTCAAATTATTTTTTAAAAGCTGCCCATACCTGTAGAATGAGCTAATACCCTTGCAGGGGGCGGGGGGGGGGAACCTGTGGGCTTTTCCACCCCTTCTCAGAGGTGTGTATGTTGCCAGTTCCAAACTGTAATGTGTTTGTTTTCTCTGAGCACCCACACTTCACTGTTGAGTGCCTAATAAACTCTTCTCCTGCCTCTTTTTAATGCATCCAGAAATTTTTTTTCTGTGACAGGAGTCAGCAAACCTGCTACAAAAGGGTGGGGATAGATTCCTTATTTCAGCTTCAGGGACCCTCAGAACCAGTCTGGTGATAACCACTTTATAGATACAAAGGTATTTATGAGATAATAGAGAATATCCCTCTTGTTTCATTTTATGGAGGTTTCCCACTGGGCTGGCTGGAAAAGTAGGGGATGCAGTTTTCGCTGATGTCAAGGATGGTGAACCTTTTAGAGACCAAGTGCCCAAACTGCAACCCCAGACCTACTTATGCATCACAAAGAGCCAACACTGCAATTACACCTGAATGCTGAGGTTCACCTTGAAGAAAACAACTGCTATCCAAAGTCCGGCTGCTGAAAGGACATGGCTTGCATGCCCACTGCAGCACGTGTGATATAGGTTCGCCACCACTGCTCTAGTCCCTAGCGGTAATGTTTTGAGCTCCTTAGGTTTATATGCTTAGGTTTGTTTGCTCACCGCTGACCAAATTGAAGGGGGCCATTTATTCTGATAAAAAGGTATTCAGAGGTAGCTCTGAAGAGACAGAGGGCCCCATTTGCCTCAAATCACCATGAACAGGTGAGTAAGGGTCTTTTATAGTAAGGCACAGAGAGACAGTATTGATCTCCACATTTGCTGTATCACTCCAGCTCATCCTCCTTTCTTGTAGAAAAGAAACTGGGCTCTGGCCTCCAGGGACTCATCTCTGGGTAGTCTGTCACTTTTTTAGGGCTGAGGAAAGTAGGGAGTGTTGGTTATGAACTCAGCAGGCAGGGGTTTGGATAAATTACTTCTATCTAAAAATATTTTTAAAAAACACTAACTTTTAAAGTTCCAATTTGCAGTGCTGGTTGCAGTATATGACATGTCAAATAGTCCACTAGATCCATTGAGTGGGGTCACATTTATTATGTGCCTATGAAACAAATGAAAAATATAGGATTTCTGCTCTCAAAGGTCTCACAGATCATAGGGAGACCTACAAGTATATGTATTACTGCAGTTATGATGGCTATTAATTCAATCACTTCCCCAATGGTGCAGGCTGCCAAAGGTCTTAGAAAATGATTGCAACATTTCCTAAAAGCTTTGAGTGGCTAAAAGAAGGACTGGCTGTTGGCCACTTGGCTCCACCATCTCGTTCTTGCCCATTCTTGCCCAGTTCTACCTACCCCAACAAGCAACCGAGTTGAATTTTCATTAAGAAGCTAACAACTGCCTGAAGAATTTCCCACTTGGTCTGTGTTACTTTATGGTAATTCCTAATAAATTAAAACAAACCTGTGACAACAAGAGACTATTTACCCTCCCATAAACCAAATCCATATAAACACAAATATTCTGCTCTTCCATATATCACAAACATTCTAAGTACTTCCTGAAACATTTTCTCTCTTTTCTGAGGGCATGGAGGGAGAGGGCATGGGCCAGAGTCCCAGATCTTTGGGGCAGAAAAGTCCTCTAAGGTTTTGAAGCCGTGATAATTGCTAAGGTTTGTATCGCCTTGTGGGCAGCTAACAGGAAAGTTTGCAGTCCTGCGAAATGGAGTTATTGGTTATCTTTTGAAGGGGAGGAAGATTTGAAAAAATTAAATCTTATTTTTTATTTTTGTTTTTGCTACATGTGTTTTCTTTGCTTTTTTTTTTTTTTTTTTTTTTTTTGTGCCAGGGATCAAACTCATGACCTAATGCTTGCCCGGCAGGTGCTTAGGCAGCTGAGCTAAATCCCCGGCCCCTACATGTATTTTCTTTGATTAACAAAATTACTCAGTGTACTTTAAGCACATAAAATGCATAAATTTGAAATATGTGTTTTAAAATATGTGTCTGCCAGTTTACAGCAATTAAACTACCACCCACATCAAGATACAGAACATTGATCTCACATATGAATGCCATGCTATTTACCACATAAAGTCATTTAAATATCAAGTACCTTATAAAATCTCTCTGTCACCTAATAAGTGTTTTTATTACCTTTGTCTTGCAATGCTGATGACTGAAGCTACTGTTCTGCGTGTGCTAGACAATTACTCTACCACTAAACTGTACAACTCTAGCTTTTGACTGTTGCTTCATACAAATATAGGTATCTTGGATCAGAGATCAATTTTTCATTCAATTAAATATTATTAACTGAAAAATTAACCAGTTCATGAGTATGATAAGTCATCTCTATCAATCTCTTTTATGCTAATTTCAATGCTTCCTTCCCATTTTTCTGTTGCTACATTTTCTTGGTTTTTCACTTCTTTTCTATTACAGAAACTTTGGAATGTATATATTCTATTTTTTGTCCACAACTCAGTGATAAATGCATTTATATACATTTTTTCCATCTGATCCCTGGCCATCTGATGCGAAAAATCACCCTTTCTCTAAATTCAGTGCATCAAACCGTGTTTTACCCACTCTTCTCAAACCACTGCTTTGGAATTTTTTCTTCTTCTACTATTGGTATTAACATGCTGTACAAACTTGCTAGTTTTTTCCTCTGTGATTGAAGAAAAAGGAAACAAAAGGGTAATATTTTCCAATTTTATATAAACATTTAGAATGTCTTTACTGTTCTTGTCTTGTCCACAATGAAAAAGCCCTTTTATTTTACATACATTTGCTTAACAACACACATCTTTACTGGTAAAACTACATGGCAAAATAAAACAGCATTCATTTGCCCACTACACTGAATAGCTGGCATGTTCTTTGGCAGTTTACAATGACATAAATTGAAGGAAAAAGAAAGCTACATAAATTGAAAATTTTAGAGCTAGCTTACAAATCTCTCTTTCTGCATTTAATTTTATTACTCTGTGTGTAATGATTTCAGACTACACGTGTGCTGATTTATATCAAGAATATCCCCTCCCCCATAGCCTTACACACTCAGAGACAGGGCTTTTGGAAGGTAATTGAATCACTGGAACAAGATAGGTGACTTACATTTCAGTCAGAAGAGTGCCACGGGGGCATGACCCAGAAGGGTATATCTCCCTCCCTTCCCTCTGTGCTTCCTGGATGCCTTGATGTGAGTAGTTTCCTCTGCCTAACCTTTCCACCATCCCTTTCTACCCTGAAGCCAGCCAGTTATGGAAAAATTAGCTCTCTTTAAATTGTAGGTATTATGTCTCAGTGATGAGAAGTGACTAAGACAAGCATGCTTCTTAAGAGTTTCAGTGCTTACCAATGATTCTTTTTTTTGGTACCGGGAATCAAACTCAGGACCTTGAACTTGCCAGGCAGGCACTGTGCTGCTGAGCTATATTCCCAGCCCCAACAATTCTTTCAGGCAGTCACCTTTCTCCTCTTCAGTTATTTTTAACTCATGCTCTCTGTTGCCTGAAATAAGTCATTCAGCAAATTTTTTCAGAGAAGGTTTGTGGTCGATATACTTTTTAACTCTTGGATAATTGAGAATGTCTTCCAGTTGCCTTCATACAGAAATAATAACTTGGCAGGATATATAACTTTTGGTTCAAAATTATTTTCCCTTAAAACTCTGTAAATATTGTTCCATTGTCTTCTGGCATTTACAATTGCAAAAGAAAAACTGAAGTCAGCCTGACTTTTTCCCCTTTCTAGATAAACTGTTTTCTGTCTGGATGCTTCTGAAAGCTTTCTTTATCACTGAAATTTTAACCAGTCACCAGGATCTGTCTAGGTGTTACTTTCCTTTCATTAAATTTTAAAGTTTCCCTGTGAGTCTTTTCCATTGTCAGTCTATTCATTCAACACCAAAAAGTTCACTTCAATACTGTTTCAGCTCCATTTGTTTTGTCCTGCGTTGGGTATTCTTCTTACACAAGCATCGTTTCTCTAGTCCAGCCTTCTGGTTCTCTCTACTCTTCACCCCATCCTCTCTCCTCCTCCTCCTCCTCCTCCTCCTCCTCCTCCTCCTCCTCCTCTTCCTTTTTGCTTTTTAAGACGAGGTCTTCACTATGTATTCAAGCCAGTCCTGAATTTATGGCAATCTTCAGCCTCAGCCTCTACCTCAGCCTCCTGCGTGCCACCATGCCTGATTTCTACTTATTTCTTATCTTGCATTCTTTTTACTGTTTCTCTGCATTCTGTGAGAATTTCTTTTTCTTTGCATTTACTTCAGTAATTTGGTTTTGTGCGCAGTCTCTCTCACACATTTCCATTAACCCTTTCAAGTCCCAGAAATCTTTCAACACTATCTACTTTTCCATCAAGCACAGGTTTCAATGCCTTTAGTATGAGATGTTTAGCACTTTCTAGCTCTTCTATGGGGATTGATGTATCAGTTCAAGAGAAGGCATTTTCTCAATTATGTAGCTCTATTCCATTCGTCTAAAGTCCCACTACCTCTTCCACAGCTCTTCATAGCAATGCAGTCCCAAAATTAAAGCTGGTATCCTGAAACACCAAACAAAACTGAAGAACAACCCAAACACTTTGCAAAATCTTATCCTAATAACCAATCAGAAGAACTCAATCAAAACACCATTGGCAATATCTTGATACATGATTCTCTAAGACTAATCAGAAAGTTCTAAAGAAAAAGATAAGTGAACTCTTCCTATTTCCTAAGTACATTTTTAAAAAAATAGTTGAATCTTATTGCAAAGAGTATCAGTACATATGACCACAGGTATCATATATAAAACAAGATAAACACCTAAGGGCAGGAGATGTTTGTGTTTAGCAGGGTCTAAAATGTAAATTTAAAGAGCCAGAACTTTGGCCTTCCTTCTAGATGCATTTTATTTTATTTTATTTTTCTGCAAGGGCCTTTACTGGTGCCATGCTACACTAACAGAGCAGGGAACAGGGAGGCTGTATTTCTTGAGCCCAAACTGAGTCCATACAACACACAGCTAATGACTGTGAACAGAAATCAGCACCCTTGCTCACTCACTTTTGCCAGGGCCACTTGTCTGGCTGTCTCCCATGACAGACACTTTAGGTGAGGGTATGATCAGGAAATATAAGACAAGGTTACTATATCATGTTCTAAATTTTACAAAGCACTGAGCACAGCACCTTCTCTGAGCTATGTCCTTGGTCGTTATTTTTTAAGACAGGTTCCTCCCAAGTCACCAAGGTTGGATCTGAACTTTTAATCCTCCCACTTCAGTCTCTAAAGCATGTACCAAACCCTCTCTCCTCACCTCTTTTTTTTTTGTCATATTTTAACTACCAAAGAAAAAGGAGAGGAATGATTCCCAAAGAGAATATATGTAAAATCTTTAAAAACTAGTGGATACTGGTAATGTGCTAAAGAATTATATATGAAATGATCTGCATTTAGTTACTTTTTATTTTAAATATATCAGAAATCTCAGGGTAAATTTGATCTGATTCAAAGTAAAGGCATTTCCTTGCAAAGTTCTCAGCTTTCTACCAAATTTAACAGCCTATATGCAAAGAGAAAAGCAAAGGAATTTTCCTCAATTTTTAAAAGAATAAATATGTGTTTCCAAGAGAAAAAAATAAATAAATGAAGCTCTTTCCCAAACCACATAGCCGACTGACATAGAATCAGGTACAAGATTTGGGCAACAAGATGGCTTGATTTCTTTTCTGCTAACACTTTTTCCAAATCCCTATATCCTACCCAGCACCTCTTCCCCCACCATCCCCATAAAGTCAAAATCTTTGTATGATTTTTAAAACTTTTTCGTACAGTGTGTTTGCCATACACAATGACTGCATTCATTGGAGAGAGTTTGTGTATGTACATAACTTTTTACGATTAATGGATAAAGAACAAAAGCAGATGTGTAATCTTCATACATTTTAAGTTGGATCAAATTAACTCTTCTCAGCTCTTTCCAAAGCCCCACTGAAGATGACCCATGGCCAGCTGTGCCCCTGTCCATCTCTCCTTTCTGGGGCGCATGAATGAAAATCCAGGCCAGGATAAGGAGGGGCTGGAGCTGGCTCCCTCCCTGGCTCCTTAGCCACTTCTGCCTTGCTTCCTGCTGGCAGAAATTAATGCAAAGACATTTCTGTAGGAGCAGTTGCCGATGCCTGTTCCCTCCTTCCCTCCCTCCCCCATCTCATTCTGCTGTCACATTCCTGGGCAATATCTCAGAAGTTTACTCATCTGCTTGCTTCCCCCACTCGCATACCTCTGCCCCCAAACAAGACATTAGGAAGGAAACATGAGAGATTGCATTTTAGCCTAATTGAACAATAGCCTGTATTTCATCTTGAGTAAGATAAATGGGCTGTCCAACTTCACTTCTCACTTTATCTGTAATGAGGTTTCTCTCTCAACTGTTTACTGAAGTATTAAAAAGCACTCTGCAGAGCCTGCTGGTATATTCCATCAAAGAGAGTCAATAGAACAGATGAAGACATATGAGAAAGTCAAGGAGATAAGGTGCCTTTTATGAAAGTTCAGACTTAAGCCTATTAGAAGGGACTATTTCCCCTCTATGAATTTAGTGGCATTTTTCTTTTTGGCAGCAAAGTGCTTTTTAATAGAGCAAGACAGCACATAACAGGTTTTTCCCAGAGTCAGGCTAAAGTGAATAACTAATTGCAGTCATTAACATCCAGGTAGCAAGAAACTGTCAGAATCATGAGACCCTAATATGCCATTAGCATCTCTACACTGAATACACGTTTGTGGGCTGTTTCTCTCACCTGTGGGGGTGAAATGTGTCTATATTCTTTCTCTGACTCTGTCTTTAGCTGTTCTTGAAGACAGCAGCACATTGAGACTTGAGAGCTACAAAGGTGAGCATAGGGGATGGAGAGCCAGGAAGCAGACTCTGCTTGGGGTTTTGACACCAAATATGTCAACTTACATGACTTCACTGCAGCATCATTTCATTCCTTACAAAGTGGAGAGGGCTTCTTCACACTGGCAAGTATTCCAGTAGGGAGAACGATCAACCATCTGTTCGATGTACTAAAATTTTAATGTAAGAATTAATTTTTTATTCTTCATTGCATTATAGCCACAGTCCTCTTAGAAGCTTGCATGCGACAATGTGAAGGCCTACATGTCTGCAAATGTAGTGGGGAGGAAAGCAAGCCACACACAAATGAAAAGTGAACTGAAAGCCATGGCCCCCCATAGAAGGGGAAGTCAAATTTCTACTCTTCCATTGAGAACCCACCAAGTATTTCTTGCTGGTTGCCTCCCAACATATTCCCAGAAAACCATTGATTCCAGTGCAGATCAAAACCTTTATCACCTTGTTCAGTCACTTATCTTTTCAGTCTCCCCTACTAGCCCATTAGCTTCTAAAAGAAGAGACTATGTCTTATTAATTGCTTTATTCCCTGTCTCTAGCGTAGCTCCTGGAAAATGTTCGGCATACCATGTTTGTGTATAGGTAAATGAGTGGAGTGAATAAATAAATAAGTTTGAAGAGGCGGTTATACTGTGTGGAAAGAGCCATAGAATAAGTCACAAGACCAAGATGCGAGTGACAAACCCATTATTCTGTCAAAGTCTAGCTTTTATAGTGAGCCTCAGTGTGCTTGCCAAAAAAAATGCTAATACCTAAACTAAACAGGGTTATTGTGGGAAGGAAATGAAATAACATAGGTGAAATACTGTTAAATAAATTTTAACTCTCTTGTTCTCTGCCTCCTTTCTCTACATAGATGGAACATGGCAAAGGAATTCAAGAAAAGATCTAAGATACAACCCCAGATTTCTAATTTGTTTAAGAAGTAAATAGTTGTGAACCACAGTAGATAAAATCAATAGAGAGAAAAGGGCTGATACCAACATTCAAAAGAATGTCCATAATTATGGAGCTGATGGGATCAAGCACTGAAGAAAAAACTAAAGAAAGAGGGTATTGTGTTCTACAGTCAATTTAACAAAAATCTATGGAATGTAATGACAAGATTCAAGAAAATAAAGACTAATCTGTACTCATTGGTATTCTGGTGCCTCAGTCTTAAGTTTTGCTCATTACTTGAAGTTTCTTTTACTTAGATGATTATACAAATTCTCAATGTATTTTCAGCAGTCTACTGAAAATGGAAGACAAATGTCTGGAGGAAAAGAAAGCTTTTCATTACTGTATATTCTTCTTAAACTTAATATTTTTAAAACTCAAAACCTATACACATTTCTTTCCAGCAAACACCAGACCAGAACAAGCAACTGTGGTGGTATAATATCCTCAGCTCTATACACACTAATTCTGTTATTCCATTTTTGAGCTGCACTCCTGTTTGTAGCAAACATATTGTACCCCTTACTCTTATTCTGTGGTTGACTAAAACAACTACCTTTTTAAAAAATATATTAACTAAGTCAGGAATTTTTTAACAGTATGTGCACCTAAGTATTTTGAATCTAATTTAATGCTTAATTTGGACATAATTGACCCTAGTCTAACAAAAATTTTTGGTGATTCAGACATCCAAAATGTCTGATTGTCATTCCTTAGTGATATGTCTCTATATCACTAAGTTTTTTGTGTTGGTTTGTCGGTTAGTTGGCTGGTTGGTTGGTTGCTTGGTTGATTAGCTGGTTGGTTTAGACAGGGTCTCACTATGGAGTACAACCTGGTCTTAAATTCACTATGTAGCCCAGGTCAGCCTCTAACTCATGGTGATCCTCCTGTCTCAATATCCCAAGTCCTGGGGTGACAGCAGTGTGCCACCACTCATGGCTACCATTTTTTTAGAAGAGTGATTAGCACTACACTACAAATAAAAATCTAGTTAACTATTCCTTAATCCTGTATTTCTAACTTCTTAGAATTAATCTAAATAAAAATCTATTAAACTGAGACTTCTTTTAGGCTAAGAACTGTATATTTATCTAGCAGTATCAGGGCTTCAACCCAGGGCCTTACTCTGAGATATATCCCCTCTTTGGTTTTTTGTTTTTTAGGTAGAGTTTTGCCAGCTCACTAAATTGTCCAGGATGGTCTCAAACTTGTGATCTTTCTGCCTCAGCCTCGCAGAGTGCTGGAATTACAGATGTATGTTACACAGTCAACTAAGAACTATTTATTTATTTTTATACTCCTGCTATCCAGTCCAGGGCCTGGCAGATGCTGTATCCAACCCCATTTTCCTTCTCTATGTCTTTTAGCAGACTTATCCAATTCTCTGAAAGCCAGACCAACTGCAGCTTACCTTAGACTCTAACCGAACAACAGTCTTTTCAGTAGATATTATTTGTTCCTATCATGTTCAGTGTGGCTCAAACAGGTATCGCTATCTCTTCTCAGTTTTTATAAAACATCTGTGTAATAATTATTCTAGAATGTCAGCAAACATAAGTACCCTAATACAGAACTTGTAGACATGAACAAGTAAGAAAGCTTTTTAACAACTAGCCTTACTTCTAGGTTTAAGTGGGCAAAACCGAGTTTCTCTGCAGTTTGTTTTCTGTCCCTGCTTTTTCCAGCCTCACTCAGGATGGGAAAGTGAAGGAAACAGCGCCCTTGTGCTATGTTCCTCAGAGCCCTTACTCTGTTCCTTTCAGCCCTCCTCTGGTATTAGGGGGCTGTGAGGGTGAGTGGGGTCAGTGGTTTCAAAGTTCTCTCATTCCCAGCCTCTGATTCAGCCCCAGCGCTGTCCCTGTGTGCTGCTTCATCCCTCTGTTCCCCCACCCGCTCTACACGATCCTACTGAGTCTCACATACCAACCAGAGCTCACAAGGAGCAGAGCAGAGGTGGGTACTTCAACAACCCTATCTGACCTCCTTTCGCAGCTGCCACAGCCTGGGCCCAAATTATTGACAGTCTTGTTGCCCAGTCAGGCATGCCATTTGTTTGCAGAAGGTAGGGCCTGAATGCTGATAAACACATGCTCCTAGCTGCCAGCCACCAAATTTATCACCTACACCAAACCATCAGGGCAGGGTACCACACGCACACGAAGTGATATTGACACTCCAGTTGACCTTGGGCTACTTATCATGATAAAAACACACTCACCGGTGTCATAAAAGATCCAACTATGCCCAAATTGATGAAAAGAAGAGGTGGCACCCTGATTCCTAGAAATCTCTATCCTTTCTTATGAAAAGTTCAGATGACAGTCTGCATACCAGATGGCCTCCATACCCAGCCTTAAAAGTCCAAACTCCAGACCTGCTGAGAAGAAGGTGCCTTTAGAACATGAGCACCGCTTCTCTACTCATGGGCCGTTGAATAAAATATCCTGCCTGTTCCAAGAATCGTCTGTGGTTGTCCTGCCCCTGCTTTTTGCAACTGGTGTTAAGTAGGAAAAAGCCCTGCAAATTTTGCGAGACAGCCAAAGGTTCCTGTGACCTAACTTAGAATTTCAGGCCTAATCTGGAGGCCTAGTCAGCACTAAGTGGGGAGTAACACATTTCTGGTCATGGTTTCTATCTTCTTTCTCTTTTGGAAGTGAAGAGAATCAAGCTTCAGTTACCCATCAGTCATAAGAAGCCACCATTACTGCCCTTTTCATAGGAGTGCAGGTTGTAATGTAATTCCCCACATGGTTACGATAAATTCTCATAATAATTTAATTTCTATTTTTCAGATTCAAAAACTACTGTACTTTGATGGCAATTGCTCTATTTTAAAAAATAACCTATTTGCAATTGCTCCATAATAACCTATTTGGCAAACGGTAAAGGAACAAACTTATCTGGTTCTGGATGCCTCCCTCTTCCCACCACACTGTCAACATCAGTGCTCAGTGAACAAATATTTGTTGGTATTTTCAGGCCCAAGGCCGAGGTCAGGACATACTAGTGAGCAAGCTGTGGAGCTTCTGGCTAAACAGAGACGGCATCAGAGTAAATAAATACTTTGAAGTGTTACATGTGCTGTGGAGAATAATTGTCATGCAGTGATTAAAAGTTGAGGCCCTAAATGTCCTGCCAGGTAGCTTAGAGGGAAGGCAGCAAATCTGCAAGGAGAAGAACTAAGCATCCGCAAATTGAGAAGCAGAGCTGAGAAGTCAGGAGAGTATGGTTCCCAGCTTTCTAATTATGCTAGGTTCCTTCTTCTAGCCCTTCATAAAGCAGGGCCACACTCCCTGCCCTTGGTTTGGTATCCACGTGTTTTAATTGTAAATTCCCTATTTGGACTATCTTTTTCCTTCCTCTTCCTCCCTTTTGTCTTTCCTTCCTTCTTCCTCTTTCCTAAATAAAAGATTCAATGAAAAAACAGGCAACAGAATTGAATAGACATTTCAAAAGAAGAACAGAGAGGAACCGACCAAGAAGCCAACTAGCCAAGCCTTTCTGGTAAGCCATGCAAGTTGTGCAGGTTCCAGGAAGAGAAGTCAGCGCCTCCCTGTGAGTTTACCTGCACATGGGTTGAAAATCAAACCTCTCCCTCCACACTCTCCTCTCCCCCACCCCAAGCAGCCGGCTGGTTGGGTGGACAGTCTAAATTGATAGCAACTAAGGTACAAAAAAGCAGCTAAATGCTTGTATTGTTTGGTTGATTCCGCAGGCCTGGGGCCAGCAGTCTGAGCCTCTATTGGGAGGATGACCAAATGCAATGTAGTAAATATTAGGGGATTTTCTTCTGTCTTGCCTTTGAAATCCAATATTTTTCTCACTGTTTTGCTTTGTTCTGATTGTTTTGCTTTATTCAATTTTCTGTTTTGGTTGGTTTTATTCTGTTTTGTTTTTGGTTTGATTTTGCTGTACCTGGTGGAATGGACAACTACTGTGAAATAACAAGATATACTATTGTTGTTTTCTTAGTATACTGCTTTGAGGTTCTGTACTAATTTTGCTTCTTTGTTTTGATCGGCTTTGTTCTGTGTTGTTTTGTTGGATTTTATTATCTTTAAAATAAAAAATTTAAATTTTAAAAAAAGAATGGCCAATGAATGCATGAAAAAATATTCAACATCTTTGGTCATTAAAGAAATTCAAATTAAAACAACACTGAGATTATATCTTACTCCAGATAGAATGATTGTCATCAAAAAATCAAATAATAACAAATGCTAGAAAAACTATGGGAGAAAAGGAACACTTCAAGGTTATTTGTGGGAATGTAAACTAGTATAATTGCTGTGGAAATCAGTATGAAGATTCCTAAAAAAATTAAAACTAGAAATTCCATTCAAACCAATTTCTTCCCTTCTAGGCATCTTCTTAAAAGAGTTAAACATTATATTAGTGATATATGCATTCACATGGTCATAGCAGCACAAGTCATAGTAGCTAAATGTTGGAAGCAGCCTACATAGCCATCAACAGATGAGGGGATAAAGAAAATCTGACATTTATACACAATAGAGTATTATTGTGCCACAAAGAAGGATAAATTTGAGTCATCAGTAGTAAAATGGATGCACTTGTGACCATGATTGTAAGTGAAATAAATGAGACACACAATCTTAAATATCGCATGGTTTCACTTTTATGAGAGATTAAAAATATAAATAAAGCGGAAATAAAAGCCATATAATAGATAATCAGGGGTCAGATCTTTTGCAAAAAGGAAAAGGACCAAGAGATGGAGGGAGAGGCAAAGGGCATGAAAAAGAAGTAAGATGTGTTACATACACACACTGCAAACATGTATTAATAACTAAATAAATATTAAAAACTTTTGCAGAAAAAAATGACAAAGAAGAACAAAGGGAGACACCTGGGAAACATCACTTTAGAGGAGAGAAAAAGAACTAGAGTTCCAAGAAACAAGAAAGAGCTGACAGGAAAACTAGAAATTACAGAGAATCTGGAGAGAGTGAAGACAATGCAGAGAAAGAATGAGGCAGTGCGGAACACTAACTCCAGCTCCTGGGGAGGAAAGCCTGTCCTCCAGAATCACCAGACAAGCCTGGAGAGGGTTGAGAAGCCCCAGGAAGAAATAACTGACTGGCAAGTTGCAGCTCCAAGAAAGGATGGCAGTTACTGTAAGCTGCAAACACAGCTGGGGATCTACTCTGAAAGTGACTCCTGCATGGCAGGCTAGATTTATTTAATTATAATTAGCTCTTCCCTTCTCTCTCTGTCTCATGATGGCCATGATATGAGCTGCTTTCTTCTTCAGGAGACCGTTCTCCATGCCCTTCTGCCTTGGAACCAGGTGACCAGAGATTGTAAAGGTAAGCCAAAAAAAGCCTCTCCTCCTGTATCATGTACTATGTCTCAGCGACAAAGGAAGTGACTAAAACATAGACTGCTCTCCAAAGAAGATACATAAATTGCCAAGAAGCATATGAAAAGATACTCTGTGCCAGGGAAATGCAAATCAAAATTACAGTAAGATGTCACACAACTATTAAAGTTGTTAAGTGCGAGCAAGGAGGTGGAGAAGCTGAACCGTTGTGCATTGTTGGTGGGAACGTGAAGTGATTCAACTGCCATGAAAACCTGTACAGCAATTCCTCAAAAAATTGAAAATGAAATTACCACATTCTATTCAGCAATGTAAGTTCTAGGTGTATATTAAAAGAATTGGAAACAAGACCTCAGTGAGATAATTCATGCACTCATATTCATAGCAGCATAATTTACCATAGTCAAAAAGGCAAACGCAACCTCATTTATTGATGGATTAATTAAAAAACAAAATATGATACATATATTAATGGAATATTGGTTAGCCTTAAAAAGGAAGGTGATTCTGTCGCATGCTGCAGCATGAATGAAACTTAGGGACACTGGGTTGGGCAAAGTAGTCCAGTCACAGGATAATACTACATGGTCCCACTTACAAGACTTTTAAAAACAGAAAGTACAATAATATAGTGATTGCTGAGCTTGGGGGAAGGTGAGTTGTCTGTGGATATAGTTTCTATCTTGCAAAATTAAATAGTTTCAGAGATCTATTATATAACAATACACACATAGTTAATGCCACTGCATTGCTCACTTGGGAGTAAATGAAAAGACATAATGACAAGACACACTGCACGGAGGATATATACTCTTCTTTGATGCCCATCAGAAGTCCCATGATGCCAGTTTGCTTTAATGTTAGTGGTTCTGTGTTATCTCTCTCATTTTAGGATTAAGTAAATTAATGATAGTGGAAGGCAAGCATGCAATAAGAGACAGCTAGTATTATAAGGACAATTCTTTTGAAGGTCTTCCTTAGGCAAAGCTCCCAATTTCTTTCTTTCTGTAACTATGGTACAGGCTCCTCAGCAAAGCTGCCCACAATCTTGTGGTTGTATCTATGAAAGCCCATAAATTTTAGTCTACATATAGCAGCTCAGAGTCATTCTGGTAACAAGACAATAGCATTTTACCAGAATAAAGGTCTCTGAGCTATCTTTGGAGATAGTCTGAGCATTTCCCTATGGGGCTAATTGATCTGGTGATGTTCTTGATTACCTGTTTGCTGAGTGGTATTTTTACATGAAGTAATTCATTTTTTGTAGCCATATAAATTTAGAACCAAACACTTCATCAGGGCTGGAATAGGAGATTCCTTCATTCCTTCAATTGGTCAGCATATATAACGAACTGACCAGGCACTGGAACCACTGGTAAGTCCCAGGCCCTCTCCTCAGGAGGTCTCATAAGTGACACTGTGGAGGCAATGAGGGGACAGGGAGGACAGTTCAGGGTACACAGGGAGCAGGGACTAGGGCAGGGACCCCAGAGGGGTTGTACCCTAGTCAGAAATTATTAGCAATGTCTCCTAGGATAAGCATATTCATGGGCTCATATTCATCCTTGTGACACCTCTTTCAGTCCTTATTTAAGTGACTAGATTTAAACATGGATGAGATTAAATTGAACAAAATGTGGTGAACTAAAATACCACTCACCAAGGTAAAATAGTTCAATTATTTTAGTGCCATGAAAAAATGACAGTAGATAAGGAGGTAAAACATACATCCTAAGATCAAAGAACCATCTGGTTTACCACTCTCTTAGCTTTTCTCAGCCTCATCTGAAAAATGAGACAATACCAGAACCATCTACATGGTTGTCAGTACACACACACACACACACACACACAGATTAAACAGATGGTTTCTGGGAGGTTTATGTATGATACCAGGAAAAAACACCTCTAGTGAATCTGAGTACTAGCATTGTTATTGCTAATTTTATATTTGGCTATAAACATGGTCTCTTATTATCTAAATTATAAATAATTTAAAATAGTAAGACTGGAGATACCTAGAAAAGTTTTCTTATTAAAATATGGAGGTAAACAATACTGAGTAAAGAGCTATGGCTCACTACTTCCTTAGTGACAAAATTTGAACATTTTATCCCTGAGTTATGGTTGATTTGTGCCTTATTTGGTGGGCTTCATTATATTTTGTGGTTGAAGACAAAACTGTTCACCCTATATCCACCAAAAACCCAATTCAGGGGCGTTAGCTTCCCCTGGGTTTCATTTATGAAAATATCACCACCATATCTTTCTGCTTCAATCCAGATAGATTTGTGGTACTGTAGTTTTTGCTCGGTCAAATTTTGAAAGTAGATATGCACTGAAACCTGGACATCTTTGAGCTATTTGGGTGTTTTAATAATGAGATTTGATCCGGAAAGAGCTTGCTAAGCCACATTTAAAAATCAAGTCACAGATTTGTGGAAACATGTAAAATTATGAGTCCTAGATGGTGCTCTTACCTTTTATAAATATTATCAGAAAAAGTCATAAATGAGATCATCTCAAAATTAAGAATGTTGGTTCTTCAAAAGACAGTGTTAGGAAAAATGAAAGACAGGACACAAGCTGAGAGGAAATACTGCATAGCATATCATAAAGAACTTATTTCCAGAATATGTAAACAACTTTCATACTCAAGAATAAGAAAAAACTAAGTATTAAAAATGGGCAACAGATCAGTGCTTCCTGAGATCCATGCCATGTTAGAACTTGGGGCACTGGGAAAACAAGCAGCCAGCTTGCCACTCTGGTAAGTGGCTGTGGCCTGGCAAGCCACAGCCACCCCAGGGTAAGAACCATCAGCGTTTCCTGAGATCTGAGCCATGTTGGAACTTGGAGCACTGGGAAAACAAGCAGCCAGCTCACCACTCTGGTAAGTGCCTCTGAGCCTACCTGCGCGCAGGCTAAGAATCAAACATCCATCCCAACCTCCCCCACATTGTGAACAAGTGAGAGCCAGAGATCTGAGCATCTCTTGTAAGTTTGACTATATGCAATATAGCAAATAAGGGGGATTTCCTTCTGCCATCTCTTTGAAGAAAATATTTTTATGACTGTTTTGCTCTGTTCTGATTAATGGTATTATAGTTGAAGACACACAGTGCCCAGGCCACTGAATATTCTGTTTTTATAATTTTGGTATTTCCTTCGATTTTGCTGTACCAGAATGAAGGAACAACTATTGTGAAGAAAATGAGATATACTATTGTAACTGTTGCTGTTATCCTGGTAACTTGCTGTGAAGTTTTGTGCCAATTTCACTACACTGTCTCAATTGGCTTTGTCCTTTCTTGTTCTGCTGTATTTTACTACCTTCAAAATAAAAATAATAATAAAAAATAAATTTTAAAAAATGGGCAACAGATCTGAAGAAGAAAATACACAAGTGATGAAAAAAAATATTCACCAAAAAGATATTCAAATGGAAAATAAGCATGGGAAAAGTTACTTATCAATATTAATCATTAGGAAAATGCAAAGTAAAATCACAGTGTGATGCTACTACATTGCTATTAAGCTAAAATTGAAAAATGACTACACCAATTGTTAGTGAAGCCATAGAAGGAGAGGAA